>PVKB01000879.1:0-555100 GCA_004027205.1 Ctenodactylus gundi
CTTGCTTTTATACCCTCCTTGCCTTCCCACTAATTAACAGTCACGTTTTTCCACACCTGATCCAAACCACAAACGGTCAAAACAAGGAACCGCAAACCGCAAACGGTCAAAACAACACCCGCAAACGGTCAAAACAACACGTGACTCAAATTGAGTAAACAAGCAGCCCCTGGAATTCCAAACGGTCAAACAGTCAAACGGTAAAGGAACTTGGCCGAGGTCAGCAATGCTGAGGCTCCTGGGCCCTGAGGGCCCCAACAGTGCACCATGGCACATGTGTAGGTAGCACAGGCACTTAGGTGTCAAAGCCAGTAAATTGATCATTAAGAAAATTGCTGACAATGTGAGCTTTCATAGTTTCAGGGTATTTGGAGAATTCAAGATATGGAAGACTTAAAAAAAGGTGCTGGGAGTTAACTCTCTGTTGATAAAATTAGTTAGAATCTAAAATATCTAAAGTTAACGGAGAAAAATAAAAATAAAAGAAAAAGAAATGCAATGAGACTGCTGAATAAGTTAAATCTGGCCAAATATTTTTGTAATATCAAAGAAAAATCTAACAGTGTATCTGTTCTAGATATTGATGCATCAAAGATATAGGAATGGTAAGAATATTAATGTATACATTCATCAAAAAGTTCATCACTTTTTTTTTACTAAAATAGTATAATCAACTGAAATTCCTGACTTTGTACTTACTTCAAATAAAAATGAAGTAGTAATTCATATAGTCGGTGTGAAACCAAAGGTCATGTAAGGGATGTTGGTCGATTGCAAATCAAGATCAGCTTTAAATTTGCTCTAATCTTAACTCTCTCATTGACTATTATAATTTTAAAAATTTATATACTTTTATCATAGGATAATATTTTAAAATCTCATGGATAAATGGATAACTGGGTGTATGAAGAACTATTTATGTGTGGTCATGAGATAATTTATTTCTGACATGTACTAACTTTATGTTATTGTAACAAAATACCAATGATAATGTATGAAATAATCAACTTACGAACAGAAAAGCTTGTTTTGGCTTATACTTTTGAAGGCTCCAGTTTACGATTAATAGGCCTCGTTGTGTTTGGAGTTTGGTGAAGTAGCACATCAGGACGGGAACACATTGCCAACAAAATCTCTCACCGCCTGCTCAAAGACAAGATGGCGAAGACAGAAAAAGGAAGAGACTAGGACTGGTCCCATCATCTTCTACAAGAGGATATTCTCAAAGACCTAAAGACCTAAAAACTTCTTACTAAGCCCCACATTTTAGAGAGTTCTGTTGTCTCCCAGTAGTTAGGATCAAACCTTCAAAACACAAACTATCGTATTCTTTCCATGACCTTGCAAGTTCGTGTTGATTTCACAATGCAAAGTGAATTCAGTCCTTACCCAGAGTTCCTAATACCTTAAAGGTTTCAGGATTACTAAAAGTTCAAGTTCAGCGTCTCCTTGAGAGTCAAAAAAAAAAAAAAAAAAAAAAAAAAAAATCAATGGTAAGCCTTTTTTTCTTAAAAAAATTTAAGTTATATATTTCCAAGATTCAATGGTGAGACAGACGCAAGATATTCACTCCATTCGCAAAATAATTAAACAGAACAAGAATAAAAGAAGAAATCAGCCCAAGGCAAACTGAAATCCAGTCAGTAAACATTAAATCCTAATTCTCGACGTTCAATACCCAGGGAATGCTGTGGCAAAATATGGACTCCTAAGAAGCTGGAAAACTGCATCTCTACCATTTTGTTAATTGTATCCCCCATGGTCACTCTCTGAAGTTGATCTTGCATCATGATTGTGGCTTTCTTTAGCAAGAGTTTCATATTTCTGGCATCTCTTTCTTTTAGGGTCTGCACTGAAGCCTTGGCTGTACTCCAACAGCATTACTACACTTTACTCCACTGAGGGCCGCTTGCAGGGATTTCAACCCTGTAGCACATTGCTTGTCCTAAGTGAGTTTTTCTTTTTCTTTTCTTTCTTTTTTTTTTTTTTGGTGGAAACTCCCATGACTTTATAACTCTTACATTCTGCATGCCTACAAAATAAGTGTTATGTGGATGTTGCCAAGGTCCATTGCCAGTGTTACCATGCCTGCCTGGGCCACCTGGACCACAGCTGTAGTAGTTTCTGAGTAACTTGCCAGATAGATAGTAGGAACAAATCCCAAAGATAGAATTTCCTGGATCTACTTATTTAAAAGAGTCTGTCCTGGGAAGTGTTTGACACAAATTTGGACTTCCACCTCTTTGAGCCAGAGATGAGTGAGATAGCCTTGTATATTCTTTAGGAGACTCTTTAATATTGCTTTGGGCAAAGCACTTAGTTTCTTGTTATCAAAGCTAATAAGCATACCCTCTTTGGCCATACAGTTTTTTTTTGTTTTGTTTTGTTTTGTTTTTTTTTAGTTTCTACCAAGCTGCAAATTTTTCAGATCTCTCTGTCTTGATTCTTTTGGCTCCTCAATTTTACTGCAAATTTGGATAAAAGTGGTCATTAATACCCTTGCCAGAGTCTGAATGTTTTGCTGCCTTGAAATTACTTCCACTAGACTAATTTGATTATTACCATTAATTATGCTAGCTTCCCACAAAGCCTCAGAATATGGAAAAAATTCAACCAAATTCCCTGCCATACAGTGGCAAGAATGACTTATAATTCAATTTCAATAATAAAAGCTTTCATTTCCATCTAAAAACTCATCAGTGTAGCCTTTAGTGTCCATAGTTTCACCAGCATTTTGATTATCTGAGCTCTTATCAAAATATCCTGTGTCTCTTTACACCATTTTGGGCTTTCTTTACCTGATTCTTCAATTTCCCCCCATAATCCTGCAAACCATTCCAAAAGCTTCTCTACATTATTTTATGCATATTAACAATTGCCCTACTTTTGAGTCTCAATTTTTTTTAGTCAGACTCTGCTAGTATAACAAATACCTGAGATAAATAACTCATAAGGAGAAAAAAGTTTGTTTTGGCTCACAGTTTTGGAAGTTCCACAACCAAGCAAACCCATTGTTTTTTGGACTCTGATTAAAGTGCCAGATGGTGGTTGCAGCGAGGGCGGAGTGGAACTGTTCATCTCATGGCCAGAAAGTAAGAGCACAGATAAAGGAAAGGCAAGGCTCCTTCAATTTCATAATAAAATATGTCCACATGTGTTAAAGACTTCTCACTTGTCCCTGCCTTTTAAAAATTGCCCAACCTTTTCATAGTTCCAACCAGAAAAAACAAGCCTTTAATAGATGGGCCTTCGATGAACACCTAAGATCCAAATCAAAATGTTCTATGTGTATTATTTCTCTTTTTCTGCACAGTTGCTATTCTCTGACAATTTCACAGATTATAAAGTTTAAGAAAACATTTGGTATGTAAAAGAATAGATGGGAGAATTTTACAAATACTTAAACAGTGCAATATAAATTAGAAAATCCTATAAGTGCATTTTCTTACTATTACTAATTATAAACCTTATTGCATATATTGCATTGTTTTTCCTCCTTTACACAAATAGTTTTGTCTGACTTATTTAAACAAGATAACTTTCTATTTTCATTATGTCAGTTGCAGAAATATAGCAATCCTGAAAGGAATATTCCTTCTCAGTGAAAAAATAAAAAGTAGACCAACCCACAGATAATTTCCACTGGTTCTAACGGCACTTCCCCAGCTCTTTGGTCAATACGCCGTTCTATTTGACAGTAGCTTTCAGTGTAGCCCTGCCAGAGAAAGCTGAGATGGGCAGGTACCAGCCAAGGACTCCTCCACGTCCTTACACACTGAGTAAATCTTTGCTTACTGGCAGCCTCGCCCGCCAGTTGGAGTGCCTGACTGGAAAGGAGAAACAGATATAGATGTAAAATCATGAGTTTGAGTGAAGAGGTAGAAATGGAAAAGTTTAAGAAAAAATATAAAGGGAAATGACCTGAGAATTCATTTGCTTAACAATAAAAATAAATTTTATAATGATGAATTGAGGTGATAATTATTTATATATAATGGATAGGCCTCCAACTATCCTTTCACAGATTTTTCAAACAAGCAATGTAATGAAAAAAATGTTTAGATAAAAATGTCAACAGCATTGGCTTCTTACAAGTACTTTACCCTTCAGAAGAATTTTCAGTGTTGTGTCTCTAAGTAATGCTGCCTTAATGACCTTAAGTCATTGCTTGTATCAGTTTCTAATGGAGTTTAGGGGAGAGGTTTCTGTCCTTCTGAATCTTCCTCAATGTCTAAATAAGTAAACAGTGGCTACCATTTACGCTTGCCCCTATGTAAGTGTCATGCCCCTCATTTAACTTTTGAAAAAAGTGGCAGGATTAATGAGATTTGCCAGTTCAAGAGATGACGGAGAATACAGTTTTTTTTTTTTTATTTCTAAAACCTTGATAGTCACAAAAAATAATGGAAAATTATATATTGACTGGAAAGGATGCAAATTTGTCCTCATTGGGAACATTTAACTATACGGCAATAATGTAGGTAAGAATAAATGTTACTAAAATATGTAACTATAACATAAAGCAAAAATTCTAAAAAATAAAATTTATGCAATTTTTTGTTCTACATGTACATAATTTATACTTTATATAAAAGTAGATAAAATTTTTTATTTTGGAAAGAGAACTCTGAGGACTGGAGACAAGTAAATCCTTTTCAACACAAGTTTTTACAACACCATTGAAGACAGCTATAAGTAAATTTTAAAATATTTGTGATAATACCATAAGGATTGAGACGTATAGCCATTTTTAAGCAAACATCTTCTAAGGTAAAATTTGTACTGGTAGTTTAAGTGGTGCTAGGAGAGAACAAGAACCCACTCTATTTTGCAATATCCACAGGTGGATAAATATCTATGGATTAAAAGAAAATTAAATATTCACTGACATGTCTTCATCTAGGACAAGAGAAGACAAAGTTTCGCATCCACTAGTTAGTTGTTTAAACACAGTTAGAGGGTCTTTGAATAGCTGTGTTTATAATCTGAAGGATTAAGTGGAACATAATATTGAAAGAAGAATTTAAGGCATAAAATAAAAAAAAAACCCAAAAAACCCAGGAGGTAGGAAGTTACATGGAGGCAGAATGAGCACAAGCAAACAAGAGAGACTCAACAGGAATCAAGGATTACAGACGAGGCTCTGGGACAAAGTAGTCAAGAAACACACGTGTCCCTTTACCTAAATAGTACAATATATGAAGCTGGAAAATGAATGAGGTATATATTGTATTAAGGTACTCACCCAGAAACAAGACATTATAAAGCTATAGAAAAAGGAAATGCTAAGAGATAGAAGTGTCAGAAATAGAAATGCATAATAGTAAGATGCTACAAAAGTAGAGAAAAACATAACTAGAAAAGAGGATGTGTGTGTGTGTGTGTGTGTGTGTGTGTGTGTGTGTGTGTGTTTTATTTTCCAGAATTGCAAAAAGATGAAAGGCCCAAACTTGAAAGTATTCAGAAAGTGAGAAGTGAGAGAGAGGTAAATTCATCCCTATGATAGTGAATTGGAAAACATGTAAGAATTTCAGAGCCCTAGAAAAGGGTAGGTTGGGAGGACTGCCCAGCATTTCCACAGCACCACTCCTTATGAGTACCAAAGGAATAATATTTTTCAGTGTTCAAAACAACAGAAGAAATTTTAGAGTTTTAAAACTTTTCAGTCATGCAAATCAAACCCAAATGTGAGAATATAATGTGAGTATTTTCAAGCACACATGATCTTGGGTTTTATAGAGACCCATATGCAAAACACCCTTAGTTTTAGTACGTGGTTCAGAGGAGAAATTCTTACCAGCTAAACTGTGAGAAGTGCTGTAAGTGTGCTAGATGCATATTGCTGCGGCTGGGTAATGTGTTCACAGGTTCTAGCAATTAGGAGTTGGAAAATGTACACTGTTAGGGTGTTTTCATTTAGTCCTGTATAAGTTAAGCATTGAGATATTTTGTTAAGGTCTTGCTCTTTAAAAAGGTGGGAAAGACTTTTGTTTCTGCCCAGATGGAATGACACCGTCCCTCCAGGACCTTTACCAACTAAGAATCATTGGATATAAGGCAGAAATGAAGCCTTGGTGTTCTCTGAGAGGTGGACAGAGACAGAACGTGGCCTAGGAGTCACAAGATCCATGCCACTTGGCAGTGAAACCCTTGGCCTTCCTTATTCTATCATACATTTTAGATCAGAGCTGCAGAAACCTCCAACCTGGAGTCATCAGTGGGTACAGGTGATTCAGCAGTTCTCCCCTTAGGTAAGAGAACAGGAAAACTGTGGTACCACAACAGAAGCTGTAGCAGAGTAGCTCCTTTACTCTAACCAGACATCAACAGAGCAACAATCTCCCTCACCTCATGGTTTTAGTGAGGAAGAGAGAAACTTGATTGTTCGTGCTGTACTGGCCTTGCACAAGGGGTTGGATTCAATTTCTTGTGCAAGGAATTGCCTGGGAGTCAGGACTAATGTGGTAGCTCGTGCCCCATCCTATACCTACAGAGCAGGAGGTGGCTCTGTCCCTTTGCCAGGTAGCTGCAGTGGAGCTAACTAGGAAACTGGTCTCCATCCACTTCTACCAGGCAGAAGCAGGCAGCATGTCTAGGCCTCCCCACCGCCTCAGCTCCACTGAGCTATAGTGGGCCTCTTCCCCTATCCGACATGAAGGATGCTAAACAAAGCGGTACACCAAGGCACCCCTCCCCCAATGAGGATGTTGTTGGTGAGAGCTTAGCCTCTGCCCCCATGCTGATGTCACTGAGGCAGAACGATTTGACCATCCCAAGTTTAAGGGAAACTATGAAATGTAATTTGCTAATTAGTCAACAAAAGCATTTTCCAATCTCTACCGATTCACTGTAGAAGAGAGAAAAACAAAGTGGAAGGAGGCATGACTATTATTTTGTAATATCTTTTGTACACACAGAGATTGTAGGCAAGAGGATAGAAAATGGTATCAAGAGAATCTTAAGTAAAAGATAATCAAAATGGCTACGTTAATATCAGCTAAAGTAAATCTATGTTAAGGAAAGCTTGAAAGAGTTACGTCATACTTGTGAAGGGGTCATTTCTAGAAGATAATAGAGAAATCCTAAATTTGTATTCACTTAATGCACAGAAGAGCTTCAATGTAATGCACTTACTTGAGCTCACAGAAGGACAAATTGTTTCCCTTAAGAGCTTTGGAATGCATGAAGCAAAACTTGGTTTAGTCAAGAAACATACGTAAGTTCCAAACAATACTTGAGAAGAAAATGCATCCTTTTCTAGCTTCAGGAAAAGACACTTGCATCTGCTTTAATCCCATCCATTGATTCTGTATTTTGTGGCACAGAACTGTATTCCCAATCCTGTGGAAGGCTAACACAGGAGAATCAAAAGTTCAAGCTCACCCTGGGCTACTTACCAACTTAACAAGACTTCGTCTTAAAATACAAGAAAAAAAAAAAAAAAGAAAAACAAACCAAAAAGGGCTAGGGATAGAACTCAGAGTGACGGTGTTGGGCTTGATCACCAGTACCACAGTAAAGAAAGAAAACAAGAAGACATTATATATTTGCAAACGAGGAGGTAAAGTAATTATTGTCATTCATAAGAGTCATGATTTCTGTTTAAAAGTCTTAAACACTGTAGAACAATTCAATGTATTAATCAGTGATACACTGAAAATTGCACAAAATAGTACTGGAGAGAAATTAAAGACCTAGGTAAATGGAGATACACACTCAGTGCCCCACGTCACTGTGGTCCTCCTCCTCCGAGACCGTGGTCGGCAGAGCTGGATCTGGATCTTAGCGGCTGATTGCTGTAGACGACAGGGCGGTATTAAACACTTCTGCTCTTCACGCTTAACCCAACAAGCAACTTGTGCTACTTCTGCTCACATTTCATTGGTCAGGTCCACTGGCCGAATTTAAATTCAGGGATGTAAAGAAATAAGACCTTTCCTCAGGAAGCGTTTTGGGGATTGTTGCACCTCATCGTCTCAGTTACTGATTAAAATCAAAGGATAAATTCCTCCTGGACTTAAGGATTGGAATTCTTTTACTAGAAACTTAACTAATAAATCATTTTTTCTTTAAATTTGGGACAACGAGGAAGGAACTCTTTAACATGACTTCAAATGTAATATCGCTTAACAAAGAGCTTCTCCTAACTAAATACAGAAGACATTTCACTAATTAGGGCAAATTTTTATGTAGTTCCCCCCTCTTTTTCTGCAGCTCACCAGATATTCCATCCTGTTTTTCTGTGTTTATTTGAGGTCTAAACATTGTTCCATAGCAGAGAAATGCTCCTGTGAAAATCCCTGTTATAGAATGATTTCCATTGATTCTTTTCTTTATTTTCTGCAAATATGAATATATTTATTTTGAGTTAAGAGTTCGGTAATTATCTTAGAACATAGTTTCAATGAGGATAGATCATCATGTTTATGGTTTACTGCTCTATTCTCAATATATACAGGATATAGTATATTAAATCAGTAAAGAAAGAATGGGTGAATAATAACAAGTTTAAGTGATAATGTTATCGAAGGGGCATTCAATCTACCAAATTTTATTGTTTTATTTTTTTCAGAAACTTTTATTCAAAAAAGGATACTAAACTATTTTATAAATCTGTCACAGTTTGGAAAACATTAGGAGAAATGATATCTAAATGCAATGTGGCACACTTGATGGGATTCTATGACATATAATGGATGTTAGTAGAAAAATTGAGTCAATTCAAATGAAGTCTACAGTTCAGCTAATACCATTTGGCTAATGTTAATGTATTATATCTTATAATTGTTGTACACAATATTAACATTAGAAGAAGCTTGCTAATGAGAAGACAGAAATTTCTCTGACTTATTTTTGTAACTTTTTGTAAACCTAAGATAATTTTTAAAATAAAAAAATGGTATTTCTGGGACTACCAGAGAATTTCATACAGAGGTAGGTTATATTTACTATTTATTTTTAGGCTATTGGATATTATCACTTTTTATAAGAAAACAAAATATTTGAAGACCCAATATTATGTATCTTATTTTTCATTAAATACCCTTAAAATGTGAGCAGATGTGCGAAAAATGACTAACAAGATATTGTAAATTAATGTAGCTGGTATAACGATACAGGAGTGGGGAAGGTCGGTGATTTATCTAGTTTATTTTTCATATGTTCTATTTTTCCATAGCAAAACTTTAAGGATAGAATTAAAAAAAAACAAACACTTTTGTCTTCTGACACTGCCAGGTGATGCTCTTCAGTTCACTCAGCAGTCCTGTGTTCGCTTGTACAATCCCAGTTTTTAGCTGAAATGTCCAGGGAAACAACCTCAACTGTGGCCCCTAAGGAGTTAAGCTGGGTAGCTAAATGAACCACAGACTTGTTAGGGATAGGAAAGTGATCCAAACATGAAGAAAGGTATTTTTTTAAAAAAAATCTTTGGTTGGAGAGAATGGATGAATCAGTAGGAATTTTGCCCCATGCGTCAAAATATAGATAGGTTTTCTCTCATTTTGAACCAAGTTATGTGACGAGATGAAAGGTTAGAGTTGTCATTTTCATTGGATGTCTAAGATGCGCCAAGAGTTTATCTTAATGGAGCTAATATGCTGAGGACAGCAAAGTGAAAAACAGTAAGAACCTAAAAGCTTAGCACTTGTTTTTAGTTATGCCATTAGGCCTACTACAAGGATTTGAAAAGCTCTTATTTCACAAGCTACCATTATTCAGGTGTGCTATTTTTGTAGTCAAAATCATTTTCAGCTGGTACAGTTACACACACACATCATTGATGGTGGCTTCCTGGGTATGTTGGAATATCCTTGTAGCTTTAAAAAAATCCAATTTTTCAGAGCCAAAGCACTTGAACTGATTAAAAATGGTTAAGTCCTCTCAGCATTTTTTTCTTCACTTTAACTTGAGCTACAACGCCCCCTTAATCGATTTTTTTTCCCCTATCCACTTAGACAGAAAAATGGTAAGAAAATAAGTGTTTAAACAAATCCAGGTTCTTCTGGATGTTTTTCAGCCCGTAGGCATTGCCATTTCTTATTTCTTATGTCTTTAAACATGATTTTTTTGAAGTTCTCTCCGATAAATTAAAAAAATAAACATAGTCAATTCTATGATCAATTATGTTCATAAAACTCGTAATTGTTCATGGTTTCTAGTTCAGTTTATCATAGTTTGAAGGTCTTTCTGTCTTTTGAGTACAATGAATCACATTCGTTTCCCATTTTCTGTTTTGTTTTGTTTTGTTATTAACTTACAACAATATTTTTAGTAAAGAAAATCTATTTCCTGTACAAAATTTAGAAAACTAAAACTGAATTGTAAGGGCAGGGGTGCCCAAAGGACTCTCTTCTGAAAAGTGGGGGTTGGGGGGTGAATATTTTGGCAAAAAACCTCCATGCAAAGCAATTCTCGCTTCCTGGAAAACTGTGGGTATTAGCAATTTCTGATGTTTTCACTAGTTAAAAGAAAATACCAAAGTCATCCTTTTGTGGTTTTGTCTTTTTAACTTGAGTTCTAGTTTCCATTTTTCTAGGCAGCAGTTTCTTGCTCTTGGTACTTTATACTGGCAGGGATGCTAGGTCTTTAAAGAAAATTTTGAATGAAACTGCTAGGGTATTAGATAACTAGAGGGCTGCTAATCCTGTTACTAAACTGATTCATGCGTGGGCTTTATAGCTATGTACCTGGTCCCTTTCTAGCCATGTTATCCACAATGTCAAGTGGTTTTATAAAGTTATAAATCTGATCTATCATTACTCTGCTTAAAAAAAAATACCTATGACTGTACTCCCTGTGAGGCCGACCAAACTTCTTCCCCAACCACATAAAGCTTCACCTCTTAATGAAATGAGCTCCTTCCAAAGGGGCTCATCACATAGTACTGTGGCCTTAGAATTTATGGCCTAGCCACACGGGGTACCCATAGATCTCTACGGTAGGAGTGATTCTTCTCACCTCTTCACCTCTGCCTGTAGTGCTCAGACATCTCTCCCAGTGAAATGGAATTTAAAAGCAAACATTAATTGAACTCTTTCATTCAATACTACATGAGATTTGAATAAACACAGCTAAAGCACATGGCTCCAAAGTTTGTTTCTGCATGTGTGGAGTGAAAGGCAGTGTTTTAGTGTTTTCAATGAAATTAATGTGTATTCCCAAGTTGTAATTTTTTATGAGGATACTAGATCTCAGTTTCAATTTCTATTGTGTGATTGGTCTCCCTTTCCAGAACTTCTCTCTTCTCATTGCTCCAGACTAATACAGAAATATGACAAAATCATTTCAGTTTAGTTTTCTAATGTGAAATGTTCTCATATGCAATCATAATATGCAATATTTAAGTATGTACACATGATCTATAATATTCCAATTTTCAAATGCAATGCATAATACTTAAGATAAAAATATAGTGTCTAATTGGATGACTGACTTGTTTCAAAGTTGCTTTGGTAGATGAGAAAAATTATCAATAAATTTGTTGTTTTATGAAAGCACACATCAAAGTAGGAATGTTCTTTCCAATTAATATTTTACAGGTAATTTCTCCTGAATTTACTAAGCTCTAAAATTTGAGTTGAAAGTTATGTATTATGAAATTAATCAGATCCGAATGAACAATTCAGTAAAATTTTATACATTCATAATGTGAAACTATCACTTTTGTCTAGTTCCGCATTTCCATCATTCCATTTCTCCATTCTCTCCTTTACCTTCAGCCCTTGGCTAGCCTAATCTTCTTTCTGCCTACATGTACCTGTTCTGGAGGACTTATTTAAATAAGATCATATACCACAAGCCCGCTTCTACCACTTACCACATTTTCAAGATTAACCTGCAGTATAGCATATGTCAGCCTTCCTATGTGTATGTGTGCTACCCTTGTGTATTCAGCCATTTGAGCTGGTTCTACTTCTCAGCTATTTGATGGTGCTGCTGTAAACATGTGTACATTTGTGTTTATTTGGATACCAATTTTCAGTGCTTTCAGGCATTCCCTTAAAAAAAGAAATTTATGGGTTATATCCTAAATCTATGTCTAGCTTAGTATAATGTTTTCTGTAGCAGCCTTACCACTTTATATTTCTACTAACAATACACAAAGTCTCCAATTTCTCACTTCCTTAACAATTCTTTTTGTTTTGCCATGTTTTGCTTTTCTGATTGTAGCTGTTCTGGTTGGTATGAAATAGTGCCTAGCTGTAATTTTGATTTATGTTTCTTTAATGACCAGTGGTGCTGAAGATTATTTGTAAGTGGGCTTCTTGCCTATTTGTATATTTCCTTTAAAGAAATATTGGATCTTTTGCTCATATTTTAATTGAGTTTTTGCCCTTTGGCTGTGGAGTTGTATCAAATAACTTTCTTATACTATGGATATTAGATCTTTATCACATATATTTATTTCAAATACTTTTTCCATTCCTTGGATTGTCTTTTGCTCTCTTAATAATGTCTTGGATGTGTAAAAAGTTTTGTTTTGGTTAAGCTCATTTTGTCTGGTGTTCATTTTGTTGTTTATATTTCTGGTAGTGTATGTGTGTATGAGTGAGTATGAGTGTGGCAGCTAAAATAGTCTTTACGTTTGACACGCTGCATTGTGAATTTATGTATTGGAAGGAGTTATTTGAATTTAAATGGACAGTTCACAGCATGGAAACATTGACATAGAGTATAATTTCTTTACAAATCCCAAATTTTTGAAAAGGAAAAATCTTTCAAATTATTATTTTAAAGAATAAAATGAGTTATACAAAACTATTCTGAAATTTCAATGAAATGGTCTCTTAAAATTTTGCTTTTTAATTTTTAACTGAATGCTTTAAATCTATGCAAATGGTAACAAAATATCCTTATTGCTCTGTTTTGCCATTACGTTAATAAAAACATCTAATCAGAGATCCAGGAATTCTGTGCTCTCTTCCTGATTTATTCTGGCGTAGACTAAACTAGATATGAAACACTATGTTCAATGGTCTAAATTGTGTTCAATGATCTA
The DNA here is from genome assembly GCA_004027205.1 of Ctenodactylus gundi. NCBI lineage: Eukaryota > Metazoa > Chordata > Mammalia > Rodentia > Ctenodactylidae > Ctenodactylus > Ctenodactylus gundi. The sequence continues at coordinate 13,001 of PVKB01000879.1, forward strand.
GAAACTTAGTTTACAAAATTACAAAAAATCTTTTATAATATATATTAGCCACTGTAAGAAGAAAAAAATCCACAGTTGGTTGCCTCTTATAGTTTCATAGATAACAGATAGTATATCTTTCTATCAATAACTTATCATTTTCATGGAAGGGATAGGACAAGTCACAATAAACCCACTGCTAAAAATTCATCCTTCTAAATTCAAGTGCTGCGACTTGCCTGAGTGTGTGTGTCTGCACGTGCCTTTGCTCTCCTTTATGAAAGTACTCACTGTTTGATGACTAGCTGTGGGCTCCATTCTATTTTCTATAAATAAGTTCCTACTCTCTGTGTTTTCATTCTAATGATTGAAAGCAAACATGAAATAAATTAACAAACAAGAAAAAAAAATACTTATGCAATGTGGCCTGTCAGCGTTGAAAAACACATTTCAAAAAGGAAGTTCAGCTGGCTATAGTTTGTACAGCTATAGGTCTTCTAATTCACATCATAGTTTAGAAAAATTGAAGGTTACTGACTTTCAACATATAACTTATTTCTAGCATAAGCCTCTTTTATTGCAACGAATTAAGTGACCGGCTGAGCTAAGGTGTGACATTATCACAAACACAAAAGCAACAGCCTTAATTTTGTGTTTCATCCCAGTGACGGGTATTTCTGGACAAGGCAGTGATATGTGCCCACTCAGAACTGAATCATCTTTTGTCAGGCTGGAAAGGAAAGTGCTGGCGCAGCCAGGAGTTCCTTCGGGCAGACGTCATTTGGGTTCTCTAATTTAATAGGGTGCAAATAGATCCTAAAATTAAAAACCCAGTCCTCTGTTTATTTCTTCTTTTTGAGAAGCAGTCAATAAGCTCTACAAAACATGAGCTCTGTGCTATGTTTCCAATGTCAGCTGCCCCTGTGGCCAACTTTCGCTTGCTATGAAAGGATTCCATTGACTTTCCCCAACCAAAAACACAGGAGGCTGACTATCCAGGAACCCCACTTTATTTTCAGCTATGGCTTCTTCTGTTTCCATATTTAAAAACAAAAAGTCTTTCTTACCTCCCATTTTTCATTGGATGAGGTCTTCACTCGTACTAACAGTTGTGTGTCTGTATAGTGCTTCTTCCCAGAGGAAGCCCCAGTTCTGAATTTGAATATGCACATATTCTTTCTCCCCTCTCGCCTTCCCATCCCCCATCTTTAGACATATGAATCACGTCAATTCTGAAATGTGATCTCTCCAAGGTGAGGTGTGCTCCCAGCTGAAACAGCATTTAACCTTGTGTAATAGCACTGACTTCACAGGGGTTGCTGAAAGACCAGTGGGCAAAGGAAACACATTTTAAAAATAGAAAGAAAAAGAAAAATCTATTGGAAATAGAACATTCCACAGGCCTAAAAGAAATATACGTTTTCTTGGTCAGTATTCAAAGACATAATTATTAGGCAAAGATTTGAAAAAAGGAAAATCTGCATTTATAGGCCTAAAGGGTACAAAAACTACGTTCTCACAGTTATGGAAGGCAATTTAAAATTTGCAAAACAAAAGATACTGCCAAGAACTTGGACTGAAAGGATAGACAATGTATTCTGTGGTCTTTAGAGTAGTCGAATTGGATTATAATTGTAAAATTCTAAAAATTTGAAGAAAAACAATTAGTAAAAGACATAATAAAACTTTAAGGAAATGTTAAGACTAACATGGAATCATACTGAATTCTTCATTACAGTACAGATCTCGGATTCTAGAAGTGAAAGTGTCAAAATAAACACAAGCCCGGTGCCAACTGTTGAAATAAAAATTCTTACACAGGGCCTCTGAGGAGAGATATATAGACATAAACACAAATGGGTTCCTTGAAGTACAACTCCAGTTATATTGATGACTACATAATATATACTAAACTAGATATAATTTTTAACCTAGCATTTAAGTCACATTATGGCATAATTTATTTTTCTTGCCTTATCTCCCTCTCTTGTTGAGAGCCCTCAAGAACTTAAAAGGAAAAAAAGCCTTGTCCTCCTTGACAGTAAAATAAATCACAGTTTTATTCACCATCGTAATCACTTTCTATATTTTTAAACAAATTGCTTTTTCTCATACTTCACATTTGTACTTGCTATTTTGTCATGGCTTCAGCTATCTCTTATATTGGCATTTTGACATCTAACAGAAAGCCGTGCGTTTCCGGCACATCAGTTCTCTTGATATACACCAGGGTTAGAGAGTGTAAAGCTCAACTCTTCTGTACTGTGTGACTAAGTACTGTGTACTGTATGACTAAGGTGCAGAAAGGGCAGAGCTTTCAAAGTTATGACCACAGACCAAAGGATAACTCCAGAAATTCGTCTTATTTTTAGTAGATGTATTTGATAAACCACATCAATGTTTTCTTTTGTTATATACGTTGAGAATTAGAAAAGTATACAGACCTAATAAATTCATATTTAATAATAATATTTTATTTAATAATTTTTAATAATATGGCTTATTAAGGTTACTTAATATGATTTATTACATGTTTGTTGTAATACATGCATGTGTATGTGTTCACATGAAAAATTTATACTTTCTGCACTGGACATCTGAGTAATATTCTGTAATTTATGAATGTAATGACTTTTTTACTTCATTAGATACTTCTGTAGTTTTGACTTTTTTTGTCAGAGACTCTTCTTAATCCTCTTGGGGGAAAAGCAGAATATTTTAATTGATTTTTTTTTCTATTATGTGAAAGAAATAGCTTTTGGTCATGCAGAGATTTTAACAGGAAGCCAATAAAAATAAGCAAATAATCTCTTTTCCTAGCATAGGAAAACTTTCATGTGGATAGGGTTGTCTTGCATCAAAACGACAAAAAGTCCAAATCACAGTGTGCACGGTGCTGTGGCAAACAACCACTGACTCCTGATCCTGTTGAGGGTAGCAGGCGTTCCGACGCTCTCCCACTAACCTGTTAGCACAGTCCTGTCTCTGTGGGACACGCCAGTGGCTTGGAGGAGGTGAGTGCAGCGCAATGCAGCTTAGGAGAGGGAAGAAGAGAACACCAGTAGCATAACAGGAGATGTGGAAACTGGCCCTTATCTTCATCTACCCAGCCCCTCTGTCGTCACAAAGCCTGGGGTTGGGGAGGGCCTGCCGTCCCTAGGAGGACCAGTTCAAAGTGCCAGGCACGCGGCGAGGTGTGCAAGAAGCACCAAAGAAGAGAAGCAAAGGACTTAGTGAACCACAAAACTGGAAAAGAAATTCAGGTCAAGGAGCCACATAGGCTTTGCCAGTTAGAATTTAGCATTAGAAGCTGCCTGTCCCAGAGTGTATAGTTTTGTTTTCGTTTTTATTTCTTTCTGTTAATTCAGTTAGGTTGATGGCCAGAGTAGAGCTCTGCCTTGCAGCCTGAGAAATTTCTGCTAGAGTAATCGACAAAATGAAGACATAGACTTAGAGATGTCATGGAATTGTTTCCTAAAATGCAGAGCTAAGTCAAAAAAAATGAATAAGTAGATAGCTTTTTACTTTACAAAAAGTAGAACACTTGAGATGAAACAGGTCTCTTAAGATAGTCTTTTGTAGAGAGCCTGTAAACGCCATTAAAAGATGGCGCCGACATCCGGCTGGCTAACCGGTAAACAACCTTATTGAGCATGCGCTTGGGCAATGGGCGAGCACAGGAGTCATACAGTTCAGGCACGTCATATGGCCTGACCGGCCTCGGCGAATCGGGAACCAACACGCCACCCAGATGCAGCCTAGAGGGTATATAAACTGTGCCATTTTGGGGCTTGGGGTCTTCCTCTCATCACTGTTACAATAAACGCTTGCTGCAGAAGGATCCTGGTGCCCGCGTGTGTTCTTGCTGGCGAGACGATTGCGCGGGTCACAGTCTTTGATTGAAATTGTATCATATACAACTCTTTAGCCTGGTTTGTACACATATGAGGTGATACATATTAATTCATGCACAAGAAAATTTGTCGGTAGGCAACACTGATCCCACTGGGAGAACTAAAGGAGACAGTTACTAAAATTATGCTTAAACCTAGGGAGAAAAAATTTTGCAATCAGACGAGTGTTTTTAGCCAAATTCTGTTGAATATGACATCACATGTAGCATTAAAATAGCTAATATTTGTACTATGATATATATACCCACTAACTTATTAAACTTTTGCAAATATCTTGAGAGATAAACTGAGAGATAAACGCTTCACTAGTAACACTAGTAACACATTGAAATTTAACCAAGATCATACAGGCAATTTGTCTTGTAGTTTGAACGTCATCTGGGTTATCCTGTCGTTATTAACAACTTAACAAGAAAATCAGTCTTTCTATGTATGTAACCCTTCCTGGCTATATATTCTTTTCTGTTCCACACAGATTCACCCATTACAAAATAAGTAGATGGAAACATTTTAAGTAAATCTAAGTACATTTCTACCTTTGCTTAATTTTTTCCTAACATAAATACGGTATTCAAGGAAGACAAATTAAACTTGAATATACTCAAACTCCATTCACTAAACTGTGAGCACAAGTCAACTTCTGTTGTCACAATTTCGGGTTCATTCTTCCTTCAGTTTAGCAACATTTTAACTCATAAGTTCCCATCTCATTTCTGATGTGTCCCAGACATAGATTCTCAAACAGAGCTCACTTGGTACCGTCGTCCTCTTCTCTGAGCAGAAAACACTGGGCTCTGACAGCCGCAACAGAGACACTTCTCCGCTCCTTATTCTTGAGATGGGCTCAGCCTCCTTCACTGCCCTACACCTTTTTGTAATATGATGCTTGGTACTTTCGTAAATTTGAGCCAAACTCTTAATCCCAACCCGGTAACAAAGCAAAAGTACATTGTACATTTGAAATCAGAAATCTAGGTAAATTCACCACATTTTTGTTGTGCGATCTTAAGCAAGATGTTTTCTTTGGATCCCATCTTTATTTTTAAAAACTAGAGTAAATAATATTGCTAACGATAGGGCTAATTTTAGAGTTGAGAAGAGGGAAAGAGAGAGAGAGAACGTGGCTTACCGCTCATGTTAATTTAGGCTTATTGCGTGAGATGCACTCTTGTGCTTTTAAGTGACAAAATCTCTTTTCCTTTTAACTGAAACCGAACAAATATATGACAACGTGGATCTGAGGTTTACTTTTCCTTTCTTTCTCAGTGCACCTTCCCTCTCATATCGGCTGTGTTCTCTCCTGCTTCACCAAAGCTCTCTCCATATGGCGGAAGAGGCTGTAGCTGACCGACTTATAGCTTGAGGTTAACAGGGAGCATGGGCTTGATCCCCACAGTGGTGACACAACAAGTAATGGGGTTTTTGTCGTTGTTGTTGTTTTTTCAAGTTTCCAACTCGTACTTTTTCTTTTTCTTCTTTTTGTATACACGAATTTCAAATTCTATAACACATCAGGAACATAGGGTTTGGGGAACCAGTGACCATATGCACCAATTCAGGCCTCTTTTTCCTTCCTTCTTACCATTGCTCTATGCCTCATCCTGCATTTTCAGAGATTTATTCCTTTTCTAGAAGTCTATTGCCACTCTTTCTACCCTGGCACTCATCTTGGGCCTTCTTATGGCATGACTTTTGTGAGTTTCATAATAGGAACACCTGTCTATAGCCAGTCTTTTGTATATGGTCCATGACACTGAGGCAATGGGGTTTTAAAGAGGTGGTACCTACTGGGAAGTGGTTAGTTTGTTGGAGCCAATGCTCTTAGAAGGTATTAGAACAGTTCTTGCGGGACTCTACAAAACTGAGCTGTTACGAAGAAAGTACCTAATCTTTGAATTCCTCTCTGGTTTGTTTCAAACAATTTGTGATACCTATGTGACAGCATTTACCATATGCTGAGCAAAGGGAGCCCTCCACAGAATTGACCCTGTCAGTGCCAGACTCCAAGCCTTCAAAGCTGAGTTAAATAAACGTTTCTTTACAAAGTACTAAGACTCAGATATTTTGTTATAGCAATAAAGAATGGATTAATACCTAACTTCCGTCACTCTCACTTCATGCTATGTGAAACATGCACTGCAGTTGTATATCTGAGCCGCTGAATAACTCCTGTATGCAGTTTCAGCCATGTGGCTGTGTTTAGAAAAGACACGGCACAATCACGTGACACGAGGAAAGGAAAGCTCTACTCTGAAGAATGAGGAGTTGGGCCGAGAGGGGTCAGTTGCCCACTGTTTTACTTTACATTGCAATCCACCTTCACCTGATTGCTTTTCTGTTTCTTCAACTCCCCATATGCTTCTTCCTAACTGATGATGACACTTGACATTAGTCTACCAAACATCTGCTAAACTCCTACTCACTTCCTGTGACGCCAAACACTGAGGAAACAAAGATTATGCAGCACGGGCCTCAAGAACTCAAAGCCTTATGATGATATTGAGTGACTGCTCAATACCAGAGATGAGCCAGGGTGCCATACCATGTCAGGAGAACAGTGTGGGGCTAGGGGAAGGCCGGAATGACAGACCGGGGTAGGCTTTCTAAGGAAGCCAGGGCTGTCGATGAATCCTGTACGATAAATGTTAACCAGCCAGACAAAAAACAGCAAGAAGGTCATTCCTTTGGAATTTAAAATTGCACACCATCTCACACTAATTTTTACGTATTTTAGCGTTTTTTCTTTTTGATTGTCAATGTTTTGTTTAATGATCACTTTAGAGTTTGACAATATTGTTGATTAGGTTTATCCAGGGTTAACTACCTTACTGACTTTTGCTGCTGAACATATTTCAGGTTGTGATTATTTATTTTCATCACTGGCCATGTGGAACATTTTACTCCTTAGGAAAATGAGCTAATCATCAACAGTACTGGAGTGGTGTGTATGCCAGTTTTGCTGGAGAGATTTTCAGAATTCATTGTTTTTCTTTATGCTACCCCTATAGCACCAGTTTGGTTTATTTAAGAACCTTGCAGCCCCTTGTACATGACTCCTCCTGAGCTATATTACTTTTTATACCACTTCCTTATCTAAAAAAATAAAAATCTGACTTTTACCAACTTCTTTGGTCAATTTTTTTTTCAAAAAAAATATATTACCTTAGGAAAATAACATCCATCACATAACTAAGTTAGGCCAATAAAAATACCAAGATGCCCAGAAAATACACTCCTGGGTGGCTTGATGGCCTATAATGCCTAACTAAATGTTGCCCTCCCCCGCCAGTGACATGTCCACATTTTCATGTCCACATTTACTGATTGATTGCTATGCACATACGTCTCCAAAGCTAGTGATCTCTGATTTTATTCGGGTGCAATATTTAGATGCTAGAAACACAATGCTGACTTTGAGAGAACCCACAGTCCATTCCTCTGCTCTGTCCTGGCTCATTTATGTACACATTGGTATGAATGGCCTTAGACACATGTATAAATAGATTAAGTAGAGTATTTATTTTTAGTGTATTCAATATTAAGAATATTTTTCTGTTGAAATACATCAATTAACTCAACCCTAAATGTGGTTTGGAGAGTACAGGTATTTTCCCTGTGTGAAATATTTCTCACTTTGGGAGGATTTTTAGATATGAGAAGAGAATGAACAATAGCTACATGCCATCTTTGAACAATATTTGTCAGAATTTTTACGACTGCTTTATCAACTCAATTTTAAACCTGCAAAAATTGTATTAGTTTTTCATATAAAGAAATATTGACACAATCATAGTTATTGACTTCAAGAAATTAGTGTAGGAAAATCTCTTTAAATCTTTATTGAATTCATTTGCCTTGATAGTACTTCGGAAATATTAATTGAGGGTTTATTCAGTTTATGATTTGTCTACTTTGGGGATATCAGGTAGTTTAGAAATCTTGACTTGGATTAAATGTGAAAATAGAATGAGATTGACCTACCCACTATGAGTGATCGGAAGGTGGGAAATTCAAAGGATATGTCATTGATTAAAAGAATAAAAATATTCAGCATATCTGACCCTAGAGTCTCAAGCATAACAATCAAAGGAACGCATTTTGAGACAAGGAGACAACCTCAGGCTCAAGACAGATCTGGTGAGATAATCTGAAGATATGAAGAGAGATCTGGATTTTTTCTCCCCATTTGAGAGTTTCTTACTTAAAGGATTTTAAGAATGCTCTGGGAGGGCTGGAAAAAATGACACAGAAGTTAAGGAGTTTGTCTTGCAAGCACAAGGCCCTGAGTTCAATTTCCCAGCACCACATTAGGAAAAAAAAAAGCCAAACATGGTGGTGCATGTCTATAATCCCAGCCCTTGGGAGGCTGAGGCAGGAGGACTGCTGTGAGTCCAAGGCCAGCATGATCCACATAGTTCAGGACCAGTCTGGGCTACAGAGTGAGACCCTGTCTTAAAAACAAACAAACAAAAACAACAACAGAAACCCTAAAACATTCTGGACGTACAGAGGAACTTTTAGTGAATTGTGTGGAATCAAGTTTCTTCAGATTGATGAATTCTAATACATTAGGCGTCAATTCCAAGGCAAAAGTCATGTTACCCCAATACCTTTTCTGGACAAGACTCATCCAGTGCATGAGGCAATCAACCAGCCATAGAATAGTAGAGTGTTTTGCCAAGGTTTCGTCAATTTGATCTTCAGGAAAGACTACCGTGTTTCAGGGTGAAGAAGAGGGACTCAGTGGGCTAAGAGGAGAAGAGGGTGCTGAATGTCAATCAGATTTCCTCGGATTCAACTTAAGAAGTTAGAAAATATGGGAGAGTGGATTCTATCACACACCCAGAAATCCCACGTAGCCGTTTGTGGCCTTCTCGCTGGTCAGATTATGCACGTGGTGCAAAAGGGTCAGATGGGGCATTCCACCAGTGTGTGCATTATCTGACTCTGGCACCCTCCTCCATCATTTCCCAGGTCCAGTTCTATGTGATCTGTACTGTGTTTGGGTTTTCATTAGCTGCTTATGTTGTAAGGTTCAAGGGAAGAAGCCTGAGATAGAAAACACGAGTCCTACTTAATCAGGTTAATTTTGATGGAGACAAGAAGGAACACAAGGAAAGAAAGGTGAGGGGGGTGTGCTACTCACACAAAAGTTGGTCTTTCAGCATGGTGATGAAATCTTCTGTTTTGACATCTTATGCGGATTATGAGGAGAGGAAATTGGTCATGGACTTGGAGTTCTTTAAAATCCAGGAGTCTATTGGGACCTGTGGTTGGGGAAATTAATGAAGGTAGGAGTGGTTATAATGTGTCCCAGATAGAAACTATGTGAATTTATGGTAGTCTTCTCAGAAGGAGTGGCTCATGAATCTCCACTTACGTTCGTGTCTTGGCCTGAAGCTTGGAAAGAAACTGTGCCTGTTTCAGGATCACGCCGGCACCAGGCTGCCGGAGCCAATTTAATTGCAGTCTTCCTCACACACAAGTACAACGAACAATTTATGGCACATAGATATTGAAGTCTACTAATATTAGATTGAATCAAGATATATTTCTTTATATTTATTGTGACACTAAATCTAGGGCTCAAATGAGGCTTTAATTACTCTTTCCATTCATCTCTCATATTTACTCATCTGTGAAACTCTTTGTTCATTGCTCTAATTCTCTCTGACGTTCTTCAGGCTAAGGGAAAGACCAACAAGCAACTTCAGGCCTTTTCATTTCATCACCCTGGTTCAAAGAGGAAGACGACATTCTCTGCTCTCTGTAGCTTAGTCCTGAGTGGATTGCTAGTTGGACACACTCAGGCCAATGGCCATGTCTGAGCTGGCCATTCCTAGGCAACCTGTATATTCCCATAGGTACTGAGAGATGGGAGACATGTTACTGTGATTGACACATCTACTTAAATCTTATGAACTATTTAGAAAAAAGATACAATTCAAAATGCATTCAGAATGGTTTTTGTCTATTTGAAGAATAGGGAAAGAGTTCTACAAAAGGAAAAGAATTTTTTTTTCCAGTAGAAGAATGACAGATCATCCTGGAAAGACACTGTAATACACTATATATATGTTACCTTTTAAAGTCACAAAATTTGCTGGAGACATAGTTCCATGACAATAGTGCTTACCTGAGAAGCTCAAGGCCCTGCTTGATTCCTGAGCATCACACAGTATCTGAGCATGGTGCCTCACACCTGTAACCCAAACACTCAGGAGGCTGAGGCAGGATTGCCACAAGGTTGCAACCAGCATGGGCTCAATAGTGAATTCAGTAACAACCTAGATTACCGAACATGATGTTTTCTCACATAATAATAATAATAATAATAATAATAATAATAATAGTGATAGCATAAGAATTTTTTAGAACAAATAGAACAAGTCTTTATTTAGAAACAAAGGACAGATACTAACCTGGAGGGGGTCCCAAGTGGGTTACTTCAAAAGCAGAGAATTTATATTAAATAAATGAAAATAATTCCAAATTTTCTTTTTATATAGAATTCTAAGATAAGCAAACTTACTGTCACCTGTTTTATCATATCCATCACAGGCAAGTGGCAATCAAATCTTTCCTAGACAATTTAAATTCATTGAAATCACACGTTGGCCTTGAAATTGTACCATGTGAAGAACCCAAAATCTTTATGTCAAGAATACATGAAACACTGGAAATCAGAAGATGAAGTCGGCTGAAAAGCAGTATCACTATGATGGCAAAATGTAAGAGTCAAAACTCAGAGTTCATAGTTGCCCTGGTTCAAACTCCTATTATCTTCCAACTTATTAACAGAAACAGATTTCTAAATAGACTCTTTACTTTCAGCTTATCTCCCATCCAATGAATTTGTCTTTGCTACAGTTGTGATAGCTCAAATTGAGATTTATGGTCACTAAAACGCCTTCAAAGGCTGTGGGAATGGGAACATGAACCACAGTGGGACATATCAAACTGCATTGAGCTAGAAGTTGACCCGAAGGGGCTGAGTGATACTGGAGAGCCTTACGAACAAGTAGAACACAAGTTGGGGTTGTCCAAGGTGAGACAGCAGGTCTTTCTAAGGTAACAAGTTCATATGAGGCAGGTCCACAAAGACCACAGCTTTCCCCAGTAACGAAACAGGTACAGATACTAATGAAAGATACTGAAATGAGAGTATTGACATATTGGTCAGGAGTAGCGGTCATCTGGCAACGTGAAGGCTCTTCTGTTAATGTCTGAAGCAGGGTTCCTAATCCAAGAGGTTAAAGAATAGCAGAGAGGGATTCCAGGATCCCTATTGGGTATGCAGGTTTTAATGTGTATGTGGTACACCATAACTTTCTCCAGATTTATGAAGTTTTATATGATCCCATCTCTTTCAAATGTTCTTCCTAAGAGTAACTTTCTTCTGTTCTTTGCACTTAGTGCACAAGACTTATTTGACATAGTTATCAAACAAATATTTAGGGAAAAAAACTGTCATTCAAATTATGACACAGCCCTTGCACTCATCAGAATTTTAACCTACATTAAAATGTGTCCCGTGTTGTATTCAAATTTGAGTAGAATAATAACTTAATACCATAATTTTTCACTCTACATTTTATTTTTAGTTTTTAACGTTGGTTTGTTTGGGAAAAGGCAGGTTTGTGAAATACACTAGCAATCATTTTTATTGAAAAGCTTTTATTCAAAATATTTTTCTCACACATCTTGAAACCAAGCATTCCGAAAGATACACTTTGTCTTAAGAGAGTATAGAGAATTCTGCAACTGTTTTAATCTCGAAATTCTTTCCTCACTGATTTTTCGCTTTTTAGTGGTAGAGATCTTAAGATCATCTTGATGCTTTTGCTCCCATGGTGGCTAGTGCAGTAGTGGGTAGTAGCTATTCAGTATTTATTAAATTTCATTGGAATGAATCCAGTTGTAAATATTTTCTGTTCACATTAGTGAAATTAAATGATACACAGTTTTTCTTGGCTGAGTTTAGGAGCTATTCTAATACTAATAATTAAACACTTGCCTCGGAACCAAACTTTGAAATTTGAATTGTTATTACTACACACATATAATCTGTTTCTTCATGGAATGTGTGATAACAGAATTTCAACTCCTTGTCAGTTCCTCGTGGAAAGGAAATATATGCTCACATTAAAGATAAAGAAAACAATGCTTTATGTGTTTAAGTCTTTTGATTACCAATTAAAATACTGGAATTTTTTTTCCTAAGAGATGGTCTCGCTCTATAGTCTGGAGTGGCCTCAAACCGAGGGCAATACTCCTTCCTGCCTCAGTCTCCTGAGGGCTGGGATTGTGGTTTTGTGCTACCATGCTCAATTTATGTGATTCTGGGGAATTGAAGCTAGGGCCTCACATTTGCCTTGGAAGTACTTTAATGACTGAGCTACATCCCTTGGCCTAAAATATTCGAAATTTAACAATATCAGCCTTTACTCACTACAGCATGAGTCACTGTGTGGAACACACAAAAATTTTATACATTAAAATGCAATATCTTGCAGCAAGTCAAAGATCATATTATCACTTTAATGTACATAAAATACTTCTCAGGTGCATTCAATGTCATTTATTTGAATTTTATAATTAATGATCAACCTTAAGTGTGCTCATTTTATTTTCAGGCATTTAATTGATGCTTAGAAGGGCATCTTTAATTGGAGAGATAAATGTCTGGATCACTATTACGGCATTATAAATAAATTGAATTTTTAAATTTTTATTAGTTTATTCTTAAAATATTGTGTGTGTGTGTGTGTGTGTGTGTGTGTGTGTGTAGATCATATGAGCTGTGTTGTCAATTTTAAGAAAAGATACAAAACCCAAAGCTGTGAATCAGATTATAGACAAATAGTAATCCTCCTGAGAAAATATCACTAGGAAAATTAGAAATTGGAGACGGTAATATTGTCTATCAGTGTTCCTCAGTTACAACATTTTCATATATGATAATTTCTATTGAAATTAGAAAGTCAATAAGGACTAGTAATCATGGATAAATGCTTGTTCTTTACATGAGTTCATCTTCAGTGTTGGTGAATTTAGAATGAGCCTTTCTTACATGAGCTATTGAAAAGCTAATGTCAAAACTTCAGGCTCTGTTATCAATTGAACATTCTTAGGTTATAACTTAATCCCAAGTTTTCAAAAAGAGAGCGCCTCTCTTTCACTGCCTATATTCAAAAACATAAGCACTTTCATGATCTAAACCTAATGAGTGAAGCCAAACGCTTATCCAACTCAATTGCTAAACTGAATATGCCTTATATGTGAAAAAGTCGTTTGTTTACATGAAGAAAAACACCAGAGAAACCTAATACAAAATGATAGAATGGAAATCTTGTAACGGCCTCAGCTTTACTCTTCAGCGTCTTGGCACGAGGTGAGCTTTGCTTGTTGTGATTGGCTCTTGCCACAACCTGGCAAGGTAGCCTGGCGAGGCTGGAGTAAATCTAGCTATTTACATCATTAAATGTTAAATGATGGCATATTTTTATTTTTGTCTGCCAACTGTACCTTTGATAAATAAGGCTTAAAATCAATAATTTGTTAGCTATGACCATCAGGAATGATTCCAGAAAACCAAATTCTGCATTGTTTATTTTATGCCATATTCTCAAGCTCTCCTAGTGGAACTCTGAGTTATAAGTGTGTATTAGAAGCAAAACCCGAATACAGTAGATCTCTGGTGAGTGCTGAATGCACTCCAAAAGCTTATATAAATGTTCTCCTTAGAGTGCTGCCTGCCACTCTATTCGAGAACTGTTTTACTTCATTTCAAAGCAACCTTTCCAAAAGGCTGCCAGATCTGTCCCCGGGGTTGAGGCCTTAAGGTCAATTTTACACCTTTAAACACAATTAAAAATACAAAACAAACCCTTTCACCCTCTAAAAGTCATTAATTCAAACAATCAGTTCTGTATTAGCTGAGGATAGAGCTGGTATCTCAAAGTTTCAAATTTCTAAAAGACAAAACAGAAAAATGCATTAATGATCACAAGTCTTCCTGGGACAAATTTTGGCTTCAAAAATCAAGTAAATGTAGGTCTGACTCTTAGGTTTATAATTTTGAGTGGAAACTAATTGACCAGAAGCCTTAATTTCTACTTCCCATTGGTTGGTTCTCAGTAAAATGCAGCATGAAATTGAATAATAATAAGCATGATATGTTGTAGGTATTTTATCTTATTTACTATTCATCCCTCACCCTGATAATGATTTAATTGAGAACAGAGATTTTGGTATTTGGGTTAAATGATGAGACTATATGGGATGAACTGCATAGAAAAACTGAGCATTGAATATGGTAGGTTTCAATTTCTTCAGTGCTAAAATGGAAGGAGAAAAAATTATATATACGTTGTAATTCAAGGTCATTTCCTAATTACCATCTCCTATAATGGACCACTTAGGTTGTTTCTTAAAATTTAGGATACCTACGTGGGTACAAAATTTCTAGGCTCCAAAGTCCTCTAAGTTGCTACATTCACTCAAATATGTTTCATTTCTCCTCTTCTTTACTGATTCCGTGTTAGACACGACTCCTCCTGCTTCTCCTCAAACTTTGTAGCTGTTCTCTTTCTGCGGTGTACTGGCTTTGCTCTTCTCATGTGAGGATCAAATTGGAAGGTGCTCAAAGCACATGATTGGCTCTTTCCTGTCTTATTTTCCTATGACCAGATCATTTGTGACTACATTTTAAAATACTGTTCTTAGGCGTAGAGTATTCACAATTGCAATTTCATTTTTAACCATTCTCCTGATTTATGAACCTATATTTCCTGCCATTAGCTGGACATATATTTCTAGATATATGAAGATAAATTAAATTTCACGTGATCTGAACTGAACCTGATTTTTTAAAATACCCAGTCTGTGTTTTGTCATGTTCCTTCTCTAGTCCATACACTTGCAGTTTTCCAGGTGCCTGTGATTCACTCAAAAGTTAAGAAGTCCTTCTTTAATCTCTTTATTTTTCGCGACTCTGGTCTAGCCTATTCTATATGTACATTTCGTCACTTTTATCTTCAAAATACGTGAAGCTGTGTTCTCTCACTGGCATGCCTTATTTCAGCTGAAGAGTGGTTCTGAGGTTCTATGTATTTCTCTCCCTATTTTTACACAGTGATGTTCTATGCACACGACTCTGAAGCATTCAAAGCAGTAAGTAGCAGAGTTTTCAGAATCAAATACTCCCGGTGAAGAGCAGACACTTGGTCTATCGAAAGTTAGGGAAAAAATGGTGATGGGAGGAGAAAGATTGACTGAAGGAAGTAGAAATTCTCCACACAGAATCTTTTATTGAACACAAACAAGCTGACCTACAAGGTGATGCCACAAATCAGCCACCACCTGTAAATATGTTTTGAACAAACCTTTGCAAGTGATGGGTGACTTCAGTAAGGAGATAGTTTAACATTTACATAAGAAGTCAAGTAGAGTCCTTTGCTACACTTTCACATTCATGTGTTTAAAATAATTTTGTTAGAATTTTCAAATTGTCATTGAGTTCGCAACTCTTATCATTCTGACCCACCTCATTCCCTGTTATCTTGTCAAAGGAGAATTTGTGTATTCAACTGGACAGTAATGAAGTGTATAATTACAGAGGAGTAAATTTCAAAAACTTGTCATTTTTAGAGAAAACCATTTTCCAGCAGGTTTACCATAGTTGACTTTATAAACATAGCCAGAGGATGGATGCCGGGTACAAAAACACATCTTGTGAGCTGGCAGGCTGGCCACACAGGCTGGCCGGCCTTAAAATAAAGCTTTCTTGTTTTGAACTATCTACATTGGCGTGGGTCAATAAAATCCTCACTAATACTGAAAACTGAATAAGCTTTGTAATTTACCGCCTACCCTGGTTGAGAGTTTGCATTTGCACCTCAGTTTTAATCTGTTAGGAGGGCGCCTTTTCTTTGTACTGATATCCAAGACCCTTACTTTCAAAAACATAGGATAAGGACATCTCTGTAGTGCTTTTCAAATAAAAATTCCCATGAGTCTTATGCTGAGAATTTTAAACATCTCTCATAGTACAGTAAATACAAGCACATGGAGAGGTTAAGGAAATCACTTGAGACCATTGAAGAAGTTGGAGTGGCGGCCAGGAAGAGCCAAGAGCCCTCTTTTTCCTTTCCAAGTCCTTGGCACAGCTTCTGGGAGCTCAGTCCCTCTCCCGTGTGAGAGAAGCCATACTGGCATATTCCTTAGCCTTTATTTCTGTGTTAATCTTACTAATCAAGAAGGGAAGTATACAACTTACTTCAGTGCTAATATGCTTTAAATGAAAATAAAGCCCAGAGCAGAAAGTTTATTAAATTTCAACTAAAATCTTATATTTCTCTAATCCCTTTTCCTGGCCTCCATTATCTGCATTCAGAACACATGATACAGTTAGATGAGGAGAGAGTTTGGAATGGGGGAGGATCTAAACATTTACCTAGTTCCGAAACTGCACAAAAGCTGCCACCATGACTTAGATGTCATCCCTAGAGTTGCAGAGCTGGCGGTGCAGCAGGATAGATCACCATAGAACCCTGGGTGTGTCAATAAGATGGTCTGACTGGCAATTCAAACTGCAAGCCCAACAGTTTAGGTCCACCCCTGATAAATGACCCGCTGATCGGACAACCTGGATTCTAGGATTCTAGACACACAAGTATAAGTTAGTGGAAAGAGAGCACATGCACCTAATAGTGTAGGTAGACTGAGCCTGCAGTCACGGCTTCCCTGTGCCACACCGTGAGATGAGCGAAAACCTTCCGCAGCTGGAGGATTAGAGGCAGACAATGTTCTCAAACCAACATGGATGCTAGCTTTAAGTGAAGCTGAATTAATTGCACTGGAAAAACTATTTCAGGACTTCATACTCAGATGACTTCAGCACAACTGGGATTTGCCACACTAGGAGCAGGAAACTACTTTAAGTGAACTTTCTGAACTGTACATACACAGGGTGAACAGAATCACACAAATCCCCCGTCAGAAGGGTCTGTGCAGGCTCTAATCTGCAATGTCTCCACCGTCACTGTTGCATTGCATTGGCTCATGCTCATAATTACCTGTTGCTGACGTGGTCTCCATCCTAATGATGCAGAGTGCATTAACAAGGTCATTACATCCTAATTTAAGAACAAGCATCACTGGAGAGTAACTGTATGTAGGCTGTCCACTTTCTGGGTGTGTGTTCCTAGCCGGATGTGTGTACTGGGGATAGGGTTAGGAGGAGTTTTCTGCACTGCTCATGCAGGGAAGCAGAGAACTCGCGCTCTGGCATTCACTCCAGGCACTACTGGCTGGAGTGGGGCGCCACCAGCCTCATGCTGGGCACAGCTGCTTCATGAGAAACATCACTAGCATGCTCCACTGCATCATGTTCTGGCACTGCATTTTGAATAACATTAGTTTCTTAAATAAACTGTGTATATTCAGTACAAAAAAAGATGATCTGACTTACAGTTTTGGAGGCTTTATGAAGTACGAATGTGATAGGCACTCAATAGAAATCCCACTTCAAATTTTAAGTTTGGATCTTTCTTTAGGCTAGTGAGATTCTGTATGACCTTCATGTGAAGCAGCAGCAGGGCACCACGACTGCCAATCCACACTCAGATCCGAGGGGCAATGGCCCAGTACTCTTCAGAGAACCATGTTGCTAAGAGGTGGTGTCCAGGAGTTGAATGTATTTTCCATTTACCATAAGTTTATTAAAATGTAGCCCTGTCGTGACCCGAGGAGCATCTGTATGGAGTATTTTGGAATCTCAAAGGATGGGTTTAGAATTTAAACTGAAATATAAGTTCGGGGAATGTTTTATTAGGAAAGAATGCTTAGTTTGCTTTGAAGGATTCCAGTTTTAGCCAAAGAAAATGTCAGAATAGGACTACAAGGAAATGGATTAATATTTATGAATTTAAAGAGAAGTGAATTGCAATTTTTTGCATGAAATTATATATCAACAAAAAACCTACAAAAATTTTAAAAAGCTAAAAATATATAGAGAGAAAAAGGAAGAGCTTGTTAACAAGAGATGTGACGATGATCTGGCTGCAAATTCTTTCAGGACTGACTGTCAGAAGAGGTTTAGTCATGTGGTGCGATTGGCAGGTTAGATGGGCTTCTGTAATTGTAAGATAGACAGCAGGTTTAAACAAGGGGAATTAAAAATGTAGTGAAATAGTCCATAAAAAGCTGAAGAGGTAAGGATTCATGGGATAGGTTGTGAAGGGGCAGGATCAAGTCCAGCCAGGGCCCTGAGCAACTGCATGATTTAGCAAGATCCCATCATTTAAAAAAAAAGAGCCAAGGAGATAGCTCAATGCAAAGGTTGGGTTTCAATGGTTCAATCTTCAATAACACACACACACACACACACACACACACACACACACACACACACAGACACGCACACACACAGAGCAATACAATCATAAAAACATGGGGGATTATAGTCATATCACACTGGTTAAGTATACTTGACTAGCAAAGGCAAGGCCTTGGGTTTGATTCCCCAGTGCCACATAAACTGGGTGTGGTGGTGCACACCTGTAATTCCAGCACTTAGGAGGCTGAGGCAGGAAGATTGCTGTGAGTTTGAAGCCAGCATGGGCTCCATAGTGTGTTCAGCACCGTCTTGGACTACAGAGAGATACCCTTTTCCAAAGAAGAAAATACAATAAGGACATAAGGACATGCGACTCGTGGTGGCTATGGAGTGTGAAGAAAGGCCTCTGACATATAACTGCATCTACCTTGGTGCTTTTAACTGAGCTCACGAGTGCAGGGGAGTATGAGAGAAGATAATAGCCTACATTGTGGATTGGAAGGACATGCTACTATCTACCGTCTTTAGGCAACTCGAGATACTATGCTGAGACTCAGAAAATATGTCAGAGCCAGAGACATAGTTTCCAAACTTTGAATATTTCAGTAGCAGTTACCATCTTGAAAGTAAAAGAGATACTGAAAAAGATGGGACTATGGGGGGAGAAAATGTGAACTAGAACTGAACCAATACTTGAAATTTAGGTTTTGGTAAAACAAACAAACGAACAAAAAGAAGGAATATGAAAGAGATAAAGATGAAGAAAGAAGCAGAGACAGAAAATGGGCACTCAGCATAGTAACGTTTTAAATTTCCTTAAAATTTCTTTCTTTTTCCCAAGTATTTTCAAATAAATTTTATTTATAACCTACATTGAACATAGGAAAAGTAAATACCTTTAAAGCAACTTTTTATTTAAAAAATTTTTTCTCATTCTTTTTCAGGTTCTTTTTAATTTAGTGCAATTTTAAATGACAGTAACACCATTTTGATTTTTAAATTATTCAAAAATGTGTTCATGTGTTCTAGTTTTTTCCATTGTGCCTATAAATTGCTCATCCAAGTTGCTTTTCTCAGTACAAAGATTGGTATAACCTATTCTGGGTTGAACATGTTCATGTGGTTATACCATACAATTTTTCTCCGTTTTTTAAAATCTTTGTTAACATCATTCACACTAATGCAATTATTTAAACTAACAGGGGCTGGAGGAATGGCTCAGCAGTTAAAGCACTTGAGCAAGCGCTAAGCCAAGCGCTAAGTACCCGAGTTTGATTCCCCAGCACCACAAAAGCTGGGTGTGGTGGCGCAAGCCTGTAATCCCAGCACTCGGGAGGCTGAGACAGGAGGATTGCCTTGAGTCCAAGACCAGCCTGGGCTCTGAAGTGAATTCAGGACCAGCCTGGACCACAGAGCGAGACCCTGTCTCAAAAAAAAAAAAAAAATTAAAACTAACAGATCACCCCTTTCAATTCTACCTATCAACACTTTAGGTTAAGACATATTTCTCTTCCATAAACTATTTTTTATCATTTCCTGACTTGCCTCTGTGCGTTGGGTCTACTTCCCTAACTTGTCCTTTATCAGCAATGACGGCAAGTTGGAACACGACATCTTCCTCTGTGGTTAAAGTTTTTCATTTTTACTTATGCTATCGAGATAAGTTCTAAAGCTCTTTCCATGACATACAACCGTGAGATCGTGGTACTCCTCTAAATCCATAACCCAATCTTATCACGTCATTTGTTCTCACCATACTGATGCACTCCCAGGTTTCTGAACAAGTATGTCACCCTCTGCCCAGCCTTCCTATTCTATTTGCCTAACATGCCTGTACATTTTTCTTAGAATCTCCAACACACATGTTCTGGTTCGTGGATCTATTGGTGCTTGTAGATTTCCACTTTGGTGACATTTAGCAATGTTTTCTCCCATACTACTCGTCATTGCAAAATCGGTTTCTAAGCAGCACCATCTGATATAGTCTGTCCTTGCACATATAGTTAGAGATAAGTGGCTTGGGAGGTCTCCTTCAGTTAATCAAGACTCTGTCATCTTGCTTGGGAGGCTTATAGAACTTATAAGTAGTCTTATCTCATATCTAACTGACTACTGTAATTGTGTTTCTTATCAAGCAGTAATGAGCTTATTGTAGATTCTCAATATCTAGCACTTAGTCGCTCAGAATTTATTTTTAGTAACTACAGAAGCAGCTGTCTGATTATAGTTTGATGCCCAAGGTTATTTAAAATACCTGGTGACCTAAGGATATCTAAAATGTACATGTTATGAGAATAAATAACTCCTATATTTACCAGTAAGGTGCTCAGTAAACCCTAAGCTGTAAGTGCTGCTTACTCAATAATGTGCTGTAGAGAAAGTTCTAGGAAATATTTATTGCAATTTTTAGTACTCTTGTATTTCTGAATTCTTATACAGAAATCTGCATTTTAAAGAAAGAGAATAGAAATATAATTAGAAAACTAACTGAAAAATTGCCCTAGAGGCCTTTTTTTTTAAACCCACTGTCTTAGTTACTTTTTCATGTCTGTGACTAAATACTGACATTCATAACTTGGGGAGGGAAGATGTATTCTAGCTCACAGTTTCAGAAGATTGCAATCCACTCATAGGCCGCTGGTGACAGTAGAAGCACATGGCAGAGGCAAGGATGGAGGCAGCAACTCATGATATTGTAAACAGAAAGCCATGTCCAGAGGAAGAGAGGAAGGAGCTCACGCTCTTTCAGGTTCTGTCTATTAATCCTTTCTTTCAGAATCCAGCCTCAATGTTCTGCCCATTTCAGGTTTAAGCCTCTATTTCCACCACACATCAGTACTTTATACTCTACCACATGTCTGTCTTCGACCACCCACCTATAATCCACCACAAGCCCATAATCTACCTCTCCAGACCAGGCTCCAGTCACCTAATGGCATATTGTTCCATAGATAATTCATAACATTCAAATACATGAGACTTTTGGGAGCCATTCCAGATCTAAACCGCAATACCCACAATTTATGAGATTAAATAATTGAGTAAGAATGAATATAAAATTATAATTCACTGATATTATTTCTCTTAGTCATGAACTTAGATTCTAAAAGTTATTATCTGAGATTTTAGAATTTTCCCTTACTTGATATCTGCATATAAATAGATACTTTTACTTCAAATTGCTTTATTTAAGATTAGAAAGAGACTCATTGGCAATCAAAAATTAAAATTTGCAGTTCTACATTTTCCGTCTTTCCTTTAGGTCACAAATTTATCATAACACAAAAATATTTTATATTTGATGCAGAAAATTGGAAGCAATACAGTACAATAAGTAACATGTGAAAATAAAAATATTTGATAATAGTGACATTAATGTAAACCAGGAGTAGCCAAACAAAATAGCTGCAGCTAAAAATACTCATTGTTTCCAGTCACTGTGCTGCAGAAAGTTCTTTCTCTTCAAAATTTACATATTGGACAAATTCTTATACATATGATATAGTGCCTGGAAATATAAACATTGAGATGCCTTTTAAAACAGTTACACTTATTAAAAAAAGATATTTTGTTTCAGTTTTCACTGTAGTTGCTCTATTGATAGCCTGTTGCTACTGACAACTCTCTTTTCTCTTTCTCCATCTCCTAAGTAACATATTGTCTGGCAGTTCTTTTATGGTTTCTCAGAAACAGAAGCTTATTACCATGGTTCTGTGACTGAAATGGTATTTTAAATAAAAATCATGCAAATATTTTTTCAGCATATATACATTTTAGTATGATGAGAAATATATATACATACATGAGACTTGGGCATATGTTCATTTTTTTATTTTTCCCACCCACAATCAAACTAACTGAAGTAATATTGAAGAATTCTAAGTCAGATCAAGAAATATGTGACAATAACATCAACTTCTTGCTTAATGACCCAGTGTCGTAAACTCAGTGTAATTGTTGACACAAAAGCTCAGTGTGTTCCCTGTCATAGTTTAGCTTCTTAGGTATGTTAATTTAGTCTGAAACTTAATTATATGTTGTCAAATGCCTTATTTCTCAATCAGGACATTTTATCTCATTTCTACTTTTGATTTTATTGTCTAGATTTTCTTTTAACTATCAAATAATTAAACCAATAGTATAATTTCAGGTATACATAGTTAGATTGTAACTGCTAAAAGTAGGTTCTTTGTTTTTTCCTTTATTTTTATCTTATTTTTTGGATATGTTTAGCATTGCTTAAATACACTTGTTGGGATAATATGTGAAACAGTCCATTGCTAGGCAACATGATAGTTTTTAAAAGGTTAACACAGTTGAGATACAGAAACATTTCTAATGTCTAATGATTAATAAAAATTAAAATCAAACCTGCTCTTTAATGATAATTTAATGATGCAACAACGGAGTAGTTCCTAATCAGAAAGTTATTTCGGATGCAAATTGAAAAGACCCATTCTTGATTTCAGAGTCAGAAACTATGGGACCTTGTCCCACAGATGTGTGTTTTAGCAAGGTGACTTAGTTTCACATTAAAGCTTGAGAACCACTGTCATATCAGTCACTTTAATACATTTGTAGAGGCTCCCAGATCTACACAGATTGGAAGATAATTTTTTAGACTTATTCTATTGTAACATCATTATATCTACATTGAGAATTACATAAATAACATTCTTCCATTTGTGTTTTATACACCTTTTTAAAGCAGGAGCCATTGTGATGACTTTTAGTGATTTTTTAAGATGAAAAATGCAGTATTTTTCTTGTTATTTTGGTACATTGATCCTTCAAGCTTTATGTAAACTATGAATTTGTCTCTAATGATTGTTTCTGCAACAAAATTTACTTCACCTGGCATGAATATGAATACCTCTCTTTGTTTGTTTGACACATCCTTTTACATTCTGCTTACCCACTTTTGTCATTATATGTGAAGTAAATTCCTTGTAAACATTCTATTTTTGGATTGCTTATAATGTCAATCACAGTTTTTAAAAAGTGTAGATTTAAAGAAAGTGTGTTTAAAGTGTAAGTGTGCCATTGTATTTTGAGAGTATTTTCTGAATGCTTTTCTATATTGATGATTCAGCAATTGGAGTGAAGGGTAGAAACCTGATTTCCGTTTTAGGTCTATTTACCCTTCTCAGTTTATTTTTAAAAGATAATTGAAAGATAATTGTTTCCTCTATACTCCTTAAGCACCACATGAGTTGATGTTATAATTTTTCCAACAGCCAAATATTAAGAAACTTAAAAGGATTAAGATAACACATTATATTTTCTCCAGTGTTTAACATTCCTTTCCAAAGTTGCAAGGCTTCTGTTGTCATTTCCTGTCTGGTCTGGGAATTTCCTTATGGCTAAGTTTGCTAGCAACAGATCCTTTTAGGGTTGGGTTTTCTTTTTCTCCCCCCTCCTTCTCTTTCCATCTTTCCCTTTTTCTTCTCCCCCTTTTTGTCTTCTCTTCTTTCTTCTCTCCCTTTTTGTGGCTTTTCTTTAGAAAAAAAAATTAGGCAGAAACTAAAAGTATGGCCCAATTCAACAATTTTCAGAAACATCAAACATCTGAGGGAAAGGATTCAAAGCCAGATGTGAAAGGCATCTGGGACCAAACTGCCTAGTTTCCAAATCCAGCACCATCACTTCTTAGCTATGTGGCTCTGAGAAAGTGCCTCGGTTTTCTTATCTTTAAAGGAAGTTAATGATATCTGTGTCTTAAGGATTGACGAAGTTGATACATGTAAGGTACAGAGAAGACTCGCTGGTATATGTCAGAAATAAATCTTAGCTCTTGTTTTAATGATTATAGGGCAAGATGCATGCCACTTCCAGGATTATTCAATTGCCTCTGTTCTGATTCCAAGAAGACATATAATTTTGTCATATATATATAGAAAGAACAAATTATATATGATATATGAATCATGCAGGAACACATATTTTGAGACAGTAGAATAAAGCTATTTTTGAGACTTTTGCTTCAATTGCCAGATCATTCCCCACTTGACCAGTTCCTTAGGCTCTAGATCTGGCCACCTTCATCAGTAACACTTCATCAGATAACACTCATGTTTTGGGCTTAATGTGAGGATCAGTGAGATAATGTGTATAATCTGTTCAGCCCAGAGCCAGGCACAGAGGGAGTGTCAAACAAGCAGGAAGTTGTATTTCTATTGTTATGACTCAGCTAATAGTTATATCTGGCATCTTGTTTTAGACTGTTTACATCCTGAACATTTTTATTTTAATTCCCAAGTCCAGTCAGTTCTGGAAAACTAGAAACATCAAATTTTTGATTTTGTAAAGTTAAGAAATAGACCACAAACTGGAAATGGAATTGGGTAAAATTCTTCTGTACTAGAAATTGCTAGAATCGCTGTACTATTTCTATACTTCTATCCATTAGACATATTCCTGTCTTCTGAAGATAAAAGATTGAAAATCAGACTCAGCAAGTTTTCAGTTAGATTTCCCCAACAGAAGACTCTGACTTGAACTAAGGAAGAAATCCTAATTCTGTGGCAATAGCTATAAGCAGAAATGTGGCTGCTGGCAGACGGCACAAGTGAGATCATGCCAGCAGCCTCCAAAGTTCTGAAAATTCCTCCTTCTGTGCAACAGTCAGTCGCGAATATTTGTGGCAGATTCTATGATTCCTTTATTTTTGATTTTTCTGAAAGAACCTTCCTCATCTTCTTTTCCTAGTTTTTCCACTGGTTTTATAAACTATCACTTTCCTACTTTACTTCACCTGTCAAAGTTCAATGTGGCTTCTGCCATTGTGAATAAACTTATCTGCTATGACCACCCCTGAGATCTAATAGTAGACGATCCCAGGATTTCATATGTGTGTTTGATAGTGATCCACCAGACCACAATAATAATAATCTTGATGTCCTAACATTTCCATTGGCAACACGAGGATAATGCTAAGGGTATACCCAGCCTGCCATTTTGAAGTTGAGTCTTCAAACCTGGAGACACAGCTGACTGGATCATTTCCCATTGGAACCCCCTTCTCCTTACAAGAGAGGCTGTTTTCCTAAGGTCAACCTTTCCTCTCCACTTTGTTCTACAGCTCTTCTTGC
This sequence comes from Ctenodactylus gundi, assembly GCA_004027205.1. Classification (NCBI taxonomy): domain Eukaryota; kingdom Metazoa; phylum Chordata; class Mammalia; order Rodentia; family Ctenodactylidae; genus Ctenodactylus; species Ctenodactylus gundi. The sequence continues at coordinate 38,326 of PVKB01000879.1, forward strand.
CTGATCAAGAAACTCATTTTCGATAACCTAGTCTCACTTGGGTATTTATCAAACGTTCCTTAATGAAATTTCTCATTACCTTTAAAAATGGTTGCCGAGTGGAGATGTAGCTCAGGGGACAGAACTTTCCTAGCACGCACAAGACCTAAAAGTTGACTCATCTTGAATATAATAGATGTGAACTAATTTACCCCATCTTGAAAACTACCATCAAATATGAAATTCAAGATGTAGAATATTTCTGTTGTCCCCAAGGTTTCTAGAGTGTGTCTTTGCAATTGATTCCCTTCTCTGCACCGAGCTCTGGAGACCACAGTCTTTTGTCACTGTAGCTTGCCTTTTATGGAACATCTTATGATTGGGATAATATGTAATTGATCTCTTTGTGTCCTGCTTCCTTCTCTTGTCCTCGTTCTCTCTACGTTCATTTATGTTGCTGAAAGTATCAGGATTTCCTGTTTTAATTGTTCAGTAATATTTCACTGTAAGAATATAACATGATTTATCTTTTGATTAATCCTTAAGTATTTGTTTTGGTTTATTTGTTGGCTACTCTGGAAACAGTCATTCCAAAGGTTTGTATATAACTCTTGTGAATATATGTTTTAAATTTTCAAGGTTAAATAACTAGAGATGGCATGATTGGCATGGATATTAGGCATACATTTAACATTTTTATGGGAAGGCCATTTCTGTTCAATATCAGCTACACTACTTTGCATGTTCACCAGTAATATAGACGTTCTAGTTTTCTTGTGTGTGTGTGTATGTATATATATTTTAAATATTAAATAGAAAATAAAAGTTATATAGGAAAGGGATGGTGTAGGTTAGAGAGGTAACTAAGGTACCCGATGTACTAAAGGCAAAGATGCATATATATATATATGAAATCATCAACTCATGTTAAATTTAACAATTTTAGTGAGAGTATTTCATTGTAGTGGTGACTTTACCTTTTTCTTTTTATTTCTTTCTTTTCTTTTCTTTCTTTTTTGAAGACAGGGTCTTGCTCTCTAGTCCAGGCTGGTCCTAAACTCACTGTGGAGCCCAGGCTGACCTTGGACCCTGAAAATGCTCCTGTCTCAGCCTCCTGAGTGCTGGGATTACAGGCTTGTGCCAGCACACCCACTTTATGTGGTACTGGTTTTTCTTTTCTTTTTTTTAAGTGTAGTTAACTATTTGTAATTTTTAAAATGAAGCATCCCAGTCTGTGTCCCATTTTTATTAGAGTTTTCTTTTTTTTTGTTATTACACTTTATTAGTCTTTTATGTATTTGGAAATAAGTCTGTTACCAGGTATGCAGTTAGCCAGTATTTTCTCTCGGCTAATGGCTGTTCTTTTATTTATCTAAGAGCATTTTTAAAAAGATATATTTTAGTTTTTAAGTCAACTTATTCAGTTTTTGAGTACGGCCTCAAATGCCTGTTGATTCACTCACTGTGGGTGACCCACAGCAACAGACCTTTCTGGTGATGAGTTGAAGCACTCCGGGTGAGGGCTCTGGGGCTAGAGCATGTTTCCCACTTGCTCTTGCTCTGCTGTGTGTCCCTCCCCCAGCATTGCTGCGATGTGGTGTAGGGCTGGTGTCGGGGACAAGGCAACATATTTTCCTAGATCTCCTGGTCTACTTTTCTTTTTAAGCAAACCCTGTATCTCTGTCTCAAAGTTGGACTTTCTCACTATTTCTGTCCCTTTACTAAAAACTTCTCTCTTCTTCTCAGTACAAGGTCCAGACTGGCATGACTGCTGAACTCCAACCCGAGCTGGCTGGGCCTCTGGTGAGTGAAGAATTTTCCTGCTTGTACCCCAGTAGTGGCAGACCTCTGCTTCTTATCAGCTGAGTATCCTGCGTGCATGTGTACTTCTGGGGCCTTAAGATGGGTTTTACCCAGTGTCAGGGTAGGTTGAGTGGACAGGGGAAATTTATTAGCCTTTGCTTCCCGGAGGAAACAAGCACCGTTTCTATCCTTACACAGCCAGGGACGCACAATACCCTTCTCATCAACAAAGTGTGTGCCGCTGTCTTCTCCAGGTTCCTCTCCAACAGCCAAGCAGTTTTCTGGTGGATGCTGACTGAGTGTCCACATTTGAATTCAGTTGTGATGCTGTGAACTTGGAGTTAAGAGCTAGATTCCACAGGTTAAAGGCTCAGTGCCCACAAGGTTCCCCAATATTGAAGGCCAGTGACAAGTTTCAGATCTTGACATGAGCTTCTCACCCACCAATTATAAATTTCGAGTTCCATGAATCTTTTCTTGAATTCCATTAATTTGTTAAAACACTTCACAGAACTAAGGAAAATTATTTTATTATAAAAGGACCAGATGGGGCATAGTCTGTGGAAATGGTCATTAATCCTCAGTGCCCTGGCCGCCATCCTCAGGACTCACACACATTTAACAATAGAGGTAAGTTGTCTGAACTCTCTTTCAGGGATTATTATGGATACTTCATCACATAAGCGTGATGAATTACTAACTCTGCTTTCAAACTGCTTCCTGAAGGACATCGGCGTGAGGCAGAAATTTGTAAACTTTTGATCAGGTTTGTGGTCTTACTGTGACTAGCCCATAGCTAGGAGTCCAGCAAGAGTCATCCATTAAAACCAAATATACTCTTGTCACCCAGGAGACTCTAAAGGATTAGGAGTTTTGAGTCAGGAAACAGTGACGGAAGCTAAATATGTACTTCTTATCACATCGCAATATTACATTTCCCCAGAGACAGTGGACTTTTGCCTGGGTTTGAGGATAAGAGTGTTTGTTTTTCCTCTGTCTCCAAGTAGAGAGAAGGGTTTGCTTTGAAGTATAGCAGATTCCAAGCTTAAGCTCTATTGGCCACCGATATGCGTTTGGAGCTCACAGGAGGACCTGCTGTGCCCTTCAACATCAACAAATCTTTTCCATCTGGACCATCAACTCTATCTTATATTTTCCTCTCCCTTTTGAGTTTCATAGTCATTCACGCTAAGATTTTGCCTTGAGTCTTAGAAAGAAAACTTGGATTTCTTTCCTCATACCTAATGGAGGCCCATAAGAGATGATTGGTACATTAATCAGCTTTCCATTTTCTCGAACATAGTACCTGGAGAGCCACAACTTAAGGGAGGAAAGTTTTAATTTGCTTCACAGTTAAAGAGATTTAATTTTGTTCGGCTGTCTTCAAGGCAAAAACATGCTAATGGAAAGACGTGGTGAAGACCTGTTTATCTTGTAGCAGCCAGGACGGAAAGAGAAAAGAAAAATACCCCTGGCCAAGAACACACTTGCATAGGTCACAGTTCAACATCGCCCCCCCCTTCTAAAAGAACGCTTAGCTACTGGGCAAATGAATGAATGAATGGATGAATCTTAGGAAGAGTGTAACACCCTCATAATCCAAAGACCGTCCAAAATCTCCATCTCTAGGTGCATGAAACTTGGGGAGAATATTTTAGATCTAAACCATAAATGTTGTTTCTGACGACTGCAAGCTCATGTACATTTGATTATGCAAAACTATTCAGTTCATTTCTAAGTCACAAAATTTCTAACGGTTCTGGCATAGCTAAAATTCTAAGTCCAAAGTCTTTTCTGAGACTCATGGCAAAGTTTTAGCAGTGGCTTTCTGTAAAAATCAAAAAAAGTTAAGTATTCCCAACATACAATGTCACAGAATGAACATTCTCGTTCCAAAAGGAGAAATAGGGTGAAAGAAAAGAATCAGACCAAAGCAAGACTGAAAACAAGCAAGGAAAACCTTAAGTTCTGTAACTCCGTGCAGCACCTAGGGCATGGTGTGTCCAAATGTGAACTCCATAATGAACTTGGGCAGTCCCTAGAGCTTTGCGGGTTGCACCTCACTTGGCCTCTCTCTTGGGTTAACTTTGTTTACTGTCTGTTGCTACCCTTGGTATATCATACATGGCATGTTTATCTTCTCAATCTCTGTGGCACCTTAGGCTTCACTCTCACAGCTTCACAGAATAGCCTTTTAGGAGCACATTGCTTGGCTTTCAAAACTTCCTTTGAAATCTGTGTGGAAGCTTCCAGGGCTCCACAATTCTTTCATTTTGTGTGCCCTAAAAACCACCAGGTTGTTGATGTAAAAATCTTCCTCCAGGTTAAGCAACAATCTCCCCCACTTGAATAATGCAGAATTCTCTCAATGTTTGGATGGGTGAACCTTGGAAAGGACTTTCATAGATGGCTCTGAATGATCAGGACACTCTGAAGCTCTCTTCTCAAAGGAATATCTTTCAAACAAGTTTACTCTTTTACACCCTTGAGCCAGTGATATGTGGAGTCTAGCTTTTTCTTGAGACTCTCACTAGGCATCTTTTCTACTGTCCAGGTGTAAAATACTTGATGTCTTTTTAGTGGTGTTCATCTCTGCAGCAATCTCAGCTACATTTCCCCCAGTATTTATAAATATATATATATATATATATATATATATATGCAATATACAATGGTAAATTAAGTTTGAGGATTTTGTGCGTGTATATATCATGACTACACTGCAATCCCTTCTCCTCCTCCCCTTATTGTCCCTCCTACTCCCTTTCTGATACTCTCCAACCCATCCAACGCACTCATTTGGTTCTATGTAGTGCCTATATTTTGGATTTCTCATATTAGGGAAACCATGCATATTTTTCCTTCTGAGTTTGACTCACTTCACAAAACATAGCAGTTTCAAGTTGCATCTATTTCCCTACAAATGACTCAAATTTATCTGTCTTTTATAGAAGTGCAGTGCTCCATTGAATGCATATACCACAGTTTTTGTGACCATTGGTCTGTTGATAGTTATTTTGAAGTCTTTCACAGTTAAGGTATTCTTAGTTGTGCTGCTATTAATGTGGATATACATGTATCACTGTTATACATTCCTTTTACCTCTTTGGAAAGATACCCAAAAGAGGTATCATTAGACTGAATAGAATATTTATTTTTAGCCTTTTGAGAAGTCTTGATACTGCTTTCCGTACTGGTTGAGTCAGCTTACAGCCCCACCAGCCATGTAAAAGGGTGCCAGGGTGCCTTTTCTCCTTCAACCTCCCCAGCATCTATTGCTGTTCGAGTTCTTGGTATGTACCATCCTCTCTGAGGTAAAATGGCATCTGAGTGATGTTTTGATTTGCATTTCTCTAGTGCCTAAGATATGGATCATATTTTCATGTATTTGCTGGAAATTTGAACTTCTTCATCAGAGAACTGCCTATTCGTTTCAGTTGCCCATTTTTAAATTGTGTCTTTGATTTTGAGGGATTTTTTTTTCAGCCCCTTGTATATTCTCTCAGCTACTTTGCCCCAGATTTACATGTGACCTTCTTTGGCCCAATTTTATGTTTTTTAAATTTTTCTGCTCTGTTTTTGCCTCTACTTCTTATGGTATATCAGCCATGAGTATCCACGCCACATCGTAAAATTTGGACTGTCTTGAAAATTTTTTCGCCAAATTAGTCTATCATTTTCATGTCAGTCTCCATCAAAATTTAGTAACATGAAGAAAATGGAGACATATTTTCTATGAGAGTGTAGAACAATTTTTGTCTAGTGGCCAACAGATAACTCATTTCCAACTGAAATCTCCTGAACCTGGCCTTTGCTGTTTGCATTCCTATCAACATTCCAGTCTTTTAATCTTAGATTAGAATCATTCATCAAGTTCTAGTTATGGCATTTTCATCTTCAAACTTTTTTTTTCCAATTTTCTCTTCAAGTCTGTTCCAAAGTGTTCTACATGATGTGATTAGCTACTGTCACAGTAGTCACTGCACTTTTCTCACACCAATTGTTTTTAAATTAGTTTGCTTTTTCTATTGTTGGCTCACAACACCTAACACCCACTTCCCAAAGGTGAAAAATATGCTTTGACTCAATGTCCAGAGAATTTAGTCTAGGGTCATCAGCTGGCTTCAAGGAAGAGACGTCATGGTGGAAGGGCATGATCGTGAAAAGCTGCTTACCACTAGGTGGCCAGGAAGCAGAGAGGGGAAAATGGCAGAATCTGAGCCGAGGGCACACCATCCTTCCGGTCTTGCCCCCAGTGGCCCACCTGTAAACAGCTTCACTATCCAACAGCACATTTGACTATGAAATCATCAATAAATGAATCCACTAAGAAGTATAGTGCCCTGGTGATCGTCATGCTCCAAAGGCTTACCTCTGGGCACAGGACACTTGGAAAAGACCTTTAGATCTGAACTGTAACAGTTGACAATTGTTTAGGACCTTGTTTGCTTGCAGCTCTCAAGGACCCTACATTGTCAAGCACCCTTTATGAAACTTCAGAATTTTAGACTTTTTTCTTACTTCATATATCCTGATAAGGTGTCATCATTTTGATGTCACCTGTCCCTTTGGAGGGCTTGCTACACTTTGAAGTTCACATGACATCCCTGATTTGTGAACTCAAGTTTCTGATAGGTTGACAACCATGATTTTGAAGACTATAAGCATTTCTCCTTACAATGGGAGTAATATTCTCATATGACTCTTCAACTTCCTAGCCAAATTAGCTTTTAAGTATCTCCTAAAGAAAAAGTATCATTTAATATCTACATCTTCTGATAATTGATATAATCCTCCCCAAAGCTATTTTTGTTGTTTCATGGAAATCATTTGGAAAAAATTGCAAAAAAGTAGCACTCAGTTAATGATAACTTTCCATACCACTGTTACAATGAATATTGTAATAGGATTAAACAAAAGTAATGCTACTAATATGGGTTTTCTATTCCAAATCATACATTAATTCTCATTAAAATTGCATATCTTCTTACTGTCTGTACACGTCATTAGATTGATATGTAGCAGTGCAGGGAAAATTAAGAATAAGCAATAATATGACCATATCAAGTATTCTTGGAATATAGTCACATTGAAAATGTGTACTTTATAAAGAAAAATTTCATTCAAATATCTCAGGATACAAAAGACATACTTCTAAGAGTGGCTGGAAAGTTTTGCAAAATTAAGGAGTTCTAAAAGTAGAACTATTTTTAAATTAAATAATAACTAAATTAACTCTATGAATTAAGCTCATGCTGTAACAATGAACACAAATTTTATTTTTATAAACACTCAGGATTTACAAAATTGGCAACACACTTTTCCCTAAAAACTTTGGTTTACAAACTCGTTTCCAGAGAATTATGTTCGACATCAATTTATGTAATGTTTATTTTTTATGAAAATGTATCAATCATGATATTCAAAAGCTAGCACACTACATTTATATTTAGGTTTGGCATATAAGTCCCATTACTTATATTTAAGATTCTCAGTTGCCTATTGCAAAGCCCAGAGCTCTATTTAGGAATATTTGTCCTTATGAAAAGGGTTACATATCACAAAGTAGAATAACAGCTACTCAGTTTACTAAAATTTATTTAAAAACAAAAATAATTCAGCACATTTTTCTACTGAATAATGAAAGCATTTGTGTCTATTTTCATAATGTCAATTCAGAAACTGTAGTTCAAACTAAATACATTTCTGAAGTGAATAGTGAACATAGAACTCAATCTTTGTGTAATTTTTTCATGAACTTTGTTTAATTCTTTTATAAAATTAGGGATTCAACATCTTCCTAGTTTTATATGAAAGAGGTTCTTTCTTAGAGTTTTCATACCATTTGTGAAATAAATTTTTAAACAGGTTATTATGCATTTATTATTTTACTTACTACTTTTGTCTTTCTTTGTTGATACAAAATAGTCAACAGCTTTATATTTGTAAAGTGTATAACCTGGTGACTGGCTCTATGTACACAAATTCCCTCATTCACTGATCACCTCACATAACTGCCATTTTAAATTTTATTTCACTTAATATAAATTTAATTTTATTTTTGAGCTGAAAACTAAATTAAACCTTATCTAAAAACTAAATTAATTTAAATATAAATTTATTTTGTGGAAAGTTAATTTTTGATGAGAAAACTGAAAACTTATCTTCAGAATATTTCAAGAGTACCGTATTTGAAATACTAATTATACATCCAAGATTATCAACTAGAGTTCCTACATTGTATATGAGGTCTACAGAATTTAATCGTGTTGGGGGTTGGATCTGGGATATTCCCCCAAAACCTCAGATTTGCAAGGTGATTCATATTTAGAAGGGATTAATCCTTGCTGCAAGAGATGGGGCCTGTTCAGAAGGGGTTGATCTCTGAGGTTTGCCCCGGAAGGGGTGGATCTCTGGGAAATGACTTGAAATGGCATCCTTAAGTTCTGCTCTTCCTCACTCACTGGCCTTTCTGACCTGTTGTTGAACAGTTTTCCTTCAGCTAGGCTTCTGCCATGCGCTTCTACCACTGCCGGCTGCCCATGAGTGGACTGAGACCTGAAACTGGGAGCTAATATAAAACTTTCTTCCCTTACGCTATGGATGTTAGGTATAGTGCCCCAGCAATGAGAAAGTAACTAACACGCTGTAGTAAAGGTTTGTGCCCTTTGATCAACAACTCTGAATCTCCTCTTATTCCCATTCAGATGGACACTATCTACTCTTCACTTCTATGAGTTCTGTCAGTAGACCCCCTAGGGAAGGGAAATCAAGAGGTGTTTGTTTTTCTGTGTCAGCTTGTTTCTTGCAGCATGATATTCTATAGGCTCTTCTGTATTTTCTCAAAAGGCATGATTTCCTTTGATTTTGTGGATAAATGCCATTCCATATTGTGCATATACCACATTTGATTTATTAATGCATGAGTGGACATTCAGGTTGTTTCTGGGTCTTGGTTATTGCATTCATATCTTGCAATAAACTTGAGCGTGAAGGTCTCTTTTTTTTGCCTCCAAGCTACTGCTTTTATTTCATTGGGCTATATATATACCCAGAAATTGGATTACTGGATCTTTTGGTAATACTATTTTTAATATTTTGTAAGAAAATCTATGAGTTTTTCTTCAGTGACTGTAACAATTTATACGCCCACTGGTGTCTTTTTTCTTTTCTTTTCCCCATGTCTTCTGCGACATTTGTGAGGTGACATCTCACAGTGACTTGATTTTTAATTTCCCTGATGATTAGTGATGCTAAGCATCTTTTGGTATGAATTTGTATATTTGGAAAAAAATGTTTGCAATCTTTGCTTATTTTAAAAGCAGGTTTTCTTCTATTGAATTGTATGAGTTCTTTATACGTTTTTGGAAATTTAAAATACTGTCAAATATAAGACTTGCAAAATTGGGCATCATTGCAAAGGCGTTTTGAAAATGTTTGTTGATGGCTTCCTTAGGTGTGCAGGTAATTTTAGTTTGGTGTAGCCATTCTTGCTATATTTTGCTGAAGTTTTCCTGTGTGTTGTGCATGTCACATCCCAAAACAAAAATCATTGCCAAACACGATGGCAAAGATCTGTTTCCCATGCTTATATAATATTTACAATTTCGTTTCCACTGTTATAGTTAAGTCTTCATTCTTTTTAAGGCAATTTTTGTATATGATAACAGGCTCTAACTTTATGTTTTTGCACTTGAATGTTCAGTTTTTGCAGCACTATTTCTCGAAGAGTTAGGTTTTACTCATTATTTTAGTGTTAAGTCTTGTTCTGTGGACTAGACTGTGCTTTCCTGTACCATGGAGCAAACTCTGTGTGCCTTAGAATTCTGCTGCTATTGGATGGAATGATCTGTAAATAGCTATTAAGTCCATTTGATCTATCATGGTTTTTTTTTTGAGTCTGCTATATTCTTATTGATTTAATGTTCGATAATGTAGTATTGCAGAAAGTCTGCTACAGAAGTCCCTTATTGATATTGTATTCTTAATCCTTTCTCTATTCAGATCTATTAACATTTATTTGCTTTATGATGTGTGATGCTTCAATGTTAGGTGCACACCTTTGTGCAAGTGTTGTTCTATCTTCATTACTTTAATCTTTTCATTATTATGTAATGACTTTTCTTAGCTACATGACACACCTGGAGTAAAAGGCTGATATAATTATAAGCATCACAGCTCTCATTTAGTTATAAATTACATGAAATCTTTTCCATTCCTTTTCAACCCTTCCCATGTGTGATCCTAAAGGTAAAACAAATATCTTTTAAGTAGCATATTGTTGGATAGTTTGAAAAGATCTGATTTTGCAAGCAATTCTATGTCTTTTAGTTGGAGAATTTAATTTATTTATTTTTAATGTAACTATTGATACATGAGAAATTGCTATGGTCATTTTGTTAACTGTGTTCTGATTATAATTTCTTTGTACTTTTCTTTCTTACTATCTTCCATTGTGTTTAATGACTTTTTTTTTAGCAGCAGTGTGTTTCTTTTATATAGCTATTAGGGTTTTTTGCTTATTTGTTTGTTGTTACCAGGAAATACTTATAATCTTACAGTCATAATGTCTTTTAACATGGTAACAACTTAACAACAATCATATACAGAAACTTTATTTTATTACTCTTTTCCCCACATTTTATGCCCTTGATGCTGAGATTTGTAACATTTTTATACTCTTTATCCATTAACAAATTAGTATAACTAAAGTATTTTATCTTTTACTTTTTGTACAAGAAGAAAAGTCATTTATATTTCCCGATTATATTCTAAGAGTTTTTGAATTCTATAGATTTACCTTTATTGGTGACTTTTATATTTTTATACTTTATTTTGTGCCCATGTTATAATATTTATTGGAATTTGACTCTTTTTATTCGGTATTTCTTAGAAAGTAGGTCCAGTGGTGAGGGACTTACAGGTATTTTTTATTTTCTGAGAATGTCTTTGTCTTTCCATTTTTGAAGGGTAATTTTGCCAAACATGGTCTCCTGATTGGAAGTATTTTTTTCCTTTCAGTATTTTAAACATAATAATATTCCCCTTTTCAAAAACTTTCTACTCAAACACCCACCAATGGCCTACTAAAGATATTCGTGTATTGCTGAGTTTCACTATTCTTGCTGCTTTTCACAATTTTCTGACGTGTGTTAGTTTGACCATAATGTTTCTCAGAGTAACTTCTGTGCTGATCTTTCATGAAGTTCTTTGTATTTTGTCAACCAAGATGTTTATATCGCTCTCAAAATTTTGAAGGTTTTTACAGACTTTTTTTTTATTTCAGTAAACTTTCTGCCCCATCTCTATCCCTTCTCCATCTGAAGCTGTGCTCTCTAGTCAATTTTATTTCTTTCCCTGTATTTTTTCAGTTCTGCCATTTCCATTTTGATTTTTCATGTTTTCTATTTCTTCATTAACTTTTCTCCTTATTCACGCATTGTTTTTCTTGTTTCATTCATTTGCTTATATTCTTTTGTGTCTCATCAAACCTTTTTAGGATGAATATTTTTAATTCTTGGTCAGGCAACTTGAGTATCTCCATCTCTTCGAGGTTGATTTTTGAGCTGTTTTAGGGTTGTGTGGTTTATGAGCCTGGTACCAGGGCTTAAGAAAGCATTGCCTGGTCCTTGTGCAGATGCCACTATACCCAAGAACTTGATTAGTAAGGCTGTTTCTGGGACAATAGCCTGCTTTAGAGTCTGTAGCTGGATGTATGGTACTGTACTTAGTTTTCTATATAATCATAGAGATTTTTTTATTCTTGTTTAGGTACAGTCACCTTGAGTTCCTACAAGGGTTTCTACTTGGTTGCTAATTCATTTATTTCTTGCAAGAACTTGATACTTTGGACCACATTTTCACGTATCAACCAACTGTACTGATGAATAAAAGTTCATATTAGAACAAAATATTGTCTGTAGTATTCACTCACGATATGAAACTTCTGAAATTTTCATATTTGCATTTTTATTTAGTTACAATTTTTATACCTTTTTTCTAATTTGACTTCTTGTTGTGTTTTAGTACAGACCTGAAGATCTGTTATTAATATTTATACAATGCCAATATCAGACAATATTATAGGAACGAAGGGAAAAGAAAAAGACAGAGAATGAGATCAACTGTATTACGTAATTCACTACACCTATATAGAAACTAGATCTATTTCTGATAGTTCAGAAACAAAAATGTCATCATAAATTTAATTTGACTGCTTTTTACATCTCAATATCTATAGTTTCAGGTTTATATCACTAAGGATATAAAATCATTTAAATTACTCTGGCTCGGATTCTGAAATACCAATTGCAGAGTATCGTGATGTAATTATTCAGCCAGACACTTTCAGATTTTGCTGTTTCTCAGAACAAAATTCAGTGCAAGTTATTTACATGTTTAATTAGAAATTAGTAATATATCTATGTATCTTCATCTAGCAAGCATTTATTACTTCCTTTAGGGTAAAATTTATGACTTCTTAGGTCTATTGCCCTAAAATATTAAATTATTCTAAAAGTTAGTTATCATAGAAACTGGATTACTTATCTAATTCTTTTTAATTGACCTCTGAGGTAATAGAGTCTACTTAGTCTTGGACCAGCTGAATTAAGGTAATTTAATCTCTCCTAGAGGGCTGAACATTCTACTGAACAGCATTCGACTTCCTGAGCTATTTGTGTATTTTTCCCAGATCAGGTCTAGTTAATATGACTCATAATAATCTTTTCCCATCCTTGCTTGACCCCTTCCTCTAACCAGGGTGAGGCAGGCATCCTGGGATAAGCAACTTCCTTGCACAATGACCATTTTCCATCCCTTTCCTTGATAAGAACTGTAAGACTGAAGGTCAACTTTGAGAAAAAAAAAAAAAAGTAATATTGACTGGCCAAAGGTTGGGGAAAAGAAGTGGAGACATTTTGAGCAAAGATTCTTAGGGACAAAGTGGATTTCAGGGATATGGAAATCCCTAGAGAAGGTTTTCCCTACAAATAAGAAAAATAATAACTGATATTGACAGTTTTTCAATTGATGATACAAGAATTTTTTATCATTTATTTTATTTAATAAGCTTTTCATTTAGATTTCATCGAATCACTTAGATTTCATTGGAGCAAAAAATTTTTTCTTCAGAATCTTCATAATTATTGCGCTATTTTAAAAGAAGGAAAGAAATAGCCGTTGAGCAGGAGCTTTTGAAGGAAAATCCCTGTATTCTGGCCTCACCTCTGCCTTCTGCATAAGCGGAAAACTCCTGGCTTTTTTCTTTTCCCCTCAGAGCTCCTTATGTGGTCATTTCATCTTTGTCCTAAATTTTCAGTACTTTTTAAAACAAAGTAACATTATAAAACACTGGTTTTGAAGGAAAGGAAGGAAGGAAGGAAGGAAGGAAGGAAGGAAGGAAGGAAGAGAAGCAACAACAATGGTCCTTGGAGTGTACCTCACACATTAAAGCATTTGCCTAGCAAACCTAAGGCCCTGGATTTGATTCCCCAAAACTGTAGAATCCGGACGTGGTGTCACACATACGTAATCCCAGCACTTGAGAGGCTGATGCAGCGGAATTTCGTTGAGTTCAAGGCCAAGCTGGGGTATGTAATGAACACAGTCTGACTACAGCCACCACCACCACAATTGTTTCTGTAGCTATGGGCTTTGGGCATTTTTTTAAACACGTAAAATCAATTTGTCACAAGTGTGAGGGTTTGCAAACTCTTCTCTTGGTTTGTAGTCCACTTGCTATCCCATTGGAAGGTAAGTATGGAATTTGAGTCCGCCGGTTTTGTTTGATCATTTTATGGTTGACTTGGCTGCTCAGGGTTCTTCAGATTTCTACATGAATCTTACCACAAACTTGTTAAATTCTAAATGAAGATAAGCTGGGTTTTTAATAGGAATTTCTTTTACTCTTTTGCTAAATTTGAAAAGAATTATAATTTAATACTACAACTCCCTGTACATGAAAAGTCTATTATTTTTAAAAATGTTCAAGTCTTACACTGCTATTAAATTTATTATTCTCTTTGATGGTATTGTAAATAAATTGTATTATTGAACTAATTTTCAAAGTGTTCATTTTCAGTGGATATGAATGAATTTTATTTTTGAGTGTCATTTTAGTTTTGAAACCTGAATAAAATTGTTACTTATAATTTTGTATGTGCATGCATCTGAATTTCTTATTGTATATAAAATAATGCCATCTGCAATTAACGACATTTCTGCTTCTTTTTATAACATAGCACATTATAATTGATTTGAATGTATTAAATTTTATATTTCTAAGATAAATCTTCAGTCAGGGTGGATAATCATTTTTGTGTTTTTATATTTGTTTTCCAGTATTTTGTTGAGAATTTTGGCATTTTAATTAGGGTAACTTCTATAATTTCTTAATTTGTGATTAAAAAAAATATTATTGTCAGAATAGTACTGGCCTCAAAGAATGCACTGAGAAACGCTCTCTGTTCTTCTGCTTTATGGATTAGTACAAGAGGAATCAGTAGTTATTTCTTTCAAAAAAACTCCAAAACAAGACTGTCCCAGAGAGTTTCAAAAAGTTTCTTAGAATAAAATGTATTACTAATTCAAGGCCCTTTTCAGCTATAAATATGTCTTACATTGTATTTCTTTTTAATTCAATTTGACAGTTTGTGTTTCTCTACAGAAATGAATATGACTATTTACTATTTGTTGAGACATCATTTACATATTTTGTCTAAGTTTTTAACATGATAATTTTAGTTCGTGAAATATATTTAGAATAGGTTGAAAATTTTATCTAGTAAGTTCAATGCCCAGAGCTTCTCATTGCCAATGACTTTTGATTATCTCCTTTATCCAGATGAGAATTTTGGGATTTTATTGTTGTAAGGTTTTGTAAATATTTTTGTAATTTTTTGTTGATGTTGGGACTTTCACATACCAGCTCTGGGAAGTATATTATCATCCCTTTTTACTATTGTGGGGTTTTTTGTTTGTGTTTTGGGTTTTGTTCTGGTGACTTTCCTTAACAATGTCTCAGCTTGTTCTCTTTTGCGTGCGTTGCCCAAGTTTCCATTTGGACATTTTCTCAGATGCCTTAACTCAAAAGTTTTCAAGACCACTTTGTCAATGGTGTGTATATATTTGTCTTAACTTATAGTTTCTATATTTGAATACTTTATGACATTCTGTCAGCGTTCCCTTCCTGTTTGTGTCAAAACTCAAGGTCAAGCACAAGTGAAACTGGATGATTTGTCCTATTTTCCCTCCATTCTCAGCCTCTCGTGTGCCTACAGTCCAGCGCCTCGGTTGTCCTTTATTCTCTGGTATATGTGAAATCTTTCAACATGCCCTTAGTAATGTTTTATTACCTGATTTTACATTTAACTCTCCAATCATCTTTTTCACCTCAACAGATTCAATAAAGCAGATTTGTTCACTATCATTAGCTGCTGATCATTGTTGACAAAATCCTATGCACAGGACTTGTTGAAAAGATCCAGCTCTAAGTTAGGTCAAATAAATGTGAACCCTGAATATAGGATCTTTCTCAGGAGGTGACAGGTCAAATACTAACACTTTTCTAAGAAATTTTCTAATTTGCTTAAAAGCTTAAAAATAGAAATTAATCCTACAGAATTGATTTTGTATCAAATCTTGAAGTCCTAAATATGTCACAAATGCAAGCTTATACTTTAGTTTGACGATATTAGCTACAAAATCTTTTTTCATTTATTTTCATTTTCTAGACAGAAGGTTATTTGGCAGGACAGAGGATGATGTCATTGGCCTTTCTCTTGTATGTGGAACTTTCTATAATAATAATAATGATAATTTATTACACTTCTGTGCTTGTTATTGTTACTATGGTAACTATTCTTGTACAGTTTCTTAGCTCTAACTTCCTTATTTCTGCATAATGTGCCCCCTCTCTCTTTTTCTTTCTCTCTTTCCCCCAATCTCATTCTTCTCGGCCATGCATGTGTGCTCTTCTCTCCTCTTTTACTTCCTTCTACTATGGACTTTACCTAACAAATTAAAATTATGCAACACTGAGATTGACTCATGTAACACTTTGCCACAATCTGAAATATTCATGTAAGAAAATACATCGCTGCTACACATTTTACACATAGACTACTAGGCAAAGAAAAAAAGGCAATGTTGATGTGGTATGAACCAAGTCAGATGGAACTTGCAATGCTAAGTTTGGTTCTTGCCCTTCCAACTACCTCACGAACTTAGGCTGCATACTTCTGTAGAGCAGCTGCAGGTGCACATCTGGGTGATCTCCAAGTTGTTTGAGGCAAGTGTGAGGAATTAATATTTGCATTCAGGACATAGTATGGCATATGTTTTCACTTTCCTTAAGTAGATTCATTGATATAAAATGCATTCCAATGAACAGAGGAGATAGTAGGGGAAAGTTGTGAAGCACCACGCAAGTAGCAGACGTTGTTACTGCGGTTAAGTCTACGAGCAGCACAGAAAATTTTTTGCAGGTCTAGTTCAAATCTTAGGATAGTTTTTCAAATTATCAAAAGATTATTATTGGATCAGTACAGACAGATGGCTTCTATTCTGCACTTTTGATAGAATGTGAGCTAGTAGTTTTGCTTATAATAGTTTATAGATTTCTGATGTCATACTGGTAGAGAAATCTAAACATGCTAAATTGTCTACTTTAGAACAAAAGTTTTTACTTAAGTGGAATTTAAGACAAGTAAAATGAAAAGATTCAAACCCAACATCCAAGCATGATTTGTTGAATGAACTTTCAATGACAAAAAGATACTCTCAACACAACCATTGGTCCATGCCTTAGTTAATTCTTTGTTGCTGGGACAAAGTACCCGACACCCACAACTTCAGGGTGGGAAGATTTATATTAGCTCTCAGTTTTAGAAGGTCTCACACAGTCCATTCATGGGTGGCCAGCAACAGTGAGAGCACACGGCAGAGGCTAGCTAAAAAAAATAAGTTCTTCATAACATGGCAGAAAAAAAATCCAAGTGAGGAAGATTGGAGCTACCCTACCCCCATAACCTTCCCGTTCTGGGTCAAGCCCCAGTGTTCTGCCCCACCAGCTAGGTCCCACCTCCCAGACACATTGGTATTTTATAGCATCTAGATACATGGGACTTTGGGGAGGCACTCCAGATTCAAACTATAAGAAAACACATAACTGCAGTGAACACGGGCTGCTTTATGTGGCAATTTAAGAATCCGAAAGTCCTAAAGCTATAGCAGCACATTCATTTTGTAGTATTTCTATGAAAATCATAAAACTCGAACAGCAATCTAATTAGGAGTTGCTTTTTATTTTAAAATTTTCATCTATGAAAGCCTGAATGATATACAGTGAGTGCAAATGCAGAAGTCAGTGAATCGACAGATGAACACTCGTTCAAACACCCCATTTGTTACCGGATTCTGCCTGTATTTTCTGAACAGCTTTCCTTGAATGACAGCTTGCCTTCTGTTTATTTACGTGCTCATGGATACTTGTGCTATTTTTAGTTCTTGCTCAGTACTCGAAGCTTCTTGAGAACAGTTGCAGCGAGGACATTCTACAGCAGATAGCCTCACTTCCCTTACGGAGACACCGAGGAGCAGAATACCCAAGTTTTAGGTTAAATATTTTAAGAAAATCCAGAGCAGTCTCCAAACAAGCCGGACCCATTTCGTGTTTTCACCAGTCATCGGTTCAAAATTCTCACTTAAAATAGGCATTTACTCTTTTCTCGTTTGCTTGTTTAAATTTTTGTCATTCTACACGGATGTGTAATGACTGCACTATGGCTTTAATTAGCGTATCCTTAATACAAAAATAATTAATTTTTTTTCACAACTGGATTGGCTATTCAAGTATACAATATGCTGCACCTGCTCAACTATTTTGTTAATGTTATTTTTCATTGACTTATTTGCTTCTAGAGATTTAATCCAAGGTTTTTCCACTGAGCTACATCACTAGTCCTTTTTATTTTGAGAAAGGCCCTCACTAAGCTTCCCAAGTGGAACTCAAAACTCTTAACCCTTCTGCTTTAGTTTTCTACATATTGGCATTAAATGTGTGCACTTTTATTCAATTTCATTGTCTTTCATGTTTTTTTTCTATTTTTATGCTTTGCTGAATTCATTTTGATGATTATATTTATTAATCACTTTCGCAACACTGGCGCAAAATACTTGACATCCGCAACTTAGAGTGACAAACGGCTTATTTTGGCTCATGCTTTCAGAGGGTTCAGTTCATAGTTCTTGTCAATGGCTCCAAGACAAAAAGTAACATGGCAGAAAACAAATGATCGATTCCTGAGCTTTATGAGGCCCAGCTGAAAGGGAGGAGCTCAGAGAAAGAACGCACTCTTCCAGGCCATGGCCCCATTAACACAGCCACTTCTGCTCATACATACCTCCTAATAACACAATCAGTTATGAATGTGTCAAAGGATGTGAATTAAAACACTGGTCCATCTCACTTTCCAAAATCTCCACTTCTGAATACAAATGAAACGTGTGGAGAACAGTTTAGTTCTAAACTATAGCAAGCATGTTTTGTTGATTTTTGTTTATGAGAGGTATTGGGATGAATAGTTTTATTTCACATGTATGTGTGGATATATATTTAGTTATGTCTTTGACAGGTTTGATATTAAGAGTATGCTAGGCTGCTAAAATTAAACTACAAATGTTCTTTGGCTTAAAATATAGATTTAATATATCTAACCTAGAGAACATAATATCTTAAGCTACCCCACTTTAAATGTTCTCAGAATACTTACATTCACCTACAGTTGGGCATTAAGAAAGAATATTTTATTTATATCTTACCACATATAGCTAGCCCAGCAAAAGATGAAAATTAAACATTTTAAATACAATTTCTATTAAATGAATATCAGTTTGAAAACATGATAAAGTAAAAAATTTGAAAGTTTAACAGTTGTTTAATTTAAGATCTACCTGTAGTTGAAAAATGTTTCCTTCAAAATATTTTTCTGTTCAAATGCTTTTTGGAAAATTGTGTTTAGGGAAAGTAAATAGTTATTATGTTGATGGATTCCTTGTTAGGAACATAAGGACACTTAAGTATTTACCTTATATTTTGCTTTCTACTACTTAAAATTGGTCTTACCTATTTTAATAGATAATTTTATTTATACTAATTTGAAATTTATTTTTGTGGTACTAGGGATTGAACAAAGGCTTTTTGCACTGAGGTACATACATCCCAACATTTTTATTTTTATGTTTATATTTTATTTTTAATTTTGAGTGGAAATTTTGCTAATTTACCCAGTTGCCAGGCTAAGCTCAAACTTGGGATCTTTCTTCCTTATTTTCTCAGAGTGTTGTTGTTACAAATGTACGCCATCATACATCTCTTAATTAAGAACTTATTTTTGGAAAATTTTTGTCCTAGTTCCCAACCTGTCAATTTCATAGTTGAAAAAGGCCTATAATGGATACACTGGACATAATATTTTTGCTTTGAATTTATATTTGTATAAAACACAAAAAATGGTGATCTTGACAAACAGTGTGTTAGCAAAATGAACAATGGCTTCCAGTTAAGACACAATTTTTTCTTTCTGGTCTGTCTGCTATATCATTGATAAATAAAGATTATGCATATTAGTTATATATTAAACATTCAATGAGTTGCTTTGAAGAGTATACATTCTGAAAATTTGTCAAAATCAAGAGTATTAAGGTATCTGCCGCCTCACATAATTATATGTGTGAAGGGGGAAGTTTCATGTTTATTCTCTTAGCAAAATTGAAGTATACATCTATAGCTATTAACTATGGAATTTATAAACATTAAAACTTTGTTTCTACTTATTAATTTTTTGAAATAATATCTGATGTTCTGTGAGTCTGTACTTGGTGTTTTTCTGTATATCTCCTTTGTTTCTTATTAAAACCCTCCAAAATAAATGGAGAGGCCAATATTCTTATAATAAACACAGAAAAATAATGGCAGCAAGATGTGTCATCTAGAAAAGATGATATTGGAAGAATTATCACATTGATAAAGATAAACCTGAGCAGTGGGACATCCCAGAGGAATGCAACTCAGTGAGGAGGTTTCATGATGTTCAGACAAAAGCAATCAAACAAAACAAACGAAAAAACCAAAAGTAACATCAGCGTAATATTTTAAAGCATTGTGTGAACTTGAATTAATTACGAAATGCACAGCTGATCTGTAGGGCAGAGTTTTGAGTATGAATGACTGACACTGAGTCAGCAAACTGTGCAAAGAAGATTTGGGTAGAAGCTATCAATGAACATGCGCCTCACTACCCAGCGCAGACTCACTCCTGTGTTCATAGCTTCTGGACACTGACCTCCAGGGCAGATGCACTCTGACCTTCAGTCTTTACCAAGCATCCACCTGTAGCACAGATTTGCATGAGCTGTCCATCCATGAACCTCCAGGTCTTCAGTCCTGGACTAGTAGTCTTCCATCTTCACATTTGAGTAACTCGAGGACCCTCTGGCTCCCACACATGCATCTGCTGTTTTGTACCTTCTCTTCAGACTCTTGAATCCAACCTAAAAAATCCATTGTGTGTGTGTGTGTGTACGTGTGTAAAAATTTTTTTACTAGATTTTCCCAGGAATCCTAATTAGTATAACTGGCAACTTTCATGAGATATTGTTATTGAAATAATAAGAAGAAGCAGATAAGGGAATAATTCAGAGAAGAGAATTTTGGTATTTCATTGGTATTTTTGTTTGATGTGTGTGTTTGTGTGTGTGTGTGTGTGTGTGTGTGTGTGTGTGTATGTGTGTGTGTGTGTGTGTGTGTAAGGTGAGACCTGGTGGAGCAACTTAGAACTTGATTGGCATGACCAATCAGGTAAAGAGCAAGAGACAAAAGATACAGGAAATAAATTGTCTGTAGATCCTGACGAGGGAAAATGGGCCATGATTCAAAGTCCAGGTGGGGCGATTGTTCAGAAACATACAACTTTTGTATTGGAGGCCAGTATTCGGCTAAGGTTTTAACCAGACTAACGACAAATTTACTTTCAGAAGGAGAAGATTATTTTTACTGCTTCCTGTAGTTTCCATAGACTTAGGTAGAGTAAAACAAAAAACAAGTTGGTTCATGTGTTATTTCCCAAAAGACTCTTAAATGAACCTAACATTAAGTGAAATCTGTATAAATGTTGAGAAGTATTGTATTTTTTGGCAATTTAACTGTTCTGCTTGAATAAAGACTAGATATTCAGGAAAGAAATTCAAGGAGGCAACAATTATTTGAGAAACAAGACAGTTCATGGAGTCCTTATTTTAAGCAAAAAGTAATATAAGTAGCTTTAAGAGGGTAAATAAGTAACAGTATTATAATAAGTACTCAAAAAGGCTTTGACTGTTTAAACTATGTTATCATTGAGTTCTGTATCCAAATATAGATGATGCTAATGAGTATTACCAGAAAAAGATTTTCCAATTTCAGCAAATCTTCAATCACCTGTTCACTTCCATAGGCACATAAGACAGAGAAATGACCTCTCAGTGCTCTCGGTAGTTCCATGTTGCTCACACTATGAAAAGACATAAAGGATATTTTAAACTCAACAAAACTACCTTCAGTAATGATTTGTGATGCCTATATCTTATTTTGTAATTTTCACCAGCTACACCATGTCTCCACTAAAATTGCAGCTATGCATAATGATTTTTTTGGGTTTCCATTTGGGTTTGCATTCTACAGGTACATGCTGCTAAATAACTAATTCGATATTCCCATAGGAAAAGTGACACACCTGTAAACCTCAATGCTAGATTCTCCTACCTGGCTACACACACTTTTTGTCAACGGTAGAGGTGCAGCGAAGAGGTGACGACTACATACGCCAAAGCCAGCAGAGGGATTTCACTTCTCATATGACTTGTGAATTTGTTCAGGGTGCAGAGTTGAACTAAGGCAGTAAACCAAGGAGAGGGAGTAACATTTTATTGCCTCGGATTTAAAGAATGCAAAGACAAATGTTAACTTACTCTTGCAGGGCCTGATAGGGCAAGCCAGCACAAGTGCTTGCTCAAGAAAAAGAATTCAGTTTTTCCTAAAAAGCGATTAATTTCTTAGACACAGTGTCCATTTCCTTCAGATTCTGTAGAGACAGGTGAATTCTTGCCGTCCCATTGTAAAGCAAAATCAGAAAAGTTAGATCCTTAAAATCACATGTTTTATTTCGTCAATATTGTAAAGTGGGCTGTACTCTCCTCGCTATCCTAGCAAAGAGACACTGATACTGACAAATGATAAGTTCCTTGCCAAAAGTGTAACAAGGAGGTACGGGGCCTCTGTATCACAGTAGAGCTGTGACTTATCAAGAACTCCCAGCAGGGAAGCTCCCAACTTGGAGAACCTCAATGGTCCTTTTCTGTATTTCCCTAGGCTTTAGAATAGATCAATCTTAATGAAACTATGTTCATGTCCTTGCCAAGGCAAAAAAAAATCAATAACAATTCTGAAGTGCTAAAGTTTTTAGTTTAAAATATATTCTAGAATAAAGTATGTTAACTTTGTAGGTGGGGAGGACAGAAATTGCGTGTGGTTTAGCTCTTTTTGTACCGATGGCTGACTCCACATCCACTCTCCTAATCCTCTGTCAACTAGAGTGTCCGTGCCACAGCTCAGTGCAAACCTGCTTGGGAACAGCACTGCCTTGTTAGACCAGCACTTGAGTCTCTGATGTTAGCTGCAGGGTGACAAACTGCTTTGGTCACGCTGGTGTTCCCTGAGTATTTCCATCGTGAATCACACGCAGCTGGAGTGTGATTTCTTCACGTGTCTTACCATCTAGGTAGGTCTACAGACACATGGATGGTACACCATAAGACACCCTCATCCCAGCGTCCAACTGGCTTCTCTTGGAGGACTATATTCAAGACTCCAGAAAGAATAAGGAATTTGCTATCAAAAAGGTTTCCTTTGGGTCAGCTGTGAGGCTCCAATGTATCTCTTCAAGTCCACTTCTTTTTCTCTGACTCTTCTCATTACTTTTCTTCTTAGATAAACATTTTTTCTGTTACTTTCTATATACTATTGTCTTATTGTGCTTGTACTTTGTTTGCAAGAGAAAAAAAAAAGGAAGACTGAGACTGTCAGAGATAAATGAGAAAAACAGACAGACTTTTATATCTGACATGGGGAAAGTAATCCTCTTTTTCTTTCCATTCCAGAAGCAAGTGAGAGTCCCCAAAATGGGGCAACTGTATCATATCGATGCCTTCTCATAGAATCATTGGCTAATTAAGATTGAGGGTCCTCCGAAAGTGTACTCAGCACAAGGATCCTGGCTGGCGGCACGGATACTACCACATTCACAAGCACTTACCAACATTGTGAGAAGTATGTATAGTTTAATAATCATTTTATAAGTGTGGACATTGCTGGAAGAGAATGATTAATTTTTCAGATGTAGCACACTAGAACTTAAATTTGAAACTTTATCCAATGAGGTTAAGCAAAGGATCTGAAGTTGGTATACCGGGGTTGACTTTGGAACAAACTCAGATTGGTTTAAATACAAGAACTAGGTTTATAGTCACTGTCAGTGCCTTGTCTTTATATTTTAAGAGGGGCCACCGGGTTTATTTAATACTTTTACCACATTCATTGGAATCCAAGTTTTTGTTGGGTTTCTGTTCTCTATAATGCTGAGTAATGACTCACACTGACCTAGCAATTATGTGAAAGATAAAAACATCAAAACCCCCAAATCAATGCACATTTTCAGATAAACTAGTTTTCATCTATTCGTTTTCTTTAAACCAAACTACTGTCATACACACTTAATTTCCTGGATCAGAATGCCTGTATCGTCTGTCATCTGTTATACTCAACTGTCTTTGACAATTCAGAAGCATCTAGATCTTTCAGGAAGGCAATACATCTTCTAAAGAAGCAATACCCAAACTATTTGGCTGCACAGGAAGTGTGCAGATTGGGGGCAGCTGGGACAAGAATGACCCCGATGACAACTTGTTATGTGGTAGGTGTTTGAAGGACAGCTTTGAAATGGCCGCCAGCCGCAAGAGGAGAGAAGAGACTCAAGCTTCGCCTCCTGTTCCTCCTGCCCTCTGTTTACCCATCCTGGTGGCCCAGTATTTCCAAGGCCATGGCCCTGTCTGGATTGATATAAACTTTAGACCACAGAGAAGGGTATAGGGGTCAAGCTTCACTGACAGCATATATTAGTTCCTGGGATAGAGCAGACAGTCCAAGGCTTATTGAAGTTTAAAATAAATATTACTGGGCTGGAGGAATGGCACAGAAGTTCAAGCACTTACCTATCAAGCACAAGGTCCTGAGTTCAATTCTCCAGCACCACATAAAGCCAGGTGTGGTGGTTCACACCTGTAATCCCAGTACTTGGGAGGCTGAGGCAGAAGGACCAGTGTAAATCCAAGGCTATCCTGGAATACATAGTGAGTTCAGGACTAGCCTGGGCTACAGAGAAAGACCCTATCTCAACAAAAAATAAATAAATTAATAAACGAATCATTGTTCAATAATTAATTAGATAAACATATAAAACTCATAACTACAAAAATCTATTGAAACTTTTAGAGCAGAATGAATGACTTGTATCTTCACTTATATTCCCATATGGCTCTGCTGGTTCCAGAACTCAGGAAGATAATATTATTTCTTAAGTGAAATTTAGTCACTCAGGATGGAAGTTACCATGTAAATTATGTAGGTCATGCAAATGTTGTTTCTGGCTTTTAGAAAACATTGAGAAATTCACCATCTCCAATTGAAAAATAAAGCCAAACAGATGGAAAATGGGAAAAGGGATTTTTTTTTTTTAAGTGTGCTCTTCAGGTTCCTCTTCCTGCTTGCTCTCTATAGCAACTATATTTACAGAACAATTAAATCAGGAAAAAAATTTTCATCAGGAGACATTTAGACTCTCGCAACTGTTCATTGAATCTAGACCATGTTGATTACTGCCATCATTACCTAAAAGGGAAAACCAGCCAGCCAAACAAACAATAAAAATCCTGAATTCTTAAGTTAAGATTGGGTCAAACCATTTGTATGCTGCTCATTTAAAAACTTCCCATATGGTGCTAATGCTGGTGGGCTATGGAATATACTTACAGAATCACTCTCTCAGAGTACCAAAAACTTTGAGAATATAACTCAACATTAAAGCTGAAGGCAGGATTTGTTTAAGAAATAGCATTATTTCAAACATCTTCAAATAGCTCAGTTAATTCCCACCAAGACTATGTAGCCAAAGAGAACATGAAAGACTTTTTAGACCTCCTCAATTTCATAGCAGAAAAATTTAAGCGTTAAGAGGATAGCTAACCAGAAAAAGAGAAGACTAAGGGGAGATAGTTACATATATGATATTACGTGAAAGAGAGGGGTGGCTATGTCTTTGTTACCTTTCATTGCTGTGTCTCAAATGCTACTATCCACAACTTAGGGAGGAGAGATTTACTGTAGCTCATAGTTCCAGAAGGTCGTGGTCAATTTACGGATGCGTGGTCGGAAAATGGTGGAATCACATGACAGGGTTGGGGTTGGGGCCAGGTCTGGATCAAAGCTCAGCCAGAGCCTGAAGTATTTACGGCATGGCAGAACAGGAAGCCAAGTCTGAAAGAAAGGGCAGACCCAGCACACACCCCTCTAGGTCAAGCCCCAAGCATCTCTGCCCCTTCCAATCAGGCCCCACCTCTCACCAGTATACAGTATCCATAGGTACATGAGGATTTTGGGAACACTCCAGATCCAAAACACAATATTCCACCCCGGGATCCCAAAAGACTCTTATCTACTTTCTCAAGCAAAATTTATTTAGTTCTTCCTCAAGAGTTGCTAAAGTCTTAACAGTTGCTGTACTGCTAAAACGTCCAATTCTGAAGTCTTCTCTGACAACTCTCAGCTATGAGCTCTTGTGAAAAAATTAAAGAAATATTAAATTCTTCCAAAAATACAATGGCATGGGGTAATCATTCCCACTCCAAGAAAAAGAGGAATAGGAGGAGGAAAGGCAATTGGACCAAAAAAATTTCTAAACCCAGCGGAGCAGGATGAAATCCTATAGCCCTGTGTCTAGTACCTGTGGTGAACTCTGGCAAGATACGCAATCCACAGGGCCTGGGTGGCCCTGACCTTGCAGCATCTCTGCTGGCTGTAACCTCCATTTTTTCTCCATGGGGCTGGATCCACTCATAAACTGCGGCTTTCCTCAGTGGATGATCCATGCTTCTGGCTTCTACAGATTTTTAGGGTTTCCACTGCACATTAGGCTTCTTCTTTGCAGGGTCACACACTGCTCTTCTAGGTGCACACTGCTGGGCCCCCAAGGCTTTCCTTTGAAACCTGGATGGAATCCTCCATGATCTCACAACTCTTGTTCTCTGTAAGCCTGTAAAACCGGGACCACAAGGGCGTTGCCAAGGTCCGCCACTGGCTGGAGCAGTAGTCTGGATCTCCTGGCCTTTGGCAGCAGCAGCCTCCAAGTGCCTGGATGACTGTCCAGTCCAGGAGGTTGGACTCTGTCAACTACTTCTCTGTTCGGCCTTACAGGATGCCTTGAGGTGCCCTTCTCAGAGGAAAGTCTTTTGCCTTTGCACCTTTAAATTGGTAAAAGGGGGGAATTCTTCCTAATGCCTGAGACACTATAAAGGCATCATTTTTTTTTTTTTTTTGGATACACCTGGTTCCGAGTATTTAGCTTCTTTTTAATGCTAATCTCTTTGACATCTCTCTGCTCTTTTACTCCATCTTTGCATTCTTGGAAAGCTGCAAACCTTTCACATCATTTTTCTTTGCCATGTTTTTTTTGCTTTTCAGCATAAATCTGGCTAAAAACTGCATATAGTACTCATGTGACAGTTTGAATATTGGGCTGCTTTGAGATTTCCTCCCTTAGATTAAGTAGTCTACTGCCTTGAATCTCACTTTCAGGAAGTCTCTGGAGAAGGGCAAAGTGCTGAAAAACTTCCGGTTAGACCATAGCATGTGTGGTTTTTAGACAGCTTGCCAATACAGTTTTCCTTCCCTTCTGAGAATTCTTGAGCATAGCCTTTAAAATCTACATTTTTATCAGCATTCTGGTCCTCTGGGCTCTGACGAGAATCTCCCATCAGTCTTGGATCAGAACACTCCAAGGTTTCTCCAGCCAGCATCCAAACAACATGGTCAAGTAGAGTCACAGCAGCAACCCCACTTCTCTGGTACCATTTTCTGTCTTACTTTTTCGTAGCTGTGGCAGAATACTCAACATGCACAATGTAAGTGAGGAAAGATCTATTTAGCTCGCAGTTTCAGAAGGCCTCTCCCTGTCACTTCATAGGCAGCTGGTAATGGAGGAAGCACAGGGCAGAGGCTAGAGAGCTGTTCACCCACTGCAGATAGAAGCCAAGTGAGTCTGGAGATTCAGGCAAAGTGATCACTTTGCCAGGAAGAAGGTGCAACAATGTTTCTGCTTTCCTTAAATGATCTCAACTTGCCCGTTGCACCTTGCCCCTCACTTCCTGGCCCACAATTTAAAACAGATACCTAAAATCTCTGCCCTTGGAAATCCCAAACTTCAATAAGTGGCCACAATATTTCCAGGTCAAACCTTAAACACCCGCTACTTCCCAATAACACATGAGCCAATAAAGATCTAAAAGGCCATTTGTGTTCCACGAGCAGTAGCAAGATGAAAAATAAAATTTAAGAGGGGTCATACATTAGCGTTTTTGACCTTGGAAGCATCATGCAAGAGGAGTTGTCTTATCTGAATGACCCACTATCTAGAAGAAAATTATCAAAGGGATTCTTATTCTAAATGGTTTTGTTTTCAAGTATAGGAGATTGCTTTTGGAAACTTTCCACCGAATTTTTACAAACAGGGTTGAGGAATTCAGAGATTGTGTACAGAAATATAAATGAAACATATACACTTATACACCTTCTAAAATAGAACTCAGATATTGTATATAGTGGAGAATATTGGCTCCTGCCCTGCTAGGTTTAGAAATTTAGAAGTCTATGTCCTTCCTGTTCCTGGGAAAAGAGCTCCTGGGCCAAAATATATTTTTAGGCCCTTTTGTAGCCAGGTATGGCCAAGTGTGGTGGGATATAGATGGAAGCATTTTATTCAACATCCTACTCACTTAACAAAGACCTTCCCAGAGTCCTACCTCCGTCGAATTCCTTCCTAATGGCTGGAGATGTCGCCATCTGGAAAAGCCATGGAAGCCTTGTGTTTAAAGTGGCAGGAATAACTACATCACCAAATTTTCCAGATTAATTCCTGGAGCCAGTGGGTACCAATTGGCAGTTCACTGAGAAAGAAAAAAACTATGTTGCTTAAAAAGTAGAAACTTGAGAACATCATGCTTAGTGAAATGGGTCAGAAGCAGAAGGTGAAACATGGAATGGTCTCTCTGATACGAGAGTCCCAGAGCGCAACTCCTATGGAACTTAAAAGGAAAAACAAAGCGAAACAGGGGGGTCAGGCAGGGGAGGCCGGGAAGGGTGGGTAGGGGGAGGGGCAAAAGGAGAGTGGGAAAGCCCTTGTCACCTTGACAAGACATGTATGTGCACAAAATGCTCAACTCCAACCTTAAATTTTGCACTTATACATATCAATAAAATGGGGAAAAAAGTAGGTTGTGGATCTTTTTGTTGCTATAACATGTCCTTTCCTTTACCTAATTCAGGACAGCTTAAGGATTGGGAATAGTTCTGATTTAAAAAAAAAAAAAGGGAAATTAACTATGTATGGTATACTAGTCTAATATATAACAATTATCTGTACAGATTTTGAAACTGAAAGAACAGTTTTTATTTATATTCTATAAAAAGCCTCCAGATCAAGAGCAGTGCATATGAGGGGGACTTAATAATTTATTTTGTTGTCTTAACTACTTAAGAGATGACTTATAAAACTTAACTTTTAAGTGCGTATTAACAGATTTGTCTTATCTGAATGACCCACTATCTAGTAGAAAATCACCAAAGGGATTCTTATTCTAAAACTGCACTGTCGAACACCCGAATTTTTGTATTATCTCATACAAGAAGAATCAGATAGAGACAGCAGTTATCCTGAAGTCCTACAGCTGGTTAGTAGGAAAGCCGTAGTTTGACCTTCATTTGCTGGTAGCTTAATACTGTTTAGAGCTCTACAATTGACGCAGCCCTGTCAGTTTAGCAGGCTTGCTTGCATGGCAGATTGAAGCAATGATGGCCCTCAATGTGTGATATCTGCCCTCTTTTCCTGTCCTATCTATGTAACTTGTGCTAATGGCCATAGCCATTAGCAAATGAGATGCCAGCAGACACATGACAGCCCTGGTGAATTGCAATTTGTTCTTGAGAACACTCTTGCCCCGTGTGAAACAGTCTGGGCTAGCCCACCTGACCAGAACACGGAGAGCAGACAGCAGCCTTCCCAACTGAGCCCACAGCTGACCCGGCAGCTTCGTACGCAGCCGCATTAGTTTCCCCAGGTAAGACCACTCAGTAAACTGCCAACAAAGGCCCAGACCAAATCCTAAGCAAGCAAAATAATCGTCCTTTTAAATCACCACATTTTGGAATGGTTTAATTTATTGCAACAGGTAACTGATACAATTTTTAATTTGAGGTGAGTTTGTATGTTTTCACAATGGATTTTTATACATAGAACAGTTATCCAGACCCTCTGGCTATAGTCATCCATAAATCAAATGTCAAACTTAACTCTTTGCAGCTCTTTCACATTCCCCTCAAAGATCTACTGAACACATTTTCAATTTTATAATTTGTTTTTTATTGTATTTAAATTTAACTCATGAGAAAAAGCATGGATGAGTAGCTACCAGAAAATGAATCCAGGTCTTTAAACGGTCATGTGCTTAATTTATTGATCTGTATAATCCTACTATGCCCTTTTTCTTGCATATTTTTACTATACATATAAAAAAGAATGACCACCTTGAGGATAGCCAGGCAGCAAGAGACACAATATTTACAAACCAATTATTTGTAACCTTTTAAGAAGTATTTCGCAGTTTTACCTTGAAGGTGGTTTATGCCTTTGTATACTTGGCAATTTTAAGATGCAATAATGATAGTGGCACTTGAATTTTAGGATAGAAACTAGAGAATATATTACTATTCTGGGACCATCAGTTCTAACAGGAGCTGTTGCAAAAATTATAAAGAAAACTGTGTAGGGGGTAAGCAATATCACCCCACATACTCCTGCCATGCTGACCTTGGCACAGACATCAGAGGACACTGGTTTATCTGCTGCGTCCTCAAATGTAAGCAAAGTTGTAGGAGACCATGTGTTGAAAGGTTTACAGAGCAGTATGACTTTAATTTAATGTGTTCTTTTTTTAAAACTAAAATTACATATTACAAATCGGTGATGAAAAGGTTCAGTGGGGTATGAGATTTGTTTTGCGAAGATTCTGATAACTTTTATTTGGAGTGCTCTTCTGAGAATGTCTATGCATACTAGTATGAACACAGTGTTTTTCCTTTTAAAGTCAAAGAAGGTCAATGTCTATTCATGTTCAGATTCTACCATAGATTGTAGGTCTTAATTATATCTGAGTTTTTACGAGTACATACACAAAAGTATATCATTTGGAAAATTAGGAGTGAATGAATAATAAAATGCAGCTTGACCAAATTCCATGCCTTTTTTTATTTGCTTTCTCTGTAATTTTTGTCTGGATCATTCTGGCTTTTAGTGCATGTGTGGTTTTAAGTGAGAACCAACTTAAAAACAGAATGTGTTATTTTGAGCCACGCTTTCTACAAAATAATAGCAATGAAAATTTTAAAATTATAATCTGCAGATTGTGATGCCCCTTTGCATACATTGCATCCAATTTTAATGGATTTTATTGCTGTGAATAATAATAATATGTGCTGTTATAATTTTATTTTATAGTGATGAGTCAAAATCAGAGCTGAAGACTTGTTCAAGTGGAGGCAAAAATGCTCAAAACTAAGCCTCATGGTCCAATGTTATATAGCTATTTCTCCTTTATACTACCTCCGTGAGACAGATAAAGTGGTATTCTGCCTCACTATAGTAAGGAATATCGACCTACCTCTTCCCAGAACTAACCCATTCATTTTTTCTGCTGCTGGTAGTGCTGGTAGCTAACAACACTCATGTGAGTCAGCAAGTCATCTCTGGGAGTTGTCTCATCCCTAACCCATGGTCACCCTCTCTGGAAGGATCCAGTCCAACCCTAACCATTGTTTACGCAGAGGAAGAGAGGCCTCTGCACTGACCCTGACTGATGGCATAATTCTAAAAATCACCCTATCTCTAGAGTTTCTTGGTGTGACAGGCCTATGCCTTTGGTGAAGGTGCAATCAGACCATATCTGACCAATCAGGTCTGCATCCCAAGGTACCTACCAATGAAGTAAATCCGCATGAGTCTCTGACAACTAAATTTTCAGACACATGAGTACTCTTTTTAGTGTGCTTTTAAATGTAACGTACTTCATGCTCCCATAGAACCATTCGTTTCATCAATAAAAATTGAATATTCATGTGCCAGTCAAAAATAAATTTTAAAAGAGCACTGTATTTTCAATAAAAATAAATTTAATATAGAGAACTGGGTTCTATTAAAATTCAAAGATCAAAGAGTACTCTACATTCTTCAACTGTGGTAAAAAGAGCCCCGTTTAAAGGGACAGACAGTTTCCACTGATATATTTACGCAAATTGCAGCTCCCTATAAGCTAAAGTAGTGTTGCTCTACTGCTGTTACTGGTAGTTTCTTCACATTTGTACCACTACTTCAATGTGAAAATTAAAAAAAAAAATAGTTTGAATTCTAGAGCTAATGATACCCTACATTTCCCAAATATTAGACTGTTAGACATTCTGAGGAGTCCAGTTTAACTTTGTTGAGTCAAACGGTTCCCAAACTGAGATGACCATAGAGGGTTTCTATATCATTTTATTTTGTCCTATTTTGTTAGGAATACTGACTAATAAGAGCGAGAAATTAAAAAAATTAAATGGCTTTGCCCCATGATTGACTGTCATACCTGCCCATAATCAAGAAAGTAGAAACTCAAGCACATTTAACTTCTAATTAATGGGTGTGAAAGCTCAGCGCCTTATTGCAGGGGTGGGATCAGAAAGCAAGTGCTGGAACCGCTGGATCCAGAGCCTCATCCAGCCGGCCAGATGAGCATGAGTGGAAGGCACGTACTGGGCGGTTTGTCCCTTTCCCGCTGAACCTCGTTACAAAATCAACCTGATGTGCCCGTCTGGCGCGGGGGCACAGTCGCGCTTGACATCTAAATGGAAGGTGTTTTGCAAAAATGAAAAGTTTTCTTCTTCTCTCTTTTTCAGTACAAAGTAAAAGGAAGTGTGGCCTATCCTCTACAGCACTTCACAAATGAGACGTAAGTTCTTCTCTTCTGCTGAGTGAATTTTAGACAAAATATAAAACAAAAAATTAATAAATGATATAGCAAGCTTGTTAATAGTTTTGAGTGATGTTACTAGAAGACCAACAGATTCTAAAATCAAAAAATATAGTTGTCATGGGTTGATACAATTTGTTTGCTTTAGCAGTTCAGATAGTGACAGTGTGATACAGTTAACCGAAATACACTATTTGACAATGGAGGTCTGATGTACTTGGGCCCTGAAGGACAATGTGCAAGATGAGTTATGTGCTGTTACTTTTGAAATAATTCAACTGTGCTTGGCGATAGTGATTAAATTAATGTGAAGAATTGACTCCAAGGGAATTAATGTTAATTCTGGCTTCACCTAGCTCACATTTTTACATTCAAGATTTTAAATGTGAAATGCTAACTTTAAAAAGTTGCAGATTATTTTATTTGAGCATGTGTTTTGTCAAAAAGAAAAAGAAAAGAAAGAAAAGAAAAAGCTTTTTTTTCAAAGTGAGCCAGAGAAAATGTTATGTACAATTTTGGGTAAAGAACCCCCTAGAGAATTTAGCAAAAACTCTTAAACTCACTGAATCAAAACCTACAAAAATGTACAGCTGTATATATATGAATATATATGAAATTATTTGAACATATGTCAACAGGCTCACTGGCTTTGTGAATTTCTGAGATATCTTGAAGGCCTTGAGTCAGGCTTAAAAGGTTCTAAAGTTCTGTGCCTCCTTAAACTTCTGATGTGACTTTTCACTTAATTAAGAGTAAAAATATATGCACATATATAATTAAATATATTCTACCAAATAATATACAAGAAAAAAACTTATAGCCTGTCAGTTGTCTCAAAAATTATTATGCACCCACAGGAAAATATTATTCACATTATGCTATTTATGCATAACATAGTTGTAAATATGTATACCCAGACATGTGTATTCTATCTCTCTGATGAATAAATGTATTATTGTAAAATGCACATAATATAGACTCAAAATTGAAAATTAAACCAGGTATAAGGGTGGATATCTGTATTCTGAGCTGAGGAAGCTGAGGTAAGAGTATTACAAGTGTGAGCTGATCTGGAGCAACAACAGCAAACCCTATTTAAACATAAAAATTTAAAGAAAAGTGCAGAACGTACATCTTAAGTAAAAGTCCTGGGTTCAACCCTCAGTACCAAGGAAAAAATGAAAGAGTGAGTGAGTGAATGAATGAATAAATAAATAGGCTAGAGATATAACTCATTGCAAAAACTCTAAATTTAATCTTCAAAGAAAAAAATGAAAAATAAATAAAATTTATAAAAATAACAGTACAGGCAAGTTATTCTGAATCAGGTATTCTTACTTATTAATAATGCAAAAATACTGATGCTCTTTTAGTAATTCTAGAATATATTGTAAAATTCTTGTGTGATCTTGAGTCAGTAGTAAATTCTTTCAGTTTTATGTCTTTATTTGCATACTTCTTTCACAATGTAATTTCTGTTGTGTTCAATGCTTTTTTCCCCACTCTCAGAGTGTTTGCTAAAATGTTAAATTGCATTTATTGGATTGTTTATAATGTACCCACCCAAGGCAGGAATCAGAACCATTTCCTTCATACATCAAGCTTCCACACTATAAAATATCCAATCAAGGCTGGAGGAATGCCATCGCAGATAAAGCACTTGTCTTGCAAAAGCAAGGCTCTGAATTTGATTCCATAGCACCATGTAAATCTGGGTGTGGTGGTGCATGCCTGTAATGCCAGCACTTGGGAGGCTGAGGTAGGAGGCTTGCAATGAGTCCAAAGCCAGCCTGGCCTACAAAGTGAGTTCAGGACCAGTCTGGGTTACAAAGTGAGACTCTCTCTCATCAAGAAAAAAAAAGGAAATCCATACTAAAAGACTAAGAAATTTATTTACTGAAATCGTAAGAGAAATCTTCCCATACATAGAAAATGAAATAGGCAAATGACAGAGGCCTACCATACACTCACTAGATATGACAAAAACAGATGCTCCCTTAGATGTATTGTAATAAAACTCTCTGAAATACAAAGCAAAGAGAGAGTTCTAAGAGCTGTGAGAGGAAAAAAAATGTGACATATCAAGGTAAACCTATTAGGGTAACAGTGGACTTCTCAACAGAAATTCTAAGAGTCAGAAGAGCCTGGAGTGAAGTTCTCAAAACCCTAAAAGACAGCAACTGTCAACCAAGAATTCTACGGGCAGCAAAAATATCATTTAAAATTGACAGTGAAATAAAAACCTTCCACAACAAAGAAACACTGAAGGAATTCATGACAACCAAACCAATACTATAAAAAATTCTCAAACATCTGCTGGACAAGAAAACAGGGAACAACCACAACAAAGAACACAGTGGCAGTTTTGTCCTTAATAGAAAGAGCACCTAAAAAAATAAGTGTACACAGAACTGACGGGGTGACAAAATGGCAGGACCCAAGACACGCATATCAATTATAACCCTAAATGCTAATGGCCTCCACTCACCAATCAAAAGACATAGACTGGCTAAACAGATT
Organism: Ctenodactylus gundi; assembly: GCA_004027205.1. Lineage (NCBI taxonomy): Eukaryota > Metazoa > Chordata > Mammalia > Rodentia > Ctenodactylidae > Ctenodactylus > Ctenodactylus gundi. Next base: position 73,051 of record PVKB01000879.1, read on the forward strand.
GAAAAATAGAATCCAACCATATGTTGCTTGCAAGAGACACATTTCAAACGTGGAGATAAACACAGACTCAAAGTGAAAGGCTAGAGTTGTATACCCCATTTAACTGTGGGAAAAAAAAAAGCAGGGGTAGTGGTACTCTGTGTTGACAAAGTGGACTTTGAGCCAAACCGGATCAAAAAAGTCAAAGAAGATCACTTCATTTCTGTAAAGAGAGCAATCCAGCGAGAGGAACTGACGATCATAAACATTTATGCCCCAAATACTGATGTATCCAACTTCATAAAACAAAAGCTTCGGGACTTCAAAAAACAGATAAACTCCAGCTCTATAATAGTGGAGAAATTTAAAACTCCTCTCTCACAAGAAAAGAGGCCAACTAGACAGAAAATCAACAAAGACATTGCTAGACATTGCTAGATATGAATTACAAGAAATGTATCTGATAGACATATACGGATTTTAAAATCCAGCAACAGTAGCATACACATTTTTCTCAGTTACCCACAGAACATTCTCCAAAATATACAACATACTAGCCACAAACAAGCTTAAACAGATATAAGAAAATTGATATTATTCCGTGTACCCTGTCAAATCGTAGTGAAATAAAACCAGAAATCAACTACAACTGAAACAAAAGATATAACTCAAACAAATGGAGACCCAACAGCACTCTTCTAAATAAACATTGGGTTATAGAAGAAATCAAGAAAGAAATAAAAAGTTCACAGGGACAAATGACAATAGTAGTACATCATAATGCAATCTCTGGGACACAATGAGGGCAGTGTTGAGAGGAAAATCCATTTTCTTAAGTGTACACGTAAAAGGAACTGAACAACCCCAAATAAATAATCTAACCTTACAACTCAAGGCCCTAGAAAAGTAAAAACAAACCAACCCCAAATCTAACAGAAGGAAAAAACAAAAAACAAAAAATTATAAAGCTCAGAGCCAAAATTAATGAAATAGAAACTATAAAAAAGTATAAGAATAAATGAAATGAACAGGTAGTTTTTTTAAAAAAGATAAACAAGATTGATAAACCCATTTCTAAACTCACAAAAAAAGAAAATCTGCATCAATACAACCAGAAATGAAAAAAGCAAAATTACAACAGATCACAAGGAAATCCAAAAGATTATAAGAACTTACTTTGAAAATTTATACTTCAATATATTCAAAAATCTAAAAGAAAAGGATGAGAAGTTCCTAAACATATATTAACCTCCAAAACTAAAAGAAGAAATTAAACATTGGAATAGGCCAATATTCACCTATGAAATCAAAGAAAGAATAAAAACACTTCCAACAAAAAAGAGCCGAGTGCCTGATGGACTCCCAGCAGAATTCTATAAAAAATTTATGGAAAATTCAGTACCAATGCTCACTGAATTTTTTCAAGAAGCTGAAAAGGAAGGGAAATTGCCCAAATCATTTCTTGAAGCAAGCATAATACTAATTTCAAAACCAAAGACCCAACAAAAAAGAAAACTACAGGCCAATGTCTCTAATGAATATAGGTGACAAAATACTCAATAAAATCCTTGCCAACAGAATGCAGCTAACCATAAAGAATATTATACACCATGAAAAAATAGGCTTCATTCCAAACATGCAGAGATGGTTAAACATACACAAATCAATAAATGTAAGACACCACATTAACAGGTGCAAAGATAAAAATCATATGATTATCTCAATAGATGCAGAAAATGCATTTGACAAAATCCAGCAGTGATTTATGATAAAGACTCTGAAGAAAATAAGAATAGAGGGACCCTATGTCGACATGATTCAAGCTATAAAACAACCTCTCAACAAATATAATCTTAAACGGAGAAAGATTGAAAGCATGCAAACTACATTCAGTAACAAGCAAGGATGCCCACTCTCACCCCTACTGTTTTACATAGTGCTTGAAATTTTAGCAAGAGCCATCAGGCAAGAGAAAGAAATCAATGGATCACAAATCAGAAGAGAGGAAGTAAAGATATCCCTATTTGCAGATGACATGATTCTCCACATAGAAAGGCCAAAAAATGACACCCAAAAACTTCTAGAATTAATAAATAAATTCATAGAAATAGCAGGTTATATAATCAAAACCCCAATGTCAGTAGCGTTCCTATACACCAATAATGAATCTGAAGAGAAAGAAATGAAGAAAAAACTTGCTTCACAGTAACAACAACAGCAACAACAACAAAAATACTTAGGAATAAACCTCTCTAAAGAGGTGAAAGAACTATATAAAGCAAACTGATAACACCTAAACAAAATGACTGAAGAGAACTTTTAGAAAATGAAACAACATCCCATGTTTCTGGATAGGAAGAACTAACGTTGTCAAAATGGCCATACTACCAAAGCTACTATACAGATTCAATGCAATACCAATCAAAATACCAACATCGTACTGCACAGAACTAGAAAAAAAAACTTAAAATATATATCAAAGCAGAAAAGACCCAGAATCTCTAAAGTAGTTCTAAGTAACAAGAGCAAAGCTGGAGAAATTACAATCCCAGACTTCAGAAAATACTACAAAGCAACAGTGATTAAATCTAAATGGCACTGGTATAAGGACAAGAGGACCAGTGGAACAGAATTGAAGATGCTGAAACAATCCCAAACACCCTCAGTTACCTGATCTTTAACATAGAGGCCAAAATAATCCCCTGAGGAAAGACAGCTTCTTCAACAAATGGTGTTGGAAAACTGGATTTCCATAAGCAGAAGAGTGAGATTAGACCCACACCTTTCGCCACACATGAAAATCAGATCAAACTGGATCAAAGAATTGGACATCAAAACAGAAACACTAAACTTACTGGGAGCCGAAATATGTAAAACCCTAGAAGACATAGAGGCAGGAAAGGGTTTTTTGAACAAATCACAAACTGCACAAGAAATCTCAGCAAGAATAAAAAAAAATGGACCTACATTAAACTAAGAAGCTTTTGCACAGCAAATAATAATAATAATAATAATAATAATAATAATAATAATAATAATAAACAAATTGAAGAGACAACACACAGAGTAGGAAAAGATATTCACCAGTAACACTTCAGACAGAAGATTAATATCTAGAAAAGCGTAAAATTCCCAAAAATACACAACCCCATGAGGAAGCGGGCAACTGAAATGAAAAGAAGCTTCTCAGAAGAAGAAGTACAAATGGCCAACAAGCAGAAGAAAAGGTCTTGTTCATCACGGGCCATCAGAGAAATGCAAATAAAAGCAATGTTGAGGTTGCACTTCACCCCAGTGATTCAAGAAATCAAAATGACAATCGTTGGCATGGGTGCATATAAAAAAGAACTCCACTGCTGGTGGGAATGCAATCTGGTACAGCCATTATGGAAAGCAGTCTGGGGATTCCTTAGGAAGTTGAAAATAGAAATTCCATTTGGTCCAGCTACTGCTCTACTGGGCATTATCCCAAAAGAAATAGTTCATATACTAAAAAGACATATGAAGATCTATGTCTGTAGCAGCACAATTCATAATAGCCAAATCCTGAAAATAACCTACCTTCCTGTACATAGAGATTAAAGAAGATGTGGTACCTATACACAATGGAGCACTATGTAGCCATAAAAAAGACAGATGTGAAGCTTTTGAATGAAAATGGGGCCACCTTGAATCAATAATTGTCAGTGAAATGGACCAAGCACAGAAGACTGACTATAGATGGAGTGTCTCTCTTATAAAATTCACAAAAACCACAAAATAACAAGTAACAAGAGCAAAGCCGGAGAGGAATTTTTGGCTGACAAAGGCCAACATGAATGACAGAATATAAAGAGAGGCAGTGATCAGGTAGGAAAGGGGCGAACTCTTAAAAAAGGGTGGACATAGGCACTCGCTGATTCCCCAGACCTCATGGTTCTAATGTGTTATAGAATTTGGAATTTATGTGTTTACAAAGTAAAAAAAAATTTCTAACCAAAGAAAAAGAGAAATCACTTACGCTCTAATTCCAGCTCACAAAACAGATGAATAAATTTGTTGTGTCCCAGGAGGTTCAGAGGTAGTGATGATACCCACCAGAAACAGATCTATCTTTCATTCCAAAGTTGGTAAAAGAGTAAAGTGAGCATGAGATCGAAAGCAGTAGTTGAGTGAGCAGAAGCAAGGAATTGTCTGGGGCAGGCCTGAAAGACATGGATTAACCAGAAAAAAACTAATAATCAGAGTGACCCGGATAACTAGTTCAAGACACGAGTGACGCTGTGCAACGCTAACAGATATTTCTTTGCATAGACAGGGAGTGGATTTAGAAAATGTGGTCAATTTTATTATTATTGTAGGATAGAGTGTCTGAAATTAACACGCTAAGCCATTAATCCATGGCTGGGGTTACTGGAAGGTGGGACAGAGTGATATTTGGTGGAGGGCAGGGAACGCGAGTGGAAGGCAGCGCTGATGGCTTTATAATTTGCCGTTTTCATTTCTGAGCTTGGCTCCTGCAGCAACCAGCTGGCATGAAGATGTCTTTTTGGCATTCTGAACCAGTAAGGGAATAAAACTCACTGAAGCTCTACTACGGATTGAATTGAACATTCAAACTTAGTTCATGGCGAAGTAAACATGCACTTTGGATTAATTTTTATAATAATGGTGTTATATTGGCTGAGTTTGTCTCCTTTATGAATTGAAAATTTGTGAAGTAGTTGTCTGTACTTTAGACAGGCATACACTCCTATGAAAAAGGAGTTTCATCCTGTCAAAACATAGGGGTTCTCTGAGAACAACGTTTAACAAAAGAATTCCTACTGGCAAATAATATAAATTAAATAGAAATCACTGCATTTCGACTGAGAGAGTAAGCAAGCAATGATGGTCTTTCTCTCGCCCTTGATCTACTTAGACAGAATTTGTGACTTGAATTTAAACTCATTGCTACACAATCATTGCAATAAAAAAGAACAGATGTATTTTTTTGTCTTCGAAGTGATCTTTGCTTTTGTTTAATTTTTCTATTACTGCGCAAGGCCTAAAAAATAATCTGCTGTGTACATAGAATCTCAAGTATTCAGCTAAACTATTTTTATATATTAATCACACCGTGGTGGACACCAAGCGAACAAGGACTAGAATAGGACTGAAACTTTCTTTGTGCTCTGCTGGTCATGACCCTCTTTCTCCACCTCCCAAGAGAACAATTTATTTGAGCCTTTATTGCAGACTTATTACAGACATCTGTATAAGACATTTATTTCTTAACTACTTTGCTCATAAGAGACATTTATATAAATGTGTATAAATATCTACTGTGGACTCTTTCTTTTGCTAAGTACGATGCCTATGAGGTGTTATGTATACTTTCGCCATTAGCGGATGGCTTTTCATCACCATGTCAGACTCCATTGTGTCAAGGCTCTGAAATCGCACCCACTCTGCTTTGATAAATGTATGAGCTGCTTTCTTGTGTTCTGCTTTATTACATGATAATACTGCCAACTGGCTTGTACGTACATGTCTTTAGTACATCTGCCTTCACATTTCCAGTATCCAGTATCCCTACTGGATCTTAGGTATTTGGTGTACGTTTTGTTCTAAAGGATATTGTCAAATAGCTTTCTCAAATAGAGCTCATTTATTTGCATTTTCACGAAAAGTATTTATTACCCAAGATCAGTGGCATATAAGACATATGATAGAAAAATAAGGTGAATAGTTAAAGTTTAAACATTATGACAAGAAGAACGCAATGCTGTTAAACTTCCTGAAAATACTCCCCTTCTTTTCACACACACTTATCCCACTATTTTGGCCGCTTTCTGAAGTGGTTCTGGAAATTTTTTTTTTTTTTTACCAGTATCATTCGTTGCATTGTCATGGTTACCTTGAGGTTTTTAACCAATTGAAAATGTTTATCTTTTGTGCTAATTCTGACTCTGGAAAAGAGCCAGAAGGCCCAGAGCTGTGCCTGGTATATAAGTTGGATGAGAGCATAGCGTCATGTTTTTAAGACCTGGCTTACTTTTTCTGTTGGATGGCACTCAGCAAATACATATAATATATATTCTTAAATATATATTATATATACATATATGATTACACATGTATGTAAAATCTTTCAAAGAAACTAACTCATGAAATAGGAATTACAGTGCTGCTTCAGAAAGTCATAAGGAGAGAAATGGGGTTTGAGGAACTAATGACGGTTTATGTCCCTCCTTTTTTCACAGATTCTCCCCATTCCTAGCTGACTGTTGCCCTTCTTTCTACCCTGTCACTCATGTTTTTATGCCATAATTCTGTGTATTTCATAAGAGGGACACCATCTATAGCCAATCATCTGTGTTTGATCCATTTCACTGAGTATTATTAACTAAAATTGGACCCATTTTTGTTCAAATGCTTCATATTTTTCTTTATTTGTGGCTGCATAGTATTCCATATTGTGTAGGTACCACATCTTCTTTAACCATTCCTCTATTGATGGATAGGGAGGTTGGTTGCAGGACTTGGCAATTATGAATCGTGATGCTATAAACATGGATCTGCATGTGTCTTTTTGGCATGTTGACTTTATTTCCTTTGAGAACATGCCCAGTGTAATAGTAGACGAATCAAATGGAATTTCTATTCTCAGCTTTCTAAGGAATCTCCAGACTGCTTTCCATAATGGTTTTCCCAGATTGCATTCCCAACAGCAGTGGAGTAGAGTTCCTTCTTGTGTGTTTTTTTTCTTGAGTTCATGATGTAGGCCATTATCTCTGGGGTGAGGTGAAGCCTCAGTGTTGTTATTATTTGCATTTCTCTAATGGCCAGCAATGAAGAACACTGTCTCCTGTGCTTGTGGCCGTTTGCACTTCTGAGAAGCTTCTTCTCATTTCAGCTGCCCATTTCCCGATGGGGTCACTTGTTGTAGGGAGTTTTATGATTTTTGGTTCTTTGCATATCCTGGATATTAATCCTTCATCTGAAGTGTTACTGGTGAATATCTTTGCCCACTCTGTGGGTTGTCTCTTCACCTTGTAGATTGCTTCTTTTGCTGTGCAAAAGCTTTGTAACTTAATGTAGTCCCATTTGTTGATTTTTGCTGAGATTTCTTGTTAGTGATCTGTTCAGAAACTCTCTTCCTGCCCCTATGTCTTCTAGGGTTTTACTTATTTTGTCTTGCAGTAGATTCATTGTTTCTGTTTTGCTGTCCAGGACATGCTGCTTTTGAAATGCTTTGCCTTTCTTTTCTATCGAGATCTCTTTATTTGAGCTTCTGTTTTGTTTGAATTTATACTCTTTATGTATTCAATTAGTGTTTCTTATGCATGAAGACATTTTATATATATGCATGCAGACATTGCTTGTACTTCAATTTTCTGTCTTTTAAATAATCTTTACACGATATTGTAATAAACAGAAAATCTTAATTTTTATTAATTAAAATTTAACGTTATTTGGTTACTGTTTTCTCTCTCTCTCTCTCTCTCTCTCCCCTCTCTTTCTCCCTCCTTCTCTCTACCCCCTCCTCTTTCTCTTACTATTTGGTTTCAAACCCAGAGCTTTTATACTGAGGTACACCTCCAGCCCATTTATTAGTTTCCCCCCCATTTTTTGATATGTATAAGTGCAAAATTTAAGGTTTACAATAAACTTGAGCATTTTGTGCATGTGTGTAAGTTGTCTAGGTGACTTTTTGTTTTGTTTGAATTTTGAGACAGAGTCTCCACTAAATTAGCATGTTGCCTAGCCTGAGCTTGAGTCGACAATCTTCCTGCTTCAGCCTCTAAGAGTTCTGGGATTATAGGTCTATGCCACCATTCCTTGAGTGTTCATATAAATTTTTAAATGAACCTTCATTTTATTTAACATTTTAATTGGGATTGCATTGAATCTATATATAATTTTGCAAAGAATTGATATATTTACATCTTTGAAAAAATCTCTCTATTTGGTCCTTATTTTTTCTCAATAATATGTAGATTTTCTGTGCAAAGATTTTGCATATTTTATCCCTAGACTTATACGGAAGAATTTGATGTAATTAGTACAACATCTAATACCTTTCAAAATGATTATTATATAATAATTTTTACCTGACAGCCATGCTAAATATATTTTTGAAAGCTAACATTTTATCTTCAAATGCTTTAGGCTATTTTGTGTTCATTGTCATGCCTTTTGCAAACAATGTTCTTTTATTTAAGTTCTTTTCTAAATCTTATAATTTTGTTTTTTATGAGGTATTATACAAGTTAGGGTATTTGGTACAAAGCTGAATAGTAATGATGATATTCAATATTTTTATTTCATTTTCAATCTTGGTAAGAAGTTATGGATATTACAAACATGATATTTGTTGGAAGCATTTACAGGTATTTTTTTATTAGACTATGCAGACTTTGCTGTGTTCCTATTTTGCTAAAGAATTTTATCATGGAAACATAATAAATTTTTGCCAACACTTTTTCTATATCTTGTGAGATGAGTTTATCATCACTGTGCTTCTTTGTCCCTCTATGTGGTTAATTTGATTGATTACTTCCCAGATAGTAAGCTATTTTTATGGGTTTAAAATAAACCTACCTTGGTTTTGATACTGTCTTATTATTTGACTTGCTAATATTTGGTTTAGAAATTTTCTGTAATGTTTTTAGAAGAATTCCCTTGTAGTTTTTCTTTCTCATATGTTCTTTTTAAATTTTAGAGTGAAGGAGATTGACTCCACGGAGCGAGCTCACGATTGTTACTTTTTTGTTTATTCTCTGAAGGAACTACATAGAATTTTCTACAATGTTTAAAAGAAGTAAACACTGAGGGCCGAGGTGTGTGTGTGTAGAGGTTTTTAACAACACATCAAATTGCTTTTGTTGATAACAGTTTAATTTGAGTTTCTATTTCATTTTCTGCTACCTTTGGTGTATTTTATTAATATTTCTCTTTGGGAATTTTTTTCCATTCATTCAAATTACAAAAGAACTGACCTGAGACATATGTAAACACAAAATAAAATTATTTTTCAAATTTTGCCAATATTTCACAGTGTATTAAATATTGCATACTATTGATAGGATATTTTAGCAATGGCTTGACTTCTATATGCGTATTGATCAAATATCTCTATATCTCAGAGTGGTTTCAGATTAACTAAAATAAGAATACGTTTTTAAAAAAATGAAACTAGCTCATCCTTTCTACTTTTCAACAGGAGTAGAAGCTATATGTCTCCAGACTGTCTTTTTATTTGCTATTATTTATTCTTAAGCATTTTCCATTACTTTGTGCATAATTTTTCTTCCCTTGACAATACTACTTTTAAAATTCAAGTGGTTGTTATAGTGAAAATTTCTTCATTTGACTATTTTCAAAGCCGATTTGTTTATGAAATTCACGACTCCATTGTCTATCAGCACACCATAACGTATACAGTTCTTACCTCTGGCCTATGCTTTTGCCACGGTCCAGATAGAATTTCAAGTGAGTTTTCTTACATTTGCATTCATTTTCCCCAAACATTTAGATAAGAAAAAGGAAAAGACTATAAACTTGGCTTAGTTATTTTAAGAGAATTAGTACAGATTTCAGTTCCTCCAGAAATATCACCCCAGGTTGTAAAATCTCCTCAGTACTGTTTATCTTTCTCTCCTCAGAAATGGGCTCAGAGTAGAGCAAGCCACAGGTAAACTCATGGGGTTGTCCTTTGTGATGGTGACATGAGGTGAGGAGTAGTAAAGGATCAAGGTTAAGAATATTACCAAGGCCCCGCCAGTTCAAATTTAGGATGACTTGCATGAAGCCCAGAGGCCAGAACGACACAGGCTGCCTTTATTTGGAGCCTGGTTATTCAAGCCCTGGGCCGGTTCCCGTTCTTTGTGGCTGTCCAGGCAGGCCATCTCACCTCTGAAACGTGGCGGAGTGTACCAAGGAAAGCACTGACAACTGGGTGCTTTTCATTGCTAATCCTGGCCCTGACTCACTCCGTGACCTCTCTTGGTGTGTTGCCTCAGCTGGAAAAGGAAGATCATAATAATGATCTCTTTAACAAGAGGTGTTGTGTTGATTAACAGTTAATAACATGTTTCACGAGACAAGGCAGCATTGAGCTTGTAAACACTAATAGAAAATTTCTCCATGCTAAAAAGCAAATGCATGGTTCTCTTGCAGAAAACCCAGTATGCTAGAACGTGAACATACAAAGCATTTGGAATGAGGTTTTTCCTTGACCAGAGAAACTTAATTTATTTAAATGGATAATCTAAAGTTTTCCTTCACATAGTTAGTTTCTGCTTGGGTAATATAAAAGCTGTTATAAATTTATTCTTAAGCATTTTATTATTTTAGCATACAATTTTGGTATGCTTGGTATGTTTTCTCCTTTACAATCAACGAGGAATCATGTATACAGCTTGTTACCTGTCTGATATCATTAGGTATTTGCAAAATCAACTTAACAGACATTAACTTTTTCTTACTATGCCTCGTCATAGGGTTTTCTGGTTTTACATGGAGAAATGACACTGAATTTAGTCAATGTGGAGTAATACAAACCTTTTATATAATCGTACTCTGTAGTGTCCCACCTGTTGATACACTTCCAAGATTTTAACATTGAATAACCTTGTACCAGCAAAATTACATGTATTTGTTGAGTTAATTCAATTTGATAATGTGTTCCATTCACTTTGTGTGCACTTTATTTGTTTTTCACAAAGATAAAGGAATGATACAGATATGAATGCAAATGAACTATGAGTTACTTTCTTAAATATATAAAAATAATTTCCAGACACCAAAAAGTACTTAGTGATTTCTGAAACTCCTGTTTATATTACCAAGGAAAGATAATATATAAAGAAAAAAAACTTGTTGGTAAAGGAATCTGGAAAGACCAAAATTGAATCACATATTTAGCAAGGACTGGGAAAATCATTTGAAATACATAAGCTGAATGACTAGGAAATTAATTAAAATTTTGCTCAGGGTCTTAGGTAAGGTCTTCTTATAGTTTACGGATGATCGCTATTTTTTGATCTTTACAAATTATCTTCAAACACGTTAGTTCACCTATTCCTTATAAGTCTCTGGAACAATACCAAAAATATATATAAGAATGAGTGTTTCATGAGATGTGATTTTAAAAATAATATGGTGACTGGTGCAGCTGAGTGCCATCCAAAGGACTGGCAAGATCCTGAACAGATGATGTGCTCTAATTTGCCTGTTTACTACATCTGGCACTGTGTAACTTCTGGCTCTTCCCCAAAGTCAAATGACTATAAAAGGTAAACTTTTGGAAACAATTTAAGACATTGAGGTAGTCGTGCCAGGCAAAAAAAAAAAAAAAAAAAAAAAAAAAAAAAAAAAAAAAAAAAAAAAAAAAAAAAAAAAAAATCAACCAGATTGCTTCAAAAAGTGGCAAGAATGACAGAATAAGTATGCCCAAAGCATGGGATAGTATTTACAGAGTAATTAATATCAGTATGCTTTTCAGTGTGATATTTTAAATTTAAGCATTATTTCATTTTACATCATATTTTATAATTCTTTTTTTCTGTTTTTTTCTAAAGGTGAAGGTGAGGCAGTCTAATTAGCCATCTTTTCTTTTTTCAGACAAAGATTTAAGATCTAATTATTTACTCTGTTGCTAGTTCATTAAAATATTATAACATTAAAATATTATAATTTGCTAAAGTAGTATAAATTGAAGCAAGACTACAAGAAATCTAGACTGTTCTAATCATATATAATTATTAGCCTTTAGAGACAATATCTTTGCAGAAAGAACAGTATCTTTGCAGAAATGTTTCTACCAGTGAATAAGTGCCACATATTTCAGCATTAATTTCTGCCATCAAGTAATTTTTAAGTTTTGGGCAAAATGAATATTCTTCTCACTTTAGATTATACATGCAAGAAAAGAGAGATTTTGTTTTATTCACACCTGTCCTGCGCACTTCTTATATGTCCAACATTGTCAGCAATATTTTTGAGTTCATCTATATCAAAATAGAAAAGTGAGAATTATTAACAGAGAACTTCCTTAAAGGACCACCAATGTTTTATTACTGTGGTCCTGGACATGAGTTTTTAATGACAGTGTCCGTGTTATAATTCAAAGCACTTTATCTAGAAAGGAAAAGAATGGCCTGGCCCAAGATTGAGAAACTCTACAATTAAAGAAATAACAACAGTTTCCAGAATATTTTAAATAATATACTTTAACTAAACAAAAATATATCTAGACAGCTTCTTATCATTTCAGTTATGACTAGAGTTGCGTGTTGTAAAGACTTCAGGTGGCTTCAATTCCAAGTTCAAAAGGGGATCTGGTCTCTATTTTATCATCTCTAATTGGTGGGCATTTTTACACTGTAGTTGAATGGTTGGAATTGTAGGATATAATCAATCTAATGTCATCTTAAAATATCATATCTATAATGTCTCACACATTTATTAGTGATTCAATCTTGCAGGCATGATTTTTATGTTTTAATTCCATTTTAAAATGATATATTAAGACTTCACTTGCATAATTTCTGTAATAATAAAACAATAAGCGGAAACTAAAATGGACATTAATTGACACATAATAGGCATTTAAGGGTTGGAGATATGGCAAAATGGCTGTGATTACCTACCCCCCAGGAGGCTCCTGTTTGATCCTCAGCATCACAAGAAAATAAAGCAAAGCTTCTAAAATATATTAGCCATTATTAGTGCTATAATTCATTAACATAAGTTCCCTTTTCTGTTATTAAAATTTTGTTTTCAATTTACTAAGATTTTGACAAATATTAATGATTTTTTTATGCTACCCAAAATAAAGTTCTCAGAAAAAAAAAAACACAGAAGGAAGTACCTCAAACATGACAGACAGTACATCTGATCAAAAAGAACTCAATTACAGCAGCAGAATAAATTTCAAGTTATATTCTGTGGTGAAAATCATGTAAAGTGAGCAAGCTGTCATGATGTTTGATATTTTGTATACCTTCTGTCAGTGGTACATGATGGGTTTCTAAGGGCCATGTGTCTGTACTTCACCAAATGTGAGCACCAGATGGCACTCATGTATATTTGATTCAACAAACACAGTTACATGTTCCTTGATTTCATACAAATTGAAGCCAATATTCAATCTTTATTTAAATGAATTTCATAGGAACCTCAGATACTCTCTTCTTATCTCCGTCATACATTTTTATCGGTGTAAGTTCAGGATCTCACAGGCTCTGCAACTACTATGTGGTTTATCAGTAAATCCCTCCTTTCTGTGTTTGAAGGCTACCATTAAAAAGCATTACTAGGTTATATTTTAATGTAATCATACCTCTAAAACCTAGCTAACATCTTTATCTGGAAAGACTTCTTTCTACAAGTAAAATTCATGAAGAACTAGCTGTTACTATTTTTCTTTATGATATTGCTGATGTTTTCAAGAGCTCTGTAAACCATCGAACTCCCCACATGCACACACACAGATACAAATTCAGTGCTCACAACTTCTTTTTCACAGATGGGAAATAAAAGGCTCCGAGAGGCCTAGGAATGTTTATAATACTACACAATTTTTAAGCAGCATATTCTGCCAGTCTGAGCTTATATAGTCTGCCCTCGTCTTTACTACACCAGGCTTCCACGTATTCATCCTGTATCCTGATAGGTACCAAAATACCTACCATTAAGACAACAAAAATATCAATCACTAAAATACAGTTTTGGAGGCATGAGCATGGCATTTTTGGATATTGGTATGTTCAGGCCAGTTATCAAGTGACATTTTTGAGACAATTGTGTATATTAAGGAATTATTGTCAATTTTTAGAGGTGTCATTAGAATTGTGTTAAAATATATTTACCATATATTATACATACTGTTTGTTATGATTTGGGTCTATGACACTCCCCAAAAGCATCATGTTTAGAAGAAGATTTTATTGTTGGAAATAATTCATTGACTCCCTGTGTTGTTAAGGGTTGGGGCTTGATCTAAAAGTGCATGTTTTAGTTTTTTGTTTCTGTAACTTAATACCCAACATCCACAAATTTAGGGAGAAAAGATTTGTTTTAGCTCACAGGCTCAAAAGATAACTGCCCGTTCCTGAGTTGCTGGGCAGGCAATGGCGGAAGCCCTTGACAGAGAAGGAAATGGAGGCAGCTCCTCACAGCATCACAAACAGGAAGCCAAGGGAAGGGCGGAACTAGCGTATCATCTCCAGGGTGCTGTCCCAGTGATCACCCCTTCTGGGTCATGCCTCAGTGTTCTGCCTCTTCTAGGTTAAGCCCCAGGCATCTGCCTCTTCCACCCAAGCCCCGCCTCCCAGTAGAACAGGGCTCCATATGTTTCCCACCACATCCAAACATACGAGGTTTTTGAGGAACACTCCAGATCCAAACCACAACAGGGAAGAAGAATGGGACTTGAATGGGACGGGACAAATCACTCAGATGGAAATGTTCTAGTGTTGTCCTTCTGCTAGCACTCTGCTTCCAGTCTCAACGAGACAATCATTTTTTTCTCCATTGTCTGAAAGATTGTCACCATTGCCAGTTATCAATGAATGAACTGAGACCTTCTGAAACTGTGAGCTAAAAAAAACCTCTCTTCCCCCAAGTTGTGGGTGTTGAGTATTCTGTCATGGCAATAAAAAAGTAACTGAGACTCTATTATATATTATTCATTATTTTGAGTTACATTCTGAAACATTTAGAGTGGGTAAACTAATCGGTTACCTAAGATATGTTCAAAATGACCTTAAAACAGAAAAATTAACAAAGTATTGACAATTATACACCTTATGTGATTAAGTAAAATTAACAATGTATTGGCAACTATAGATGTCATAGGATGACCACATGTGGTTTCATTGTACTATTTTATATTAAGCATTTTTCAAGTTTGTAACAAAATTTTCAAAATATTTAAGAGTTTTTGAGTATTTTAATACAAAGACCATATCAAGTCATCATTGTTAAAATTCCGTGTTTAAAAATTTTGTGGCATAAAAGATTGCTTTCCATAATGAAGTTGGACCACAGAAACATTATTCTGGGTTTGTTAGAATGAATAATTACCTTAGAAATTAGAAGTAGATCCTTCCAAAATAGGGAAATTTTGACGAAAAGGTGTGAAGATGAGAAGAATTAGCCTGGCAACCTGTAGCAATGGCATCAAGAATGGCTTCTTAGAGGGCAGCAGTGTGGCACTAGGAATGGCTTCTTAGAGAACAGAACAGACAAAAACAACATATAGAAAGAGAAAATTTAGAGATACATATACATGTCACCATGATTTTATTCATGCCTTATGTCCAATGATTTCCCATGTAATAAAAATAGCTTTTTAAAGCTATTAATTATTAACTGAGAGTCAGTGTAAAAAAGAGTCTCAAAATATATTAAGAAAGCCAGGTGGATAAATTTAAAGATTGTTTAATAAAAAGTGCAAAAAGAATGAAAAATCTATACATAGCATTGACTTGTGAAGTGAATTAGTCACTCAAGAATGAATTTTATCTGTGTTGTAATAATGACATTTCTCATTTAGAAAAAGTTCCTTTTCACTAATCTGACCTCTAGAAAGTCATAAAATCTATCTCTTAAAATCTGCTCACTAATGGTGTATGGATGCTCAATAATAGTGTTAAATGAATAATTGCATGAATGAATATATGACTTCAATTGTAAATTTTGTGTAATCATGTGTGCCACACTTCCTAACTGGTCTTTCTAAAGGTTAAAGGAAAATTTGGATTGTGAACTTAGTGTACTATTGTAAGTTTGAATGAGTCAAGAGAGAAATGAGTGATTTCATGGCATTTTTAATTTAGCTACCGCGGGAGGACTGGTAAAATGTATGAATGTATGTGGTTCTTTTTCTCATATATTTTCTTTAGTAAATTGTAACATTTCTTCTGTGAATCTTCCCAAAAAGAGTTAAAAACGTCATATAACAGAGACATATGAATACTCATGTTCATAGCAGCACAACTAACAATAGCTAAAATGTGGAAGACACCAAAATACCAATATTAACAGACCAGTGGATAAAAAAAAATTGTGGTATATGTATACAATGGGCCACTACTTGTCCTTTGAAGACAGAGAGTTTTGAGACTTTTGTAGGTAAATGGATGCAACTTGAGGCCATCATGAAATGAATCAGACACAGAAAGTTAGATATCAAATGGTTTCTCTAATTTGAGAAACCCAGAATACAATCATTTCATAGAACTAAGTTGGCAGGATAATGGGAGCTAGGGGGAAGAAAAAGGGTGTGGAAGGGTCAAAAAGAGGGAGGGGAAGGGTTTGTAATTTTAACGTGTACAAAATACTCAAGTTCAATGTAAACCTATATTGCATGCACATATATTAATAAAATGGGAGAAATAATGGTAGAGATTATCTTCTATTTTGTATTCTATTTGGAGATTATTTTACATTTCAGAAGAAAAATTGGGGGGCCAGAAATAAATTTAAGCTGTTTTTTCCCCTCTTTTCAAAATCTTTTCCTAGCATCTCAAACAGGACAATATCAGCCAACAAGTTCTTATTCCACTTAGTGCATTTGATAGATAGACTTAAATGTCACTAGTAACTTCATTGGATTAAGATCCCTTGGAGAGGTAACTGGATCATGGGGATAAAATACTCATCTGTGGGTTAATCTACTGACTCTCACAGGTGAATGTGCTGTTAGTGAGTAGGACCTACTGGAGGAGGAGAGTCACTTGACCGCCTACCCTGGAAGAATGCTTTCTTACCCAGGATCTTCTCGTTTCTGTTTCCCTCTTGGCTTTCACAGGGGGAGCATCTTCCTTTGGCCAGGCCAGTCTGCCATGCTGTTTCTGTCCTGGAGCCAGCCGACTGTAGACCGACCTGTCAGAAGACGAGAGCCAGAATAAAACTCTTCTCCTTTACATCCTGAGTGTTGCGTATTTCGTCCAGGAATGGGAAAGTGACTAATAAAACTATCTTCACCATTCTTCCTTCTGCCATGTGGAGACACAGAATTCTCTCTTCCAGAGTTCAAGGTGCCATCAAGGAAGAAGTTGAGCTGTTCATCTTTTTGTTACTACAACAAGGAGGTAACCAACTTATAAAAAGAAAGGGTGCACGTTAGCTCCAGGAGTCAGAGATTTATTCTGTGCTTCCCGTGGGTATGCTGCCTTTTGGCCTGTGGTGAGGTAGTACTCCCTTAAAACGAGCATGTGGGAAAATCTGCTCACTTCATGGCGGTCAGGAAACACAGAGGAAGAAATAAGTGGGTGCGGGCTTGCAGTGCACCCGCAGGGTACTCTCCCAACGTAGAAATCTCCCAGTAGACCCTATCTCTAATAGCTGTACGTTCTGGAACCGATACTTTAAACATTCTGGGACCAATACTTTAAACATACCGGTCTTCCTGGAACGCGTATCCAAAGCATGGCAACAGCCAGCCCCAGCACCTGAATGGGCAAACATCTTGGACTTCTTGGTCTCTAGGATGGTGAAGAATAAATATTTTCATAAATTACTCAGGGTTGCATTTCGTTGCAGCAATACATAATGGACTATGATGGATTTGTAAACACCAAATAGCCCATTTTTCATTTTTCTTTTATTTCATTTTCTTTTTCTTTTTCTAAGTATCAACATATTAAACATTGTATAGCAAAATATGCATAATATAAGTATAATTTGCGTAATCTTTATACTCAGAACTTGCTCTTGTCAAATGTTTTTAAACTTGATCTGTAAAGGTTTTGGGATTTTTTTCTGATATGAACTATAGCTTTCACTAGTGTGGAATCGTAACTTAAATATTGAGTCACCCAACCTGATCCTTTGATATTAATTTTATTTTAAATTTAACTCAGTTTGTGCTCAACATTTTAGAATAACAGAATTCAGAAGCACATTGTTATCTGTTCTCCTTTAAAAAAAAACCTGGAGTGGTTTTCCCTCTGAATCTGACTTGTCGATCACTCAGCAACCCTTTTCCTCTCTTTTGTGCCAAAATCCACTGCTTCTAGGTCAGTTGGCTCTGTTAGTGCTCATAAGCTGAAATCCTACACCGAATAAATCATCAATATTTATTTTATAAAGTGTCCTACTTTTATATTGGAAAGACGGATTGTGCAGCAGAGGATCAAAATCTCAACAACACTAAATAAATAACAAAAACTCAAACGAACACAAAGTACATTTTTCTAATTAGCACTCTTCAATTGGCCCCTAACTTCTCTAAGGTAGCTGTTTGAATACCTATGAATGTTGAACTCTTAAATATTTGACAAGTGCTGATCATAACAGACCCAACGCCACCACTTTGGCTACCATGTGAGTTCTGAATGGTCCATTCAAGAAAGCACCAACCACAACCCTGTATTTCATTCAGCCCGAAGTTCATGTTGCTTTTGTTTTTCTGTTCCCTGGAACATGCTGTCCATATAAAGCCAAAATATACAAGCAAACACACTTTAATGGGCTTTACTAATTGATTTCCAGTTTCCTCTACCTTATCATTTTTGAATGGCACATGTTGAAATACCATGAAATTAAATGACTGGTCTATTCAAGTTTGATTGAGGAACTGAGTTTACTTTATTATCTCCATTATTATTCATTACATTTTTTCATATTTTATTTTATTGTCATATATTCCTTAGAAAATCCTCTCACATTGCATACATTTTACAAACACTATATTTAAAACATAAAATTTATATTATACTTTAATGAAGTAAAACAGTTTGCCTGGAATTTCATAAATCACGAGACTTTCCCACTCAGCTGATAAACTTGCGGTAAATTTGGCTCTTGATTTCAATTTTGCTGCAGTTCTGTGAGTTCAGTTTCTAGCAATTCACAGACTCGATGGCCATCAAAACGGGGCCTGCATTTTGAATCTCTCCCTGACTAGGCCATCCTTCCCCTGTCCCTACACAGGACTGGGCCACCTGTTGTTCATCTTTCAGAATCTACTTTTGCTTTGATCGTTTTGCCAACAACTAGGCCAACCTTTCTCTTCCCCTCATGATAAACAAGAACACATTTAGACTAAAATGTCTTACAAAATATCAGGCCAGTCTCCAAGGAAAAGTAATAATCTAGCCAAGAATTTCATAGCAGATCATCAGATTCTGCCCGAGTACTAGAATTGACAAGATCAGCAAACTAGGAAGAATCCTATCCCATTCTAATCTTATGAAAGTAATCTTCTAGTATTAGGAACTTTGCCATGAAAATTTGGGTAAAATTGTGTAGTGATATTGCGACAACAGTCAATATGTTGCATAAATAGAAACAGGTGAATGCTTAAGGAAAATACAGTATTCTTTCCATTAACAAAATCACTTTACTTTCTCCAGAGAAGTCTACCTTTAGACCTCAGAACTCTCCTTGAGGTCTGCAGACTTCTTGTCTGAGAGTGCAGAATATATTTCTCTTGTAACCTGTTAGGATCTTTGCCCTATCAAGTATTGTCTTGGCTTCAAAATGGGACCACTAGAGAAGCAGGCATCTGGCATGCACACACACAAACACACACAGAGATACACATATCCTTAAATACGCTTTCTTGCCTAATGGTGAAAAATCAAGAAGAAAGTTATGTGAATTAATTTATTCACTATACTTAAGTTAAATTCCAAGCTCATGATCATGAACTAGAAGAAAAGTCATGAAAATTTCCTGATCAATCATAGTTTACCAATTACGTCAATTCCCCTGAAAAATTTTTATTAGACAATCACACTTAAGTCACCCATATTATTAAATAGACATGTCTTATTTTCAGAATCCAACAGAAATTCTGATCAGTTCATATTGCTACCACTCAATCTGTCTATTTCTTGTTAAATAAAAAGAGAAGTTGTAGAATAAAATAAGAAGTTTTACTTAAATAGGTGTAAAGAATACTCATGAGAATGCTGTCTAATAATAGATTTGCAGACAGATAAATCAGCTGATGTATTATCTGTCTATCTATTCATCTATTATCATCTTCCTATCCATCCATCCACCAAAAGAATAGATGTTGAGAAAATTCTCCTTCAAGTTAATTAATGCTATGTTTTGTATGAACATACACTCTCCAAATTCTCAAAATATATTTTGAACTTAGGACTAACAAATTTCTGTTTGTCTAATTTTGGTATTTTAGTAAGCTTTGTTTCCCAAAACTTTTATAGAAATGCTCCTTGTTCTGCCAACTTGTGCTGGTAAGTCTGGAAATGCCTTTTCCAAGAAAAAAGTCTGTCTTCGATTTTTGAAATTAAGCATTTTCCCAGGACTTTGAAAGGGACTGTAGTTATATAATCAAATTACCTGGTAATTAGAAATGAGCATACTGGTAAATTAAATAATTACTCACACTGGCAATCCGGAGAAAATAACTATCTTACACTCCAACGCACCAGAAAGATTGGCTTGTGCGAGTGGCACTGACGGTTTCTTCATATGTGTCACCCCCCCACATCCACCACAACGTACCTAAGGAACTTCATTGTGCACAGCCAACAAGCAGAGGGAGGCACCAGCTGGAGAAGGACAATGCAATTCCTTTTCAAAGTAAGGACATTTCACCTGCAGGCTTCCATGGCATCTATAAGTGGCCTGAAGGACCCTGAGGCGGGGCTGCCCCCTCCCCTTCCTTCAAAAGCAGGATAAGGACCTGAAGGGACGGGGCGCGGCAACAAAAGAATCCCTGGCCCAAAGCGTCAGATGTGTCAGCAATCAGAGAAATCACCAGCCAGCATCAGACCATAAATTTGTTCTGTAAACATAAATCTATGATTTCCTCTATGTTCTGGTCCAGTAAAAGTATCTGGCACAACAAGACAAGACAGAGAGATGGCAATTTGAGAACTGTTTTCACTGTCTCTTTCCCAGCTGGCTTTGGATGAACCTTTTCTCATAGTAGGCAGGTGGCAACAGAAAGAACTTAGAAGAATGTCACCCTTGTTTGAGTGTAAATGAAAAAAGAAATGTACGTCTTACACTTGTAGCACAGAGTAAACTGGAATGTGTCTTTAAAGAGTTTTTAAAAATCACAATAGAAAGGGAAATTATTTGTAATCACTTAGTACAATGAAAACGGACTTCTCTTGGAACCCAGATTTTATATTGGTGGAGGAATACTCAGGTATATGCACAGAAAGATATATACCAAGTATCTATTGCTGAATTACCGGTGAAAACAAAAACAGAATATGTATTAATGAGGTAGATAAAATTGGTAAAATAAGATATAAGCTAGCAGTTCAAAATGGATGGCAAGGTATTAACAACAAATCTGAAAACATTGGTAAAAGTTTTCTAAAATGATAATATAAAAACACATAATACTACTTCTTTACATTTATGTACAAACACATAAAATATTACATACTCTGAGAATGCATATTCATTCATTTTCAAGCACATAAAAAAGATTACTAGTATACGTGCTAAACTCATGATGAGATTTATCTTGTGCTAAGGGAAAGTGACTCGATAAAAAGAAAGGGTTTTAAATTTATTTGTGTTTTATTAAAAACATAGAACAGATGAAAAAAGTATATTGATATTATAAAAAGTTTTCATTCTGTTTTATGGATATGTTTTTATACATATTATTGTCTTAATATATCATTATTTTAGAACTTAGGAATAATGACTTATAGTGGGCTGGATCTGAGGAAATTCCTCCAAAAGGAGGTGGATGCTTCAACTTTTTCCTCCACTCTCATACATGGGAGAATTTTTTTCCTGAAATGATTTTTTATTAGGATGCAATTGCCATACATATTAGTTATATTCAACTTAAGAAATTTTTGGCATTCTCTTACCCCTTCCTGCATTTCCCTCCCCTCTCCACAAAATCGATCTCCCTATAATCAATCATTTTTACTCTTTTACTTATTTATATTGTGGGTTTCTCATATCAGAGAAATCATGTGATGTTTACCTCTTGATGTCTGATTCACTTCACCATGAGTATTGGTCTCAAGATGCATCATTTTGCTATAAATTACTCAAACTTATCTTTTTTATGTCAGACTAGTATTATGTAATAATTATATGTACACACACATATATGTATACATGTGTGTATATATAGATAGACATCTATCTGTATAAATTGAATATGATATGTAGATATCTATATATCTATATATCTATATATATATATAGATATATAGATATATATTATCCATTCATCTCTTGATGGACACATTAGCTGGTTTCAGGATTTAGCTATTAGGAATCGTCTGCTATGAATATGGTATAAGTTTGTGTCACTGCTCTATGAGGTATTTAGCCCTTTCAGAAAGATATCTAGAAGAGATGCAGCTGAGTCAAATGAAATATCTGTTTTATGTTTTTTGAGAAATCTCTCTTGTCAAGAAGGGCATTCCAAGTCATGACAATGGGAGGCACAGGTAGATTTATTGAGCAGAATGAAAGTGTACACCCAGAGAGAAGGGCAGATTCCTTAAAAACTGAGCTCATTGTGGTCTAGGCTGGGGACACTTTTTGGTCTTGGGGGCTGGTCCGACCCCAAGATGAATGACCTAGGGTGTATACTCCTGGTGTCTGTCAGGTTACCGCCGCAGTTCAGGTTGAAATGCAAACCATTTTCATGTATTTGAGGTTAAGAGACACGGTAGCCAGTTGTTAGTGCTGCTTCCTTCAGGGTTCAAGACTGCAAAATTTGTGAACTTATACTCCCCGAAGAAAAGCCCAGGCCTCATTTACAAATTTATTGTGTCTTTTTGACTGTTAATCACTCAAGAGTGAGAGGTGGGGAATGGGAAAAATGACGACAACAACAACAACAACAAAATGAAAACAAAAACAAAAAAGCGGATCTAAGATTAAAATGAATACAAACTCGAGAAACTCTGAATGTGTCTCCAAGCTTCAGTTTTCTTAAAAACACAATTATTATAATTATTTTTACTCCTATCTATTTTTACATTCTCCTATCCTGTCTTATGAGCACTAGAGAAACTATCAAGTTTAGATAGATGTTAATATTTAGGAAAAGAAAACATCTCTATATTATTTGGTACATTTCATCCTACGCAGCCTGTACGTAGCCAGTACCAAGATTATCTTTCTTGTCTGCATATCCTTAGGAACATGGGCAAGACGTTCAATCCATTTCATTTAAAATTTCTGGATTAGAATCTATACAGAAGGGCACTAAGATTTAGGAGAAAGCCAAAGATAGACGCCATTTTTTTTGAAATTTTGGCCAAGGAAGATTATAAATGAGACTATTATTTCCTATTTTTATACCACTACCAGTCTCAGTGCTTGTGTCTTTTCAAAATCTATATGTTAAAAAATCCTTGTCAATATGATCATTTTAGGAGATGGAGCCTGTGGGATGATTAATCCACGACAACAGAGCCCTCATGATGTATTTAGTCTCAGTCGGAGACAGGCCTCAGAGACCTCTTTTGTCTCTTCTATCCTAAGATACACCGATGCTATCTATGAGAAAGTGTTAGTGGCCAGTTAGGACTAGATGATTAGATTACTGTTGACCAAATCAAAGGTGGCCATTTGTTAAGATAAATAGAAAAAGAGAAAGATGTATTCAAAGTTTGCCACAAAAGGATAGAGGGGTCCATTCGACTGAAATCACCATCTGCCCACGTCCAAGTATGCAAAGGTCTTTTAGACCAGGAGACAGAGGGAAGGACATATCACAGAGAAATAATGTCCATCTCCAAAGGTTCTTTATGCCTGTGAGCTAGTTTTAGCTTTATCTCTCTTTTTTTTTTTGAGAAAGAAACTATCCTCCAACCTTCCAGAGCTAGTGTATGCACATCCTGCCTCTCTGCTGAGGAAGTGAAGTGTTACTCAGCAGGTTAGAATGTGGAGAGGCCTCTTATCTGTAAAGGAAAAAAATATTTAACTTTTAAAGTTAAACTTTAATGTTAAACCAAAGTAAAGAAAGCACACACTCATTGGATTCTGAATTTGCTAGCGCTTTGATCTCATATTTCCGGACTCTGGAACATTGATATACCAATTTCTGCTGTTTTTAAAGCCTCCCAGTTTATGTTTTTTATTTTTTTAAATATAGCAGTTCAAACAGATTAAGACTCGATTCCATTTACTACTTGAAGAAAAACTCACGTTATTGTTCAGAAATCCCTAAAAGACAGCTATTGCTATTTTGAAATGCCTGTCATACTTAGCTATCTGTTATGGTTTGAACGTGGAATGTCCCTCAAAAGCCTCGTGTATTTGGAACTGTGTGTATTTGGGCGGTAGGTCCTGAGTAGAAGGGGCAGGTGTGGAAGGTGTGACCTGGAGGGATTGGGCAATCTGTTGATTGTTCATGAGCCTTCAAGCCTTCCAGTCTAGATCTCAATCTGAGAGAAGTGCGGAGAGAGAAAAGAATCATGCCTATCGCTCTGTTACTTTGATGTCATTGCTAGAGCTACAGGTTACTTTATAAACCACAGTAGCTGTCTTGACAAATGAATTTACAATAAAAATAATCTGTTTGAGAGGGATTAGTAATAATTATTATAGCTAAAATTATAATAGTTCCTTTAAGTACTAATTACATTCCTTTCTCAGCGATCAGAACTAGCATGCACAAGTCTCAGTTTTTCAGTTTAATATCAACTAGACTGAAAACAATAGCTTCAGAAAGTAAAATTTTAGGCAGATTGATGTGATGATGTTTCTACTTGCTATGGGCTGAATTGTGTTCCCTAAATTTAAGATGTTGAAAGTTTTGCCTCTAGGATTTAAGAATGTATCTGGTGATGAGGCCTTTAAAGAGGTGTTCAAGTTACAGTAAGGCTCTTAGGACAGCCTTAGTCTAGTCTGCCTAGTTTCCATATAAGGAAAGGAAATTCAGATTCATAGAGTTAAGGATGCACGTGCACAAAGGGACATGTGAAACATAAGCAAGCTAGCCAGTAGCCATCTCCAAAGAGTAAGCGAAAAGCAAGCTTCAGGAGGAACGTTTCATGACACATAGACCTGAACTATCCAGGTGATTGAGACAATGAGGTTCCTTTATTTAATGCAATCTAGAATGTTTTTGAAAGACACAAACTAAACAGACTCCATGACAGACTTCAGACACTCTAAAAAAAAAAAAAATAGTAGGCCTAAGTTTCAGTTTCCCAGAATGTTTAAACGATAACAGGAAAGACCCACATTGCTCAAGGCTGAAGCCACTCTCAGACCAGCCAGTCAGAAAAGGTCAAAAACTTAGGTCACGCTCATTGTAACCGCTCCTTCATCTACCCCATAAAAGCCCTGCTCAGCCACTGTTCTGGGCTCTCTGCAAGGATCCACTGCGTTGGTGACGTCTGAGGGCCCGAGCTTAAGCCCGAATACAGGCTTCTTGCCTTTACATACATGCTTTGGTCTCCTGGTGGTCTTTGGGGTCTCTGCGATCTGGACACAACAGTTTTATTGTCTCCCCAGGTAATTAATGCATCAGCTAAATTTACTTTTTGATGATTAATAAATAATGTCTTGGAGCAAATGGAATTGAAGTTCATTTATGTTTTTGGTGTAGAATAGAGA
This sequence comes from Ctenodactylus gundi, assembly GCA_004027205.1. NCBI lineage: Eukaryota > Metazoa > Chordata > Mammalia > Rodentia > Ctenodactylidae > Ctenodactylus > Ctenodactylus gundi. The sequence continues at coordinate 98,542 of PVKB01000879.1, forward strand.
GCCTTAGCATGACAAACCAACTAAGAAAGCTACTAAATGTACATAACATAATACAATGTTAGGATCTGACCTTAATACCTTTGCCTTTAAGTTTATTGAGATTTTCCTCTTACCTTTTCTCCCATTTTATTGATATGTATAAGTGCAAAATTTAAGGTTTACAATGAAGTTGAGCATTTTGTGCACATATGTATCTTGTCAAGGTGACAAGGACTTTCCCACTCTCCTTTTGTCCCTCCCCCAACCCACCTTTCCCTCCTTCCCCACCCTACCCCCCTGTTTCACTTTGTTTTTCATTTTAAGTTCCATGATACAGTTGTGGTCTGGGTCTCTCATATCAGAGAGACCATGCGATGTTTCACCTTCTGCTTCTGACTCACTTCACTAAGCATGATGTTCTCAAGCTTCTTCCATTTGCCCGAAAAAAGCCTCCACACTGTTGCACTTTATAGATGCATAGTATTCCATTGTGTATAAATACCACAGTTTGTGTATCCATTGGTCTGTTGATGGGTTGACTTTCATATTTTAGCTATTGTTAGTTGTGCTGCTATGAACATGGGTATACGTGTATCTCTGTTATGTGTCATTTTTGCCTCTTTTGGGTATATTCCCAGGAGGTGTGTCGCTGGATCAAAGGGGATATTTATTTCTAGTCTTTTGAGAGATCTCCATGCTGCTTTCCAAAGTGGTTGTACAAATTTACATTCCCACCAGCAGTGTAAGAGAGTTCCTTTCTCCCCACAGCCTAGCCAGCACTGATTACTATTTGATTTGTTGATAGTTTCCTTTGCTGTGCAGAAACTTTTTAATTTGACAAGATCCTTTTCGTTAATAATGGGGATAATTTCGCAAAACTCAGAAAAACAATTCCATTCTCAATAGCTCAGCAAAAAATTAAATACCTAGGAGTATACCTAACCAAGTCAGTGAAGGGCCCCTTACTTTTGATTGCAAAATTATTCAGTGTATAGTGCCTAGTTCTCATTTAGAAGCAGGATGGTCTTTTTCAAGGGCTGCAGGTCTTCTTTGTAACGTCTTCTAGTTGTGAGGTGTTGCTCACCTTACAGAGCAGATACTCTGCTGTTTTATTGACATTAGCTTCTCTTAACAAGTTTACAGTCTTCTGTCAGTGTTAGTAAGAGAAATGTAACCATCTGAGATAGAAGAATAAGTTGATTTTTTGCACATGTTACCAGAAAAAAAAAACTATTACAAAAGTAGGTTCATTTGAGAGACAGCGCAGAAAAGCAGGGCTTGCAATGCCTCAGCCCATTCATCAGGAATAAAAAAAAAAAAAGTAGGATATACAGTATAGTGATAGCCACTGAGTTTGTAGGGAAGGAAAACAATAGTGTAAAAGTAGAATTTATCAGGCATTTCTTAAGCTCCTTAATTCTTATATAATTAAATATTTCTACTTTAACTTGGAATTAATTTCCAATCAATTTAAAACAGGTGACACCAGGTGATATGTATTAAGCCAATGTATTTAATGCTCGTGTGTGTGTGTGTGTGTGTGTGTGTGTGTGTGTATATCTGTAAATGTTGAAGTCACTTCTTCTTTTTTATGAAAACACTAGGGAAACATAAAAATTGAAAACATCACAGCTAAAAGTAAAAAAAATGCTTAAAATTTTAAAGTAAAATTAATATAAATATGATTGTTTTAAGAATTAGTAAGCAAGAGTAAACAGAAAGTAGAGAGAACTGAGAAGAAATGTCAGAATATGTATGTGCAGACACAGGGTTTTTGAAAATTCATGTGAATAGTTTGGATTTTCGTGTGGTAGGTATTGCTATCTTCGAAGGATTTGAAGAAGGAAGTGATGTGGTCAAAGTAATGTATTTGGGGATGACTTTGGCAGCTGCGTGTGGCAACATGCTGTGCAAACACACAGAGAGGGGCGAGATGAGGCTACATATGTGGAAGGTGGGAGACGGAACGAAATCGGCCAGGTGTGCCACATGCAACTGTGGTAACAGAGGAAGGGATGTTATTAAGGAAGCGACACGGACAGAGTTCCACCGGTGTGGGTCCAAAATAACGTAGACTGGCTGGTTTTCTGATGTGGAGTCAAAAACAATAATATCGGAGTGATGAGAGAATAAAGAATCAAAAGGAAAAAAAGAGAAATACATATGAAATAAACTATAATAAAATGATTTATTTAAATTGTAGTTAATCTTTAATATTAAACTCAGGAAAATATTCTCTTAGTGTTCAACTAAAAATATTATTTTTGGCATCCACACTTTTAGTCTATGTGAGTATACATTTATGTGTTCAGTTATATGCGCATATACAGACAGGTTTATATAGAATCTCTATACCTTTTTAGGATATATATTTTTATTAGCTATGTAGCAAATATTTGCCATAGCATTAAATTCACTGCAATAGAATTTATGTTTTATTATTTTGCTAGCTGTTGTTACTTAAGGTCTTAAGAAATTAATTATAAAAACAGGGTTCTACAGTCTAGTTGAATTTAGAAACAGTTTATGCCATATCTCTCTCTGACTACCGTCTATGTTAAGAAATGCAAGTGTTAAAATATTACCAAATTTGACATGCAAATTAAACACTAAGCACTTATTTAACTTTGCACAATTTTTCAAATTAAACACTAAGTACTTATTTAACTCTGTGTATTTTTTCGGATACTAAATTATTTATTGAATACTTTCCAAAGCTTAGTGTTTTTTAATAGAAGTCTTGAAAATATTTTATTTTAAAGTCTTTTCTTTTCCATTCTATCGATGTAGTATGCTTAATAAACGTTGAATTTTACAAGTATGTTTTTATTTACATCAAGTCAAGATGAATGTATCTATAACTTTTTTAGTATTGTAAATTATTTCCTGAGATTGTTCCCTTTATGCAATTGTTGGACAAAGTGTATTCAAATACTATAGGTTTAAAGATACAAAAGATATACTGTTACTTCGTCCTGAAAGTATATACTGATTTTTACTCCTACCAACATTGTTGCCATATCTGCTAATTTGATAACTCTATGTGTTCTGAAAAAGAGAGTGCTTCTCTAGACTGTGTTTATATGTGAATTATTTATTTTATCATTTTTGATTTTTAAAACTTTTGAAAATATATTGTATAATAAATGAAAATAGGTAAAAAATATATTGTTATGCTCAAAGTCAAAGTGATAAGAGATTTCCCTAGAGCTCTACAGTCAACAAGTAACTGAGACAGCTCTAGAACCTGTCTTCTTGGTGTCTGCGTTATTTTGTAAACCACAAAATCAATTTCTCAAGAGAGAATTTTCCTTCCATGCAATTATTGAACTTAGCCAAGAATAAAGAAAGTGCCGTATTTTAATTGTCATACCACACAAAGTCAATAAATATAGACTTGACTTATACTTCTGGCATTCCTTCTCTTTCGGGTGAGTAGTGTTTAATAAGAATTTAATTCTGTGTAAAATGAAGCAAGCTGCTTGTAGTCCAAACATGATAAATAGTAAAAAATTTATCCTTTTTTAGTTGTAAATACCTTTATTATTGCATTATTCTGTTACAGTTGGGAAAATTTCTTTTTAAAAATTAGATTGCAGTATTTTATCATTGTATTTATTATAGTGTTTACCATTTTTATTACAGACTATTAGTATCTTCTACTAAAGAAAATCAAAATTAAAAGAAAAACAGTAGAAAAATCCAATTTGAAAATGTATATTGTTTTTGAAAGAGAAAACCTAGTGTAGTCTCTGAGAAAATACATATGATCTAATTAAACTTGTAAATTATTTATATTTTTAAAAATAATTTCTTGTTTAAAGAGAAGGAAAATTAACATAATTTTTCATCTCATCTTTCACTTCAATTCCCAAATGCTATTGTTTTAATATATTTGCTTAACTTTTTAAAATAGATGATTGGTAGAAAATTTTTCTCTGAATTATTAAGGAACAAATTGCAAACGTGGTGTCTATTTGCCATAAAACTATTCATTGGTTATGAATCTAATCATGCTATCATTACAAAAGAGAAAATTAATACTGATGCAAGAATATGTGTTTTTATCCATGTTAATTAATGACCTGTACACAAAAGAATATTCAAAATATTGTGTTATATTCAGTTATCTTATCGTTGACCCTTTCAATTTGTTAGACTTTTTATGGCCTTATTAAAGAATAGAAAGCAGTTAACCTTTTTTTTAAAAAAAATCCTTCAATTGTAATTTGTCTGGTATTTCTTTATCATTAATCAAAAATAAAAATGGGTTAATGATGTAGCTCAGTGTGAAGACCTGAGTTTGATTCTCCAGTGTCATAAAAATAAAAGACTGATGCCACATGCTTTGGTAGAAATACATAAAAAAGATTTTGAGTTCTCAATAAATCTTACATGCAAACACTTCTAGCATATGATTTGCATTCCTGGCAAAGTTAATTTTTTCATTTGAGTAAAATATTTTTGTCATGGTTTTGCCCAACGATTTTTTTTTTTTTTTTTTTTTTGAGACGGAGTTGCATTCTGTTGCCCAGGCTGGTCCTGACCTCACTATGAGGTCCAGACTGGCTTCGTATTGGCAATCCTCCCTGTTTCAGCCACACAGTGTTTTTGGAATTACAGGTGTGCGCCACCATACTGGGCTTATGTGGTGCTGGGGAATCCAGCCCAGTACCTAGGGTTTGCTAGGCAAGTGCTTTAATTTCTGAGCCTTTCCTCCAGCTCCCAAAATTGGTGTGTTTTTTTTTTAACTTGGTAATCATTGTCTTGTACGATGTAACAAAATGTTGTAAACACCCTGTTGTTTTGACTGACTAGTTTTTGATATCGGTTGATGACCCTTCACTGGATCAATTACTACAGCGGCAATGGCGATGCTCAGTGCCATTAGTCTTAGCATATTTAGTAGATGCTTCCCGTACTCAGCAAACAGAAGCTAGGAGTTTTGAGTTGCTGCGAGAAGAGCTACAATAGGTAGTTGACTATGTGAATATGATTCCCAAGAGACTTGTTGGCTAAAGGTAATGGTTTCTACATCTTTAACACAGAACATAAGTTTTCTTCAAGATTTCATCAAAAAGTTATAGAAATATAGAAAGCCTAATTATTAAAAAGAGGTTAAAAGAGACAAATATTGAAATAAAAGTTTTTTAGATAATATTATACATCCGAATGTGTTGGAATGATTTCATTTAGTTTGTTAGAAACTCTGAATAATGAGCTTAGAAAGAAAGATAAAGTTTTAAGATACTTATAGTACAGCTTGAGGCCAGACCTTCTGGTCAACCTACCTACCGCAATTATAGAAATGCAAACTTCCTATGCTGATTTTTTTATTTAGCAAGATCAATAGGCAATAGGATTTTTATTAAACCTGAATAATTCTTGAGGTGCTTTCCCCAGAGTCCTTACATCAACAAGCACTAGAGGAGGGAAGGCACAAATTGCATCTAAAGTCGCATAACTGTAACTGTTGATACTTCGTGTAGGAAATCTGTAACAAAACAGAGCTTTGGATCCAGCTACTATTCACGGTATTTAATCCCATGTTTACTGAACCTTTGTGAACTTTGAAAACTTAAGGCAGTAATGTATTTAAAAGAGTTAATGAAGGAAGTCGAGAGCAATAAAAGATCACAAGACATGGAGGTGAGTCTAGCCAAAGAAAATGGTGATAAATTGTAACCAGGTGTCTCTATTTCCTGATTCTTCCAGTACTGCACAATCAGCCTTCTCAGCTAGAAAGAGAAGCTTGTGAAATTTCATACAACATTTGTCAGTTTCAATACTATTATGCAAGATCTATTATTTGTTTAATCTTAAGTACATCGGAGGTGGAGGGGATAAGATAAACTATTTAGAATTGCAAGTGTAGCTAAAAATCTAATATTCTTGGTGATTTAGAAAATTCATAGAAATGCTTTTTTTGGTTTGTTTCCTGGTATTAGTCTGTTCTGACAATTCAGGACAAAATCTTTAATTGTGGCATTGTCATGTGTAAAAGACTCATTTTTTGGAAGCTTTCCATAACTACAGGCTGAATTGGTGCAACACATACAAAAATTCCTAGGAAGGTATTTCATGCCTCGTATGCCCTCTATGTGCTTCCTCACAGGGCGAACTTTAATTGTACACAATTAAGTTAATTTTCTTTAATTGTATTGAACAATTTATAGTATTCTATGTATTTGCATTGATATTTATTTTAGATTATATTACTCTTCCATAAGAACACAGAAAAGGAACAAATCTAAAGTTTAAAGAGAAGATTGTGACAGACACTGAAATAAAGAAGAGAGAAACTGAGAATAGAGACAAAATAGGAAAGGACTTTCTAGTCCTTAGGCCTGTGAGACAAAATGGCCGAGTAGGGGCAGAAAACAGCTCCTTGTCTCTTGATGGGACACAAGGCAAGGTTCCTGTCTTCCAGTTGCAGCTGGAGAAAGGGAACAAATGAGTCAAAACCCCATAGCATCCAAGATATGAGTGCGAAATAAAATTGTTTTTCTTTTCTGCACTGCAAAGAAATGTCCCCATCCATGTGAGCCTTTTCTAGTTATTCATCTGAATGTCGATATCCATCGTTTCTTTGCTCCAAGCCTCTCCAAGGAGCATCAGAAAATATTCTTGTCACTTTTGATACTGGGATAATTAATAACCACTGATATTTTGAAAGCGGCAGATGTTTTGAAAAGGCATATATAACCTTAGTGTCTGAGGGTTCCAGGGTGATAGATGATTTTATCCAGCAACAAACAGGAAATTCATCTCATAATGCTTAAATAAAATTTCCTTGAATAAAAACCAGGCATATATATTATCATTTTATTTCTTGATACTGAGAACAGTAGGGAAAATAAGTCGGTAAGCTAGTTTTCAACAAAGAGCATCTTTTACTTAATAATTGTGTACTTAGGATGAGAAAAGCAACTCATTCTGTATAGATCTGCCTACTTTTTTACAAATTAAATAGAAATGGAAAGGTAATGGAGTTAATTTTATAATCTAAAAATGGCAAAAATTTCCACATCTTACCAAGTGGGTGAGTTTGGGCTATTTACCCGCATTTATGCTTTATGAGGGTGGACAGGATGTGTCTAACCATGAATGTGGTACGTGACTACATCAGTATCAACATTACAGAAGATATTGGATATAACTAGTCAGAAAACCACTCTACAACTCATTTGATAATATTCTGGAACTAGAGGTTTCCATCTTACAGTAAAGTTTAACATTCAATTTATTAAACATTACTGATCATGAGGAACAAACTGATGTTCAAACTTAGCAACTACAGGCTGACTTGGTGTGTGTCTTTGTTACTTTCTCGTTGCTGTGACTCAATACCTGACACCCACAGATTTAGGAAAAGGAGAGGCTTATTTTAGCTCACAGTTTCAGAAGGTCACAATCCATTCAGCGTCAGCTGGCAGCAATTGAAGTCCGTGGCAGAGACAGACAGAGGTGGAGGCAGCTTCTCACGATATCACAAACAGACAAGCAAGTTAAGACTAGTCCAGGTCCTAGTTCTAGTCCTCCAAGGAAGGCAGGATTCAGCTTACATATCCTTCCAGGTCTCAGTCCAGTAATTAGCCCCTCCTGAATCCAGCTGTGGAAGGTGTGGCCACTACAAATCATTAATCCTAACTTATGTGCTTTTAGTCCTAACTTGCACACCTTTAATCCTAACTCACATGCCTTTAATGCTAACTTAACCATAATCCAGCCCTCCAGACTAGACCCCAATCCACCAACAGCACATAGTTCCATAGACAATCCCTAACATTAAAATACATGAGACTTTGGGGGGACATTCCAGAGCCAAACCACAATAGTGCAACACATACAAAAATCCCTAGGAAGGTATTTCATGCATCATATGTTAGTTAGATAACATCATAGCAGCAAATAAGATGCCCTTCAGTAAATTAATGATTCAATAAACTATAGGCCATCCAGACAACAAATATTATTTAAAACTAAAATGAAACAAGCTATCAAGTTATGTAATGGCATGGAAGAATTCATGTACATATTATTAAATAACAGATGTCAATCTTAAAAATTTTTAATGAACTATATAATTCAGATATTAATATTGTGTAAAAGACAAAATTATGAAAATGTCAAAAGGATCAAGGGTTTCCAGAAGTTAAGGGAAAGGAAAGGAAGAATAACAGAGCACAAAGAATTATTAGAGTGGCATGACTATACTATAAGATGCTGTAATAGTGGTACATCCCATTGTCCATGGGTGAAAACCCATAAAGTTTACATCACCAACAGTGAGGCCTAATGCAACCTGTGGATTTAGGGGGTAATCAATACACTACTGTAGTGGGATGTCTATAGCGGGAAACACTGTGCATGTTCAGGGTTGAGAGGTTCATGGAGGGCTCCATACTTTCCACTCAGTCTTGCTACAAATCTAAAACTACTCAAAAAATCTTTGAAAGATCTTGAAACTCAAACTACAGAGAAGATACCTAAAAGAAAATTCCTTGTCTTAGTCTGAATAAAAGAAGGAATTATTAACCAGAATTCTGAGGGTTTTTTCATCAAGGGGTAGAAGGTATTATAGGAAACTCCAAATAATGAATAGCTAAAAACAAACATAAGAGACTGTGTGGATTTGTTTGATGACCTGTGTTTCAAGAATAAAAACCAAGAGCCAGGCAAAGTTGTGTGGGCTTTTAACATCGGATTTTGAAAAAGAAAATTAAACATGTTCCATGAATCAATAAATAAGAAATTTGTAAATTTAGCAACTTGTTTGTATTTAATTTTGTGAGGTTGTTTTTTTTTTTTTTTTCTTAGCTTGATTAGCAGTAAAACTCACTGGGTTACATTTTTTTATGACAACAAATAAAATTAAGAACAAGGAAGGCAGCCTCCCTATTTTACTTCAAGTTTTAGAAAAGAGAAACCCCACTGGATGAAGGTTTTGTTGATTGCAACTACTAGCACAGAAATACAGGAAAATTAGTCCTTTTGAGGTTAAAAAAAAAAAGAGAGAGATTTTTTTTTAAAAGGAAGAGGGTGTGGCCATTGCATTAGATGATGAGCACAGGGCAACACATACAAACACATCTGCAGTAACAGTAATTGGTTTTCTCTCATGCAGCATGAGCACATGACAGTCAATAGGGAAAACACAAGTATGATGTTTGTTTTTCATGATGAGATATTAGCATAAGAAGATTGGTGAAGTGAGAACCAATGTAAAATAGACGTTGTTTGTTATTTAGATAAAAATTATTTCCAAAACTCACTCTAATTTGTCACTGATAAGGTGAAATGTAGAATCAAACCTCTCACCCATTTTTCCCCAGTTGCATAGCAAAATAAAATATATTAGTATTAAACTACATTTCATTGACTTCTTTGCTTCAGCTATGGACACGACGAGTTGTTTTTATCTTGAAACTGTGCTAAAATACACTTGGTTTTGCCAAGACTCTAAAATGGCTCACTGTTTTCTAGCCAAGAGAGAGAGAGAGAGAGAGAGAGAGAGAGAGAGAGAGAGAGAGTGAGACAGAGAGAGACAGACAGAGAGAGAAACTAGCAATCTTTTAAATGGGTAAAATTTATGCTTTAATGACCTTCACCTACCTCAATTTGAATAAATATGTAGTGTTTTTAAATTTAAATGCTTTAATGTATTCAAAGTCAATTTATTTACTGGTAAAAACTACTTGGTTGGCATTCTCAGGTCTAATTCTTTGACCTGTAACATGTGTCAGATGCAGCAATAAAAGTATGATTTGATAATATAAAATGTCCTTCTGAATTTCGCAGTGTATCTTTTTTGTGTGTGATGAAAGACAGAAATCCAAATTCAGGGTTGATATTTTTTAAAGTTTTACTTTATGGGTCATAAATCATTAACAAATGAAAACTGTGTCTTATTCTAGCTATCATTAAATGCATTTAGTTATTGGGGGTGAATTACAAGTAACAAAATAACTTACTTGTTCATGGTACATAATTAAGTTCAAGTAATGTACCATGGGTCCTGAGCCATGTAGAAATTAAAACATAAAAGATAAGAAACTTCCTGTTGATGAAAATAGTGACTGTCATTCTTCATTTTTCAATGTATCCTCTTCAAATAAAAAACCATAAACACAAAAGCAACATGAGACATGCTTCAATTGAAGACAAAGAATGATTGAATTTCATACATAAACCAAAAAAGGCAATTGTCCCCAGGGAACGAACTTCCATATTGCAACCTTTCCGGTGAGCAAATAGAGACAAGAGCTGATTGGTGGGTACTTGGAACAACTGGGTGAAAAGGAAGTAATATAGCTGATGGCAACATTTAAGGCCTCACCAGTTAAAAAACACCACTCAGACACATAGACTCCTTTTCACTCACCACCAGAAGAATATTATTACTGTTAAAACCCAATAAAGGATTTTTATCTATTTTAAGAACTTTGATCTACCGAGAAAGAAAGTACTATTGAATTATAAATTTTGTAAAACATCCAAAATATGCAGCAGATGTTAAAGAAAACTAAGTAAATATACGCAGAATTGAAACAAAAATGAGAAAAAATTACTCAACACTATTTAACAGCAGAAACTCTCCATTCCCTCAACAAATAAATGAAAAACATGTAGCAGGTGGCTGACTGCAAGATGAAGCAGCCGGCTTCAAGATGGTCCATGAACATTAATTCTGAGATAGATTGAATGTCTATAATTTTCTGATGAAAATTATCTTTTCAGAGTTAAATTTATACAAATATCTTAAAATACAAATTATGAATTCAAAGCCATAAATTAAAAATCATAAGGAAACAATAATTATAAACTTAAAAACTAAAAGAGGAAAAGATAAAGAGAAGTAGAAGAAATGAAAAATAGATGGATTTCAGTAAATAAATACAGGACACTAAGGAAATTATCTCAAAAATTTGAAGAAATATATCAAGAGAGAGTAGGTTATACCGACAATTTGCTAAGAGTAGATTTGAGTCGTTCTTACCACATAGAAAAAGATAACTATGGGAAATGACAGATACAGATTGCTTGACTGTATTAACTGTTTCACTACGTATATCAAAGTATCAAGTTGTACAAGTATATACACAATTGCAAACCTTTCTAATAATAATGTAGGACCAGCATATTTAAAGCCTAAGAACACAAAAATAAAATAAGTTCTAAAAGCCAGAACAAACACGGTGGAAATGGCAGACAGACAGAAAGGAATAATATTTTCATAATTGGACTCGCTAAAGACTAAAATAACAGGTTGGTATGAGTTAGTATTTATAGTTGCAATTGAAGAAATTGCAGAAGTAAAAGGGTCAAATCTATAGATAGAGAGGACCCACTTTGAAAGTTGGAAAAATTACCAAAAATGATCAACCTTAAGAAATGTGCTGGGGCTGAGGGCACAGCTCAGCGGCTAGCGTGCTTGCCTGGCATGTGCTAGGCCCTGGGGTCTATTTCTCCAAACCATATAAAATTATAAAAATAATTATTGTAGTAATAATTATTATATAATAATAATTATAAAGATTTTTATATAAATATAAAAATTAGCCAGGTATAGCACACACCTTGGAATCCTGGCACGGCACTTTGTATGCTGAGGCAGAAGATTGTCATGCATTTGATACCTGCATGGACTACATAGTGAGTTCTGGATCAGCCGGGACTACAAGGTCAGTTCCTGTCTCAAAAATAAATAAATAAATGAATAAATAAATAAATAAAAAGATGTTATTCGAGCTACAAAACTTTAGAAAAGAATTAAGGTTGCTTTGTTGTTAAGCTGAACTTTCTAACTTGATTGCCTTGAGGGTGTCTTAGGGAACTAGTAAAGCACAGTTCTGGGAGGGGTTGGGAGGGTCATGCAAGCATGACTTCATGTACTGTATAGTATTTTACATTATTGCTGGGCCTATCTCTCCGACTGTCTCTTGCTCTGGTTTGCTGCCTCCACACACTAAGTGTCTTCGTTTCGACCATGCCTTCCAGCTGTGATCATCCAGCCTGTAGCCAGCTGACTGCAAGCTAAATTCCTTAGTCCATGATGAAAATTCGACCTTGTTCCTTTGAGTTGTGTATGTAAAGTGCTGTGTGTCGAGTGATGGAAAAGATGATTAATCTAAAATAAAATTGGCACTAAAACAGTGAGGTCCAAGTGGTTTGGAGTGGTTTGCTAGAGTCATTTGCAAAGTGTAGAGTTGCAAACTGGAGGAGACCTAGAATGCTACAAGCAGAGCTGAACTGGCAAGCATGGTCAAGATCAGAGTGGTGGTAGGAATGTGGACAGTATGGACCAGGTTCATCAGGTTTCAGTTGGGAATAAGGATTGTTTTCAGAACTGGACTAGAGACTGTGTGTTACACACAGTCAAGACCCCCCCCCCCCAAAAAAAAAAAAAAAAAAAGTCCTTGCTTTGCCTACATAGAAGGCTTTGTAGGAGGCCGAACTTTGAAGGTTTATGGACTAGTTAATCTGTTAGAGGAAATTTCAAAGCCGCCTAACATCCAGGCTGTGATTATAGGCAGCGTTGGCTATATATAGTCAGATTTATAGTGGGAATTCAAAGGAAAAAAATCACAGCAGAAAAATTTGAAATTAAAGTTTGGCCAGGAAGAAACTACAAGCAATGTTGGAGCCAAAAGACGTGTAATTACTGTAAGGATTAACACCAACTGGAAAAAAATAGTTTGAACAGGACAAGAAGAAACATACCTTGAGGGCCTTCCACGATTCAGCAAGACTACAGTCATCACGGGCTCAAAAATGTAAGTCTCAACCTTTCATTTCAGACGAGAGCCCCTGGGACCTCTGCCACAGAAGTTCCATGTAGGGAGCTGACTCTCCAAGACACATGTTTCATGCTTAGCAGTCCATACACCTTGAGGCTGCTGCGGCGTGCTTCGGGGGAGGGGGGGTGGGCTGAAACCACATGCATTGGTAAAGGACCTATATGTGGCACTTGTGATGCTGGTTGTTCATGCATGTAGAATGCCAGGGTTGTGGTATCATGAAGGCTTCCGTCCAGATTTCACAGGACAGCCTAAGAGGCAGCAAGGAGCCTCTAAGAGGACAGTGCATGCCGCCTTGAGACTGAGGCCAAGCATGCAATGGAAGTTCCAGAAAATTGATGATGTAAGAAAAATGAATGTGCCTCAAGGAAAGCTGCAGGCTGTCAGCATCGCCACCCTAAAAGAGAAGCCATATTTGCTTCAACTAAAATCTATAGGGGCGGTGTCATTTCAGCCCTTTGGAACACACATCGCACCACTGTGAGTCCCCGGTGCTGGATACGAAGCTACAGAACACAACATTTGGCCTCTTGGGTTTGGTCTCGGTTCGGTTTGATTCTTTTCTATTTTCCTAGTCATCATTTTTTTTTTTTTTTTGGAATGAGAATCTTTAAATTATGCGTCTGTATCATGGTGATACGTAAAATGTTTGTTGTTGTGGCTTTGTTGTCTTTTAGGGGTTCACTGCTAAGAGTTTGCCCTGAGTCTCAGAGAATACTTCATCTTATACTTTCTTTTAACAATGCTGGGATTATTGAGATTTTGAGGAAGGAATTAATGTGTTTCAGTTGTAAATGAGAAGGATTGTATCATGACAGGCAGAATTATAGCCATCTGTTTATGTTAAACATAGTTTAAAAACGTGTTCGACTGTCAAGTCGCCAAGGGGTAGAGTGCAGTGGTTAAGGCTGATGTGTCAACTGGGTTGGTAGTGATGTCTGAGCGGGTCATGAAGGTGTGTTTGTTGTCGGCTACTATTCATGGTTGGTAGGACCCTCCTCTTTATTGCTTCAAATGCGTCTTCTGTTGTTTTCTTGCTTTCCCCCCATTTTCCGTGCGGGTGTCTGTTATATAATGGTTAAAGTGAGCTCGAGAGTTTTGTGCACATATATATTGCATCATCATTGCAATCACATTCCGTCCCCATTTTTGGCCCTCCCGCGCCCTCTTGTATCCACCCTGACTCCCAATATCTAATCCATTTGATCCTATAAGTTCCCTGTAGTCTGGGTTTCTCGTATTGGAGAAACCACGCGATGTTTGATCTTTAGCATTCGTCTCAGTTCACCGAGCATGACGTCTCAGGTTGAGTCCATTTACCTACAAAGGCCTCGACGCTCTATGTCCTTACGGCAGAGTAGTATTCCTTTGTGTACACATACCACAGTCTGTGTATCCATAGGTCTGTTGGTGTATATTTTGACGTCTTCCACATTTTAGCTATTGGTAGTTGTGCTGCTATAGATATGGCTGCATGTATCTCTGTTATATGTCACTTCTTGCTCTTTGGCAAGGATACCCGGAAGAGGTATCTCTGGATCAGATGAAATACTTGTTTTCAGCCTTTTGAGGAGTCCCCATGCTGCTTTCCATAGAGGGTTTATCAGTTTACACTGCCGCCAACAATGTAGAAGGTTCCTTTTTCCCTGCAAACTCACCGGCATCTACTGCTCCTCCCTTGGGTCGCTCCCCTGATCTGCTTCCTGGATGTTAGGATCTAAGCAACCTCTCTGCCCCACGCTCTTCTGCCATGAAGTTTCCACCTGGATGCAGCTGACTGCGGACTTCTTTTTCTGAAGGAACTTTTCTTGAAAACAATGAGTACATTCATTATAAAAGGAAACCAATTGAACTATTGTATTTGTTTACAAACGCTTACCAGACAATAGAACCTGTAATTGTAAATGCTCCCTCTGTCCTTTCTCTTCTTGTGTACTGTCTCGGTTGCCTTTTTTGTCTTTTCCTTTACTCTTTTCTTCCTTTCGTGTTTACTTTTTCTTACTTTTCTTCCCCCACGCCGTTTTTTGGAGTCAGGGTCTCACCCTGTAGTTCAGGCTGGTCCTAAACTTACTATGGAGCCCACGCTGGCCTCAAACTCACAGCAATCCTGTTTCAGCCTCCCAAGTGCTGGGATTACAGGCATGTTCCACCACGCCCAGTTTAATTCATTTCTTATTTTGTTTTTTTCCCCCCGCTTTTTTATTTTCTCTTGACCAAGTCAGTTCAAGGTTTATCAGGTAGGACTATGCAATGCAGGTACTCCCATAGGGGCAGGGAGGAAGCCAGCGCAAGTCAGTGATGGCCAAGCAAGTTGAGAAACCTTCTACTCAGCCGGGTAAGGTGTCAACAGGCCAATGTCTCTCATCTTGCCAGGTAGATGGCATCCTCACATGAACTTTCCTATTGCTCTGCCAGAGAGCAGTCTTTATCACCTACTTTTTGATAAGCAAACAAGTCCTACTGAACTAAGGCATGCCTAACCTCGATTATTTCCCACAGGCCCTTTCTTCATTTTCTGTACCTTTTCAGTTTAATGCTTCAACAAGGAAAGGTGAGGCAGATATCCAGTACACAACACATACAAGTACTTACACCTGGGTTACAGGAAGCAGTGGCTGACCACTAATTTTGCATACTATTGTTCTACCTGAAAAGAAAAAAGTGCACACACACACACACACACACACGCACGCACGCACGCACACGCACATGCACTCACACACAAACACATTTTTGTTTTTTCACTGGTCAAATTATATTTAAAAAAGAAAAGGAAAGAAATTATATTAAATTTTTATTTTTGATGCTGTTAATAAAAAAGCTCAGAGTCTGTTCTCTTGCTGAAAGAATATCTACATTATATTTTTTGTCTCACTTTTTAGTTTATGAAGCTTGAATTACTATCTGTGCCATGACAGAAAAATTTTGTCCATCAGAAAATGACTGAGTCCTTTCCTATATTCGAGTCTTTTTCTAAATGAAAGCTACCTGGCTTGAGAAACATTTGCTACTTTGGATCTTTAAGTTTTTGTTAGAATGTTCTTTTTGGCTCTTCTCTTTTTTCAGAGAGATCTATTTGTTCCGATAATATTATTTTACAGATTTACCAAACTTTTTATGTCAAATGTGTCATTAGCTTGTTTAAATTCCAAATTTTTCATATATTAATTTTTTAGGATTATGGAAGCATTGTTTTTAAACAAATCCATGACACACTTTAGACAGGGAATTTTCTCATAGTTAATTCAAGAAGCCCTCAGATTCCTAAGTGCCTTCTGTACTAAGAATGTTTTACCCAGATCTAGGTGCCAGACACATGGGAGGGACTGGAGAAAGTTGTTCATTTTCATCACATATACCTGAATACTTTTAGACTTTTGCTGGTTTGTTATAATTAAGGGAATAGCAATAGGTTTTCTTCTCAGATTCTATTACATGTGCTGGTTAGCATAATTTTTTGAAAAATGTATCCAAGAAATCCTGCACATGAAGGACTTCTGATTCAGCAGAATAGCATGTCTTTGCCTCACCACATATACTTGAACAATAATAGCAGAAAATGAAATAATAATAAAAATTTGCTGAGCGCTTATGACACAGCAAATATATATGTTTGTAAGTTCTATATATATGTTATAAATAAGATATATATATATATATATATATATATATATATAGTAAGTTAAACAAAGTCATACACAGTTCTCAATCTGAAGAATTATCTGAAACTAAGAGCATTTGATACCAAGCCTATGTTCCACCAGTCTAATAGATAGATTCCAAATGAACTTACTTGGTGACAGTATTCAAAGCTAAGTCTAGAGTAATAGGTTCATTATCCTTGTATGTAGTGACATCAAAGATGCAAAATGAAAACCGCTCTATAAATTATCTCAAACTTTATAATGGCGAGCATCCACATTATCATTCCTTAAAAATAGTAAAAACATTATTCTTCCAGTATTATGTCAACTCAAACTACACTCAACAAATTGGAGAAGGCAATGTCTTTATTCCAAACTTACCAGGTCATCTTTTCCCATGACAAAAATATTGCCAGGTTACATGGTGAGAATAGATGGTGGTGTACAAGGGACTTTCCATTTCTAGCAGTGCGCAAGAGCATTGCTGGTGGTGGCTTATGGTCAACTTCCTCTCAAAAACGTGCCTTTTCTTTCCATCTATCTTCTATTGGCTTCCTTGAATAGTCCTGATTATCACTAGTAGAATGGCCTATTCAACTTTACCTCAGTATAATCTAGTTTCTTTGTAGAGGTCCCTCACCTTCTTGGTTAGATTTATTTCTAGGTATTTAAATAGGGGAGAGGTTATAGAGAATGGGTTTTTCCTTCTCATCTCTTTCTCAGAGAATTCATTGTTAGTGTTCATGAATGCTATTGATTTTTTGTATTGATTTTGTATTCTGCAACTTGGCTGAATTTGTTGGTTAGCTCTAGAAGTCCTCTGGTAGTTTTTGGGGTTTTCTATGTAGAGAATAAGGTCATCAGCAGAGAATAGTCTAACTTCTTTCTTTCCAGCATGTATTCCTTTTATTTTATTCTTTTGCCTCATTGTTCTGACCAGGGTTTCTAGTACTATATTGGATAGGAGTTGTGGGAAAGGACAGTCTTGTCTTGTGCCTAACTTAAGGGGTAATATTTTCAATTTTCCCCATTGAGTTAATATTGGCAGTAGGTTTAGCCTAATGGCTTTTAGCAACTTGAGGTAATGTTCTTCTACAACTGTCTTCAACAGGATTTTTATTATGAATGGGTGTGAGATTTTTCAAAGGCTTTTTCTGTATCCATTGAGATCATCGTGTGGCTTTTGTCCTGCTTTTATTTATGTGGTATATTATATTGATTGATTTATGTATGATGAACCATCCTTCCATCCCTGCGATGAAGCCAACTTGATCATGTGTATGACATTTTTAACGATTTGTTACATTCTCTTTGTAAGTATTTTGTTGAGAATTTTTGCATCTGTACTTATTAAGGAAATTGGCCTGTAGTTTTATTTTCTTTGTTAAATCTTTGTCTGATTTTGGTATCAGACTAAGGGAAGCATACAGAAAAAAGTTTGGCAAAACTCCATCTCTTTCAATTTCATGGAACATTCTGAGAAAAAATGATATTAGGTCTTCGTGGAAGTGATGGTAAAATTAGGACTTTATCTGGTCCTGGACTTTGTGAATAGAGACTTTATTACTGCCTCAATTTCCATACTTGTTATTGGTTTACTCATGGTTTTCATATCATCTGGGTTCAGCTTTGATATCTACTATGTGTCTAGGAATTTATCAATTAATTCCAAATTTTCCAATATTTTGAAGTATAAGTTTTCTAAATTGTTCCTGGTAATCTTCTGGGGTTCAGCAATATCTGTTGTGATTTCACATATCATTTCTAACGGCATTGATATAGTTTTTTTCTTTCCTTTTTAAATTTAGCTAGAGGTTTATCAATCTTAGTCATTCTTTTGAAGGACCAACTCTTTGATATATTGATTTTTTAGTTTAAATTTCATTTATTTTTGCTCAGATGTCTGTAATTCTTTTCTTCTAGTACTTTTGGTTTTGAATTGTTCTTGTTTCATTAGAAACTCGAAGTATACCTTAAATTGTCTGTTTGGGAGAGCAAATAACATTCTGCATTTAGAGCTGTAAATTCCCCTCCTATTATTGTTTTCATTGTGTTTCACAGATTCTGATATGTTACATTTTATTGTATTTTAATTTTGAGAAGTTTCAAAATTCTCCCCTGGATTCTTCTGTGACTCATTGTTTGTTAAATAATATATTAGTTAATCTGCAGGTATTTGTTTAGTTTGTGTAGTTTCTTTTGTTATTGATTTCCAGTTTTATTCCACTATGATCTGAAAGTAGAAAAGGAATTATTTCAATTCTTTTGTATTTACTTAAACATGCATTATGGCCTGGGATATGGTCTATTTTGGAAAATGTTCTGGTGATGGTGAGAAAAAAGTTCTCCATTGATGTTTAATGGAACATTCTGTAAATATCAATTAATTCTACTTGTTTCATAATATGGTTTAACTTTCTCAATAGGCTCCCTAATGCAAAAGAAATTGCACAAAGAATTAATAACTGAGATGATATCAAATTAAAGAACTTCTATATAGTAAAGGAAAGAATCAACAGAGTAAAGAGAAAAGAAATGGAATGGGAGAAACTTTTTATCACCTTCTTCTCAGATGGAGTCTAATAACTAGATTGTTCAAAGATCTGAAGATAGTAGAACTTCTCAAATAAAAAGACTGAATTTATTAATGGGGAACTGAAATGGATAGACAGTTCTCAGAGGAATATGTACAAATAGCCACTGAATAAATAAAAAATGTTCAACATCTTTAGTTATTAGAGAAAAACAAATCAAAACAACACTGAGCCACCATTTTATTCCACTGAGAACGGCTTGTATCAAGAATTCAAAAAGTAATAAGTGTTGATGAGGATAAAGGGGATCACTTACATTGCTGTATGACTGTAAACTGGCCAACCATTATGGATAGCAAGATGGAGATTTTTCAAAAAAAAAAACCTAAAAAAAAAAAAAAACAAAACAAAACAGATGTCTCCTTTGACCCAGCACTAGCTCTTCTAGGTATCTTTTCAAAAGAGTTAAAAGCATGATGTAGCAGAGATATGCACATATCCATGTTTAAATTTTGGAAGATGCCAAAATGTCTATCAACAGACCTATGGATAAAGAAAATGTGGCACATACACACAATGGGGTACTACTTGGCCATAATGACAAGTAGACTTGAGTCATCTGTAGGAAAATGGAAACAATTTGAAACCATTGTGGTCAGTGAAGTGAATCAGACTCAAAATTAAATGCCTTACGGCTTCTCTTATATGTGGTACCTGGTATATGAATCAGTTATAGAGGCAAATGCATGAGAGGTTGAGAGGCAGAGAGATGGATAAAGTGGAGACAGAGGAGGAACACAGGGAGGAGGAGGAGAGCGGGAAAGGGGAGGGTAGTGAACGTGAAGTTGACACCATGGGTATACACCCAGATTTCTCAAGGTTAACGTGACCATTGTGTATACAAAATACATACTAATAAAAAATGAAAAAAAGAAAGGTTTGGAATAACAACAATGAGCATGGCAGAGTAAGAATCTGTGGATTCTTTTTAAATAACAATACTTGCCGGAAATTACATTTTCATAACTGTGGAAATTAAAACCAACACATTGCAAAAATCTGGGGAGAATTTACTCAAGAAAAACAACTTCATATCAGTAAGAACGGTGAACTGGGCAATAAGTATAATTTAAAATTAAGAAAAAAATAGTAAGTTGAACTCACACACTTAGTTGTCCTCTCTTCCAAAATATCATTATAGAACTAATCAGGGTATTGTTAAGACATCCACTCAGGGAGTAAATGAAGGAAATTTGGCAATTTGGAAACTCTTACTTGAAAACTAGCTAGGGAAGTCTAAGAAGCTGACAGACACTTAACATCCAGGAAAGATATTGGAAGCTTCTTTGAAATTTAACCACATTAAAAAAGAAGAAGAAGAAAAGAAAAGGAAAAAGAAAAAAACGTTTGCAGTATCTGCATTTCCATATTAGGAATACTCTGAGGCATCACCCAGCTGGATTGCGCTGAAGCAATTTGTCATTTATTCATATGAAGTTCCATAAACATACAACTGCATTTTTGAATATCTTACTTGTAAAATATAAGCACCTAAGCCAAGCTCCTTATATGCTAAATGGTATCCTAAGAGAAGGAAATGATAAAAAATAAAATCATTGGAAGCAAAAACATGAAATGGAAATCAAACTAAATAAAAATGAATATTTGAGAGAAAACATATTCCTAAGAAATATTGATGATGTTTTAAAAGAAGTAGTAGGGGGAAAAGAGTTCTTAACACAATAGCAAAAAAAAAAAACATTAAAAGACAGTGTTAAATACATTTATAAAATAGATCAAATGAGAAATGTATAAAAATAGGAATTCAAAGACATTAAGCAACTAATCAGAAGTTTCAACATTTAAATTAAGTTATAGAGTGAAATAAATATTAAAAATCATGGAAAGGGAATTATCAAAATTAATTCATAAAATGTTTTCATCCCAGAAAAATAGATTTCCAGAAAAAGAGGTTACTAATTATCAAAAAATGAGTATCAACCTGCAACCAACGATCATAATGTGAAAATCGAGAAGCTGCACATAGAGAAGAAATCCTGCAAATTTTAAGAAAGAAAACACAACTTCTCATACAAAGAGTCAAGTATGAGAACATTCTGCTTCTCACTAACAAAATAAAAAACCCAAAGATTTTTCCTTCATGAGTATTTTGCTATTAATCTAAAATTCTATGGCCAATAGCCAAGTAATTAGTTTAGTACGAAGGTAGAAAACACACATTTTTAGGCAGACAAAATCTCACATCTTTGACTCGAACATTCTTTTTCAAGAATAAAACCTGATTGAAATGACTAAATAGATCAAGAAGAAGATGGTATAAAATGTACAAACAGAAAGTATGATCAAAATAATAAATTGAGAGATAAAGCAGATGAATAAAATAGGAAAAAGAAACAAGCCCAAAAATAAAATGAAGTACAGAAAAAGATAATTATAATATATTTATATCCTAGTTATAAAGTACATTTTATGATAATGTATAATAATAATGTAAACATTAGAAGTCTGTAATGGTTTTTCTATATCTCTATTAAAATATTGGTGAAGGAAGATAACACTTTAAATAGTGAAGTCATACATTCATGATTTCCCTAATGTGGATAATATAAGAAAATTGGAAGAAGTTGGAGGACTTGCAGAAAAAACTCAAGTTGAAATTCACATGCACATGCAACAGCCATAAATGTAATTTTGAGAAAAAAATGAACGGGAATAACTATTATTAGAAAAAATATGAAAATTGATGTTTTCTTTTAATTGTTTTACTTCTGTTTGTATGTGCATATGTAATATAAAGAAGAAAATTGTACTAGGAATTAAATATGCTCTAGGAAAATGAGTTAATACACAAGGTAAAAAACTTGTTTCAAGGCCATCAGACTTTTTTTCTTCTTTTACAGAAGAATAACTTTGGGTAGCAAAATACTTAAGAATAATAAATTCATTTTTGTATATATATATTTATTTATTTATCAAGTTGAAAGCTATTTTTCTTAGCTCCAAAATTCACTTAGGATGGGAAATGTCTGTTTGAGGCCAGTGAGTATTAAATGGCATGTTTATCCATGTGATGCGATCTGGAACAGGATTTTAAGTTGAAGACAACTAGTTGAAACATAGATATTAATATATGCAGTAGACTCTGTGTGTCAAAGCTGTTACATCCAACTGGTAAATTGAGGGGGTCTGAAAGTTTCATCAAATGAGAAAGAATTTTTTAAAGTACTTCTTAAGTACACAATGAAAACTTTAAGAATTTTCTCAATAGAGAAAAATAAAGAGTGGAAAACATCAGAAATGCAGAAGAGTGGAATATAAATATAATAGCAAAAACAGCCAAAAGCTCTGCTACAGAAGATTAGCCAAACTTTGCCTTGTGAAACTCTGTCTCCAAAGAGGTAAACTCATGCCACCAGGCTGGTCCAGGAAACTCTTAGAGCATTCTTTCAACAGGCTAGAACACACTCTGGAAATGGGAAAAACTTTAGTGTCACATTCAAAACAGAATTTCTCTTAGAGTCTCTGGAGGTTTTCATTTAAATTCCTGGCAAAGGATAAAAAGCTGCTTTCTGAAATTGACGTTTATTGTGATTTTAGATTAAATTCTAGATATCATCTAAATACTCATTTTCCTCCTGTGTTCCTAGAGGCTCACACTGAGCAACATCCCATGCTCATTTTTATTTTTGACTTTGAGTCAGGTTTTCACAATGTAGCTAAGGGGCCCAGGCCGAGTTCCAGGTCATGAGCCTCCTGACTCAGCTTTCCGGAGTGCTGGGATTACAGGCCTACCCCACCACATCCGACGCTAAGCATGCATTTTATCATGAAATGGAGTGAGAAAATAAAGGGAGAGAGGCGAGGATGCAGGGAAAGATGGAGGAAAGAGATGGAAGACCAAGAAGGATGATGAGGATGAAGACGGTGGTGATGGTGCTGGATGAGATGATAATGATGGTGAAGGCTCAGATGAGCTCAGGGACCCAGGGATGTCTGACCTACCAGACTCTTTCTAACTGCCATACACGTCACATCACCCTCACCTGACAAAGGAATGCAAATGCAGTCATATAGCGGATATGTAGACTCGTGTCAGAGGCTACAGGCCAGGAAGATTCGGCCTGCTTTTCCTTCTTACTCCATGATCTAAAACTCAGAGATGGGGACTGAAACAAATGCCACGAGGCGTCCCTCATCCCTGGAGGGGTGAGCAGGTCTGTGGCTAAGAAAGTTAACACTAGAGAGTTTTAGAGAGTCTCTAGAGAGTTTCTCCACAAAAAGGGACAAACACAATTTTAAAGGACATTTGCTGGGCCTTACTGTTGCTGATTTCAAAAGGAGCAAGAAGCTTACATTTACTCCATCCCTGAAGCAATTCCATGCCCTTCGTCCAGACAAAAACTGGGCTGCTCATTCTGTTTAATCAAAGCTGCAGAGACCTCACAAAAAGATAGAGTCCGAGACGGCACATACACCAGCATGGTGGTTAACAGGGACGTCCACCTGCTCCACAGGCCTAAGTACCTATTTGTCTTGTCCATAACATACACATAATAATAAGTGTGAAGATCCCTTTCCTCAGTTTTAATTCCAACATCATTTTATCTCCAACATCGTTTGATCTCAGGGACTTTACGTGTGTTGAGAGCACATATAAAGCCATGTATAGCAGAGGGAGCAGAGGTGAAAATCAAGGTCCCAGACAAGAAAAATCCTAAAGGACTAAGACAGAATATTCCAGTGGCCATGGGAGCACAGAGGAATTTAAGGTCTCAGTCAAGGTTATAATCAAGGTTATAATCAGGATGTAATCTTAGCCCCTCCAGGAAACAAGAAAGGAGAAGAAACCAGACCAGCAGGCCCATCTCCCTTCCCCTTCCCATAGATGTCTCAAGGTGATTAATGATTCTATAATCCCCACCACAGGTCATGGTCTGAAAGCACCTCCCTCAGCAGAAACTGCTCTTCAGGTAGCTGAGAAGATAAAAGCTTTGTAAAGGGCTCCGGTCTGTCACCCTTTCAGGATCCTCACCTGAGACCCTCTCTTGACCTCTCTTCCACAGCTTAATTTTCTCAATAAAGTTTTTCTTACTTGAAATCTTCTGTCATGCCAAAGTGATTGATTATTCATAATCTTATTGAGAGTTACTGAAGCTGGACATCAGGCAACAACAGCAGTAACAATACCAGGTAGATGGCACAGGAACCGTACCTCATCTGTTTTATCCATGGCATGCCAGCGGCAAAGTGTCTCCACGGAGAAGGTCTAGGGTTTGCACTTGTCAGCTTCTTTCTCATCTTCTTGAAAAAAAAATAAATGCAGTGGATTTAAAATTAATTTATTGTAATAGTTTTCACTCTCTTCAGAAAAATAAACTTAACACAAATATTTCAAACAAACTATTTAAATGTTGGAGAAAACTGATCTTATAATAAACTGACTCTCTAAGGCTTAAGAACATATTTTTAAAAAGAAAAGAAAAATGATCCTTTTCTTTTGAAACATTAATTCCCACCATTGCACATGCAACTCCAATGTGTTTAGACTACAAGCCAGTATTTATTAAATATTTCGCTTCCATGTTTATAGTAATCAGTTGACTCATGAGCCACCATAGCAAATGATTTTGCTCAGAAGACCCCGCCCGCTAGCCTGTCTAGGTGGCTCCGAGTGAGCAAATGAGTGAATCTAAGCCGTCGCACTTCTCTCTGAGAATTTTCAAATTGAATTGTAGAAAGTAAAGAATCTACTTGTTCCTTTGAGAAACTTTACGATATAAACGTAGAGCTTTGGTAATCCTGTGTGGAGGACAGGATAAACTTAACACAGAGAGAGAATCAAGGACAAGGCAATAGAAATTCTGATGGCAAACACACCCAGGGAGCCACTTCTCTCTACTCTTACAATGGATTTGTTAGACTAAGTTAAATATATTTTGCATGCAGCCCCCAATTTTTGACTTTATAAGCTATGACAGTGTAGATTTATTTTTCTTTTGCTACCTTACAGCATACACTGATTTTCGATTTTAGGTATTTACAGATGATAATCAGAGCATTGAAGTGACTCTTCAGACTCTCATTAACCTGTTACCTTTCACTAAAATCCATAAAAGACAATCATCATTTTAAAATGCTCTATGATAAAAATTGTAGCCAGTTATCTAAGAGATTTTAATTCATTACAAAGCCCAAATAGAGTTCTGACTAACTATATTTTCTATAAAAATTATAACTCACAGTCAGTAGCTGTGATGATTTTGTAAATAATTTTTTCCTTTGTAAAATTTAGGGTTTGAATACATAATGTACTGATATTCAACAAAACAATTAAAATATCCAAAATAATTTATGCTCAAGAACTTTTCCCAATTAAGGATAAGTTAAGAATAAGTTTTTAAAATTATTTTACTTTGTCATTGCTGTTATAAACCAATATTTTTATGCAATACTGTAATTAAATTTTTAAAATTATATAATTTATAGTATTCTAGGTATATTCTCATATATTATGTGATAAATGAAGCTCTCTTTAGTCAAACTAATACCTATTAAGAACAGAAATACGATACTAAATTTCCTTTAGTTGAGAGTACGCTGCATCTGTGCAAGATCGAGTTTTTTCTCGCCACTATTGCTATCTGAATCATAAAATCTTTTAATCTCGTTTAGCAGAAATGTCATTTACCTAACAAGGAAATCCTAGTTTCTCATTAGTCTAGTAATAAGTGATGCAAAATAGTGATATTCTTCTTTTTTGAAACAGAGTTTTATTCTGTAGTCCAGTTTACTCTGTAGCCCATGCTGGTTGGAACTCACTATATAGTCCAGGCTAACCTCAAACACACAACAATATTACTGTCTCAGCCTCCTGAGTTCTGAGATGACAGATATGACCCATCCCATTCAGTTTATGTGATACTCTAGAATTGAACTCAGGACTTTACTCTTGCTAGACAAGCAGTCTAATCACTTAGCTACATTCTCAATCATGATGGTATTCTTGTCTGACTAAAAACTTATTAGGAAACTAGTCTACTCTTTGAAAATGTAATCAATTGTGATTAGATATGAAAAAATATTTCTTTTTTTCTTTTTGCGCTACAGGAAATTGAACCAAAAGCATTCACATTGAGATGTAATTCCAGTGCTTTTTATTTCATGTTTATTTATTTTTGTTGTGAGACAATATCTCCCTTCTGTAGCTATCAAATTTCAATCCTCCTCTCTCAGGGTGTTGTGAGTAGAAGTGCATCCCCACATCTCACTGTGTGTTTTCTTTTTAATTGTAAACAAAACTTTCAATGGTGTAAAAAATAGTCTTGACACAACTATCTTTTAATTTTTTAATATCCCAGGACAAGTGAATATAAAACACTGAGTGAAAGTGGCTAATCTGTACCTATATTGCAAACAGAGCTGAAAAAATGAGTACCAAAATTGCATGGATCATAAAATGATCGTTTCTTTTTTTATTAAACATGGCAAATAGTTTTAGATTTGTAGCAATGGGATAACAAACACAAACCCCATTCATGGCCATAATAATGTCACTAGCACTGAGATTAACTTCTTTTGTAAATAAGCAAAAATTCAAGAAAAAATGAAGAGTAAAACTATTATCAACATTGAATTTTAAAAGGACAAGGAAAAAACAACCAAAAGCAAACAAGGCAAATCCTGTAATTGTATCAAAATTCTAGTTGATTATAGCACTCCTGGGCATCTTTCCAAAAGAGCTGAAGTCATCACATTGTAGAGACTTATCCATGCCCATGTTTCTAATCAGCACAACTCAAAATAGCTAAATCCCGGAAGTAATCTGCATGTTCAATGACAGATGCATAGATTAAAATTTTTGATATATATACAGAATGAATCATTGTGCTATATTAATATTAAAGACAGATGTAAAGTATTTGTAAGAAAATGGAGGCACTTTGAGTCAATAATGCTCAGTAAAAGGGATCAGATTCAAAAGATTAAGTATCACATGATATCTCTTATATGAGACTGGCAAAAATAATATAAAAGAAAGGATAAGAAATAGGGATGTAGACTGCTTGAAAAAGGGAAGGTTGGAAGAGGGAGTAAAGGTGTGGAAGAGGGAAAGAGGGAGGGAAACAAAGCAGTAATAAAGTGATATGTGTAGGCATACATTCCCCAAGTTGTATGTAATAAATATGTAAATAAATTGGTAGTGTATACATATTCAAATAAAAATGCAAAAAAATCAGCCGGGGGAAATTCACCTTGTATGGTATGTGGAATGACATCCCAGGCAGGATTCTAGTCGTGTTACCAAACTTGAGGGAAGAGAGGGGTGGTGGAGTCGGGAGAGGAGGACCCAGGCTGTTCAATAATCTTTATGTATTTACGTAGTTTCTGCAGTTTATCATGCTATCATGCTAGTTTTATCCTGCTATGATCTGAAAGTATGCAAGGAATTACTCCAACTCATTTGTACTAATTTAAAAGCTTCATGGTCTACAGTGTGGTCTATTTTTGAAAATGTTTTGTGTGCTGCTGAGAAAAAAAAGTATTCTGTTAAAGTTGGATGGCTCATTCTGTAATTAATCCCAGTAGCTCCATAATGTGGTATTGCTTTAGTATTTCTTGGTTTATTTTTGACTAGTTGACCTGTTGATTTGTGATAGCATGGTATTGATATCGTCTACTAAAATTGTGTCCCAACCCAGTTTGTCCTACTTATCCTTCTTGTTCAGTAGTTTTTGTTTTACAGAATTGGTTGTCTTGATGTTGAATGTGTATGTATTGATAATTGTGACTTCTTCCTGTTGAGTTGTTCCCTTAAGCAGTGTGAAACGTCCATCTTTGTCCTTTCTGATCTCTTTTGACTTGAAATCTGCTGTGTATGAGAATAATATAGCTATTCTTGGCTTGCTTTCTGGATCCAGTGCATGAAGTAGTAATTAAAAACCTTTTCTTTTTGGTCTATATGTTTCTTTATGAGTAAAGTATGACTCTTTACAGGAAACAAATCAATGGTTTTGTTTTTTCATCTAGCCAGTCAATTTGTACCTTTTGATCAAAGAGTTGAGATGATTAATATTGAGCATTATTATAGTAGCGCATTTGTTACATCCTGTCATCATTATAATGCTCCTATGTTGATTGTTTTTTTCTACAATATTGTTACTTCATTCTCATTTTGCTGTTTCCTTTTTTCTGGAATCATTGGTGTTTTTGGTCTTCCTATTTCTGCCTAAGATTCCTTCAAGTATTAGCTGTAGTGTTGGGTTAATGGTCTAGATTTTTTCCATTTTCTTTATTATGAAATATTTTAACTTCTTCCTCTATTTTGAAATATAGTTTTGCTGGTTATAGCACTCTGGATTGATGTTATGTTCTTTTAGCACTTGAATAATGTCATTTCATGGTCTTCTGACCTTTAATGTTTGTGTTGACAAACCTGCAGTTATTATGATGGGTTTGTTTTTGTAGGTTACTCTTTATCTTTCTCTTGCAGTTTTTAATATTCCTTCTTTATGTTGGGTGTCAAGAATTTTGATTATTTTGTGTCGTGGAATAGCTCTTTTATGGTCAAGGTTATTTAGTATTCTATATACCTGCAGTAGCTGAATGTTAATTTCTTTTTTAGATTTGGAAAAATTTTTTTCTACAACTTCATTGAACATATTCTTTATGCCTTTTGCATTGTCCTGCATTTTCCTTTGCACTCCCAAAATTCTGAGGTTGGGACTCTTTGAACCATCCAACAGTTGTTGCATCTGGTCTCTTTTTTATCTTTTTTTGGTTTGCTTTTTCAGTCATCAATGACCATATAGTCCAGTTCAGCAACCTTATTCTCAAGATTAGCTAATTTATCCTCAAAATGTTTGCACTACAAGATACATATGTGCACAAAATGCTCAACTCCAATGGAACCCTTAGAGTTTGCATGTATACATATCAATAAAATGGTGGGGGGGGGGCATGTTTGCACTGACTTACCCTGTTTTCATTTGAATTTTTCATGTCCTGGAATTCAGCTTGGAACCCTTTCAGTCTTGCTACTTCTCTACTGAAATGTTCCTTCATTTCTTGCATTGTCTTGTTTTTCTCGCTATTTGTGTCTTCTTTTGTCTTTATTAATGTTTTTCTTGTTTTTATCTATAAAATTTTTGTTAAATTCCCTTAGAATTCACTGAGCATTTCTTGTAATTGTTTAAGCAGATATGGCCAATAAACGCACTTGTTTTTTGACTTCCTTTCCCACAAGTTTTGTTATTTCAGGGCCTATGATACCAGTTTATGGAGAGTTGGGTCTTTTTGTAAATAAATTATTGCCTTGCTTTCTCATAATTCTATTGCTATGGGTTGTAGATCAAATAGTGCTGGTGGGCTCTTTCTCTGCTACACAGTTTTTCCATTACACTATTTCTTTCCTTGGAATTGCTTTCGGTTTATTCAGATTTTAGTGTCTATGTCTACTTTTAGGTATTAATTTTGGAGAGTTTTCTCAATGATTAAACTTCTGGCTACTTATGTCCTTCTACTCTTTGGTTAGGATAAGCATTACAGAATGGTATGTGGTATATGGACAATATTTTTGGGCATATATTGGAAATGAATATCAATGTCTATGCCACCATCTACAATTTGAATAAAGATTTAAAGTAACATTAAAACCTAATATTAAAAAGTCATTGACATAATCTGCTAACCAGCTTAATACTACAACTCTTTTACTTTTAAAATTATAAAGTACTATCTACGCCATCAATGCATCTACCTAAATAAACCTAACATTGACTTATCAAAATATCCCACTATTATCAGTATGATATTACCATCACTAATAAAATAGACCTATATATTTCCTACTTGGGCTTAACCAAACCACCATAATCTATCAACCTGTACAAGCCTTCGCCCACTATTTCCTCTTTAGCAGTAGGATGAATATGCTAATCAATAGTTAAACTAAAATCAATGATTAATCTCTACACATATGATAACAAGATATCAACTCATAAGACCATTCTTAACATTAGAAATGTAATCTGTACTTCTAATAAAGGTTTATATAGAGATTGTATATTGTATTAGAAGAGTTTGTTGAAGTCAATACAAAATTGTTATTGATAGATAATATAGAAAATCTGGCCTTAATCATCAATATCTAGGTGAATAGCATACAATGATTGCTTCCCAACATACCAAGCTGCATTGATATTTTATCAGTGCTTGACGATATTAGTAATAAGAATAATGGGTAGAGAGAGTGCAAACTGAGACTAAAGGTTAGCTTTGATAGTGGGATAGAAAGGAGGAGTATTTATATAATAGAGAAAAGCATGAAAGAGTCCCAACACCAGGTCAGAAGTGAGTAAACTTAAGCAATAGGAACAATAATCATAAGAAACAAGAGAGTTATGAGTAAAATAGAGAGATTAGTCTTCAGAATCTATAGAAAAGCTTTTCAAGAACTGGAAGAATAGCACGGGTTGTCTACCGGGTTAAAGACCCTGAGTTTGATTCCCCAGCACCACGTAATCTGGGTGTGGTGGTACACACTTGTAAACAGAAGGCTGAGACAGAGAGATTGCTTTGAATTTGACGCCATCTTGAGTTACATAGTGAGTTTAGGACCAAAGGAAGCAAAGGAAAGGCTTTTAAAAAATACCCATCAACAGACCAGTGGATACACAAACTGTGGTATTTATACACAATGGAATACTATGCATCAATAAAGTCCAACAATGTGGAGGCTTTTACAGGCAAATGGAAGAAACTTGAGAACATCATGCTTAGTGAAGTGAGTCAGAAGCAGAAGGTGAAACATCGAATGGTCTCTCTGATATGAGAAACCCAGACCACAACTCCTATGGAACTTAAAATGAAAAACAAAGTGAACCGTGGGAGGGGGGTTGGGGGGAGGGATGGAGGGGTAGGTAGGAGGGAGGGACAAAAGGAGAGTGGGAAAGTACTTGTCACCTTTATTGTAAACCTTAAATTTTGCACTTATACATATCAATAAAATGGAAGGAAAAAAAGGCATAAAAGCCTACTTGAGACAGAAATAAATGCAGATACAAATAATAGAAACCAAAATGTGCAAGAGGAAACAAATAAAGAAAAAAAAACCCACCCCAACACCGCAGAAATCAATAGCAGAAAATCATATAAGTTCAGTGAAGTTGAATATATATATTCTGTGTTGTTTGTATGGGAAGTATCCATATCCAAGACCTTGGATTTCTTCACTCTGAGTTCCAGTGTGCAAAAATAGGAGAGTAGGATGGCTCTGTGTGAAAAGATGCTTATATTATGCTCATATTCACCTTCCTCTGTGCATACCACACTCCAGTAATCTGGCTCTCTTCTTTTGCACTACAGGGGTGGGAAGATGTGAACACTGCTTTCAGAGACCCACCCCTCTTGGGCTCAAATCTTTAAGAAGGAGCATAATCTTTTCCCTCTCCCATGTTGATGGCTTTCTTCTTTGCCTAGTGACTGGCAAAAAGAGTCCCTGGCTTACCCAATGTGTAATTTTTTGATAGTCTATGTTCTGGAACTGCTCACCGTCTGCTTTCAATTCTCCTCTTTGGATCTGCCAGCCTAAATCCAGTTCCATGACTCCAGCACTGTGACTCCATTGGCTAGCCTTCGGTCTACAGTCCCAAAGCTCCAAGGCCTTGCAGATGGGACTTCTTGCTTTTGCACCACATCCAGAATGACTCCGTGTTTTGGCATGCAATGAGCCTGTGCTGCTGTTGGGTCTCAGTGGCACAAGACTGAGTCACAAGACTGACTGGCACCTTCTAAATGTTATCCTTGCCGCAGTCTTCCCATGCACCTCTTGCCTGTGGCACATACCCATGGACCTCTGTGGCTCAGGGCCTTGTCCTTGACTCTCTCCTTTTCTGGGAGCTTGTGTTTGTCTGCTGGTGGTCTTCACTGCTATTCCTCTGGTCCTGTGGTCACAATTTAAGTCCAGTAGATATTCTGCCTTCCTAGACTAGGCTGTAGAGAAAATGACTTTGCTAAATCTGTCTTTCTTCTGGTTGAATTATATGGAGCCACTGAAAGCAATCCTTCACCCTCACCATCTTGGCTTTGCCCTGAAACCATCCGGTGACTTGATTACAAAATCTACTATAAGATTTTTACAATCTGTGATATTGCTATTATTTCAATTGATCTGTCTTCATTGTCTTTTTTTGTATCATATCCATTTTGCTCTCAAGCCTATTCAGTGAATTTTATAAATTATATGTTTAGAAAATGCATAGTTGCTGTTTTATATATTTTGTATGCCTTTATTGGAATTACCTATTGTCATGGTTTGTATGTGAAGTGTCCCCCATAGATACTATGGATGCTATGTTGTGTTGTGTTGGGAGGTGGGTCCTGGCTGGAGTAGCCAGATACTTGAGTGGACTGTGACTTTCTGAAACTGTAAGCTAAAATAAATCTTTCCTCTCTAAATCTGCAGATCTTGCATATTGAGTTACAGTGATCAAAAGTAATTAAGACGTTTATCTTTTCCTCCCTAATGATGGCATTTGTATTAATCTAAGTTGAGTTAAAATGAGTGTTCTAAAATTTAGTCTTAATTCGCACCTGTTGTGAAACTCTTCTGTTAAAATCAGGTCACCATTTCTTGACACATTTTGTGATAAGTAATTTCTTTCCACATCCTAAAACACTGTAAATATTGTTTGGATTCTGGATTACATTTTAAACTTTACACATTAAAGCATGAACACATATACACAAATCTACCTTGTCATGTTTATGTGCACACCCACACACCCCTACACACACACACACACACACACACACACACACACACATGCATGGCTATCAATCTGGTTTCACTCTATTCTGGACACCAACTCAGATGTCTGTTCTGCTCTTCAAGTCTTATTTGTACATGGTCTTGGTTTTTCCCAAGCAGGAAAATTCAGGAAAGATCATAGTCTTATGATCAATTATGCAAGCATTTAGATATTTCTAGGATTTTTTTCAGCAAGCTTTCTTCTTAATCTTTATTCCCCCTTACCTTTTCAGTTCATAATGATTACAATGAGCTTGAGTAGTCTGTGCACATTAATATTGTGTCTACATTACAATCCCTTCCCTTCCTCATTTTTGGCCCTCTTTCACCGTACCCATCTTTCCCAAGTCCCACTATCACATCCATGTGATTCTATAACATTTTTGTATCCTGGGTTTCTCATATCAGAGAAACCATATTATATTTAACCTTCTGTGTTTGCCTCACTTCACTAAGCATGATGGTCTCAAGTTGGGACCATTTAACCAATAAAAGACTCAAATCTATCCATTTTGTACTATATAAAGTAAATACATATACTTATGTATATATATTCTTACTTCAGGCTTGCTTCAATGGTTTATGTGTTTATGTGGATATATTGAACTTGTATTTTTTTTCTGCTATTGATTTCTAGAATGTTTTCTTTTTTTCTTCTTTTTTCTTTATTTGTTTCTTCTCCCTTTTTTATTTCAATTATTTGTTTCTGCATTTCTTTATCTCTCAATTAGCTCTTTATGCCTTTTTTGTCCTTTGGTCTGTTAATGGATATTTCATAATATTCAATGTTTTAGCTATTTAGCTGTGCTACTATAAACATGAGTAGATGTGCATCATTGTTATATGTTGCTTTTGACTCTTTTGGAAATATACCCAGAAAAGTTAGCATTAGACTAAATGGAATATTTCTTCTCTACCTTTTGAGGAGTCTCCATACTGCTTTCCATAGTGGTCGTACCAGTGAACAGTCCCACCAGATTTAAAAATAGATGAAATGCACAGGCAGTCCTTCTACTCTTTGAAGACTACTATTTTTCCTAGGACTATGTCTTCTAGTTTCAAAAAGACACTAACATTTTCTGTCAGAACTCAAGCCGCTTGACATTACAACCACGGTTAAGATTTCACTCTGTCATTGTAGAAGAAAAATCAAACTCCTTCTGCTGTATGTTTGTGCTGAGTTTTGACCACTTGCCACAAATTTCCAGATACCGTTCAGTTTCCATAACCTTCAGGTATTTTTTCTCTTGGTTTCTTGTCTAGGTTTTATGATTATCAATGGTAGCACCAGTTGTTAGGCACTCATGTCTCTGTGGCAATTGGCCATTTTCTAACATCTATAGGAGAAATATCCAAAAACCCTGCTACTCAAATGTTGGTGATATATTAAAGTCGGCATCCTGGTGCAAAGTTCTGATACTTTATGTATAGAAAGAACATCTAGAAAACCTGAGAATATTTATGACTTCTTAATTTAATTGAAATATGAAGTCTGATGAGTCTCTTGACTCAAAAAAGAAGATAGAAATTATTTATTAACTCCATTTTGACCAGAACACCTTCCTCCCACTGTTCTGGTAGAGTCTGGGTTTCATGTGGTTTTCTCTTTTGTTTGGGTTTTTCTCTTCTTTCATATCTCTACTTTAATATTTGTTGATGGTGCCAATGCCTTCAGCCAAACATAACATACTTCTTTCCAGGCCCCTTTCTGTTATCACAGGCTGTGTTCCAGAAAACCAAATTCTTTTTCAGTACCGTGGTTATAACTGACTATTCACATCCTCTCTTCTCACATCCTCTCTTCTCTCTTTAATATCACAGTCTGGAGGAGGATTTGCAAATATGCAGTGAAATTAAGCTGAAGTTTAAACTGTTTTAATTTCTAAATCAATGGTTTTAATATTATATCAATTATTATTTTTTCTTTCTTTAAAAATCAGTTAATGTTATGGACCTAAATATAATAGATGTAGAAAAAATATGATCGATGCTGTCAGTTTCTGCTTCATTTTCAGTTGAAAAGAGTCTCAAAGTCACTCTTCCAGTGAAATTTTGGGATAGATTCATAGTGTTGGTACAGAGAAATTTGATGTCTTTATGCCACGTTCAGCTTTAAGGCACAAGTATAAACTCTGCACCATCCATTATGACAGCATGCTGCTGAGGTGCAGAGGTCTGATTATTTGTATCTAACTATATATTTTAAAAATAATAAAATCCTGAGCTACAAAGATACAGTTTAGAGAAGGATACATATTTCCCTCTTCTAAAAGTTATAAAATTTAAGAAGCCTAGGTTAATAATAAGGGACTTTTTCATTGTTTTACTACAAAAAATATTTGCTTTAACCTAACAGAAGTATCATACAAAAAAAATCCATTCTGAAAAAAAAATAGAGAAAAAAGTCCGTTATGGTCGACTCGATACTAATGGCATTTTCTTTCTGTAACAGTATTTTAAGATCTAAATATATTAATGGTGTCCATTTCCTTGCCTAGAGGGGAAAGATTACCTTGCTCTAAATCCTTTGTAAATTTTAGGGCACATGTTATACAGTAGTTTGATTCTCAAACCTTACTGAGTGGAGGGAGCTTCATTTCTTTGATGAGCGCTGTGAAGTGAGAACCACTCTGGGCTGCAGCCCGCCTGCCAACCACTGGCCTTCATGGATAGTTCATGCTGCCAAGTGGACAGAGACCGATTATTTTCTGGTTCCCAATTTCTGTGTCCTGCACTGTAGGTTAGACCAGCCCATAAAGTTGACTTTGTGTATACAGCGTTCTGAGACGGTATAATCAACACATTTTTCTTCCTGCACATGGCAACAGAAGAGAACATACTCTATTAATTGATCTGCTGAAATGCTGCTCTGCAGGGAAATAAATCTTTCAACCTTTGAGTTATAAGGACTGTAGTTTTCCTGGGGCAGTGAGGATCTTTTAATTTGCTTTTCTGTGTAAAGCCAAACCTTAATTTTCAGTACATGCATGTACTCAAAAGCGCTAGAAATTATTCTTACCCACTTAACATTTTAATTATTTCTTTTTCTCTAATATTAGATCCTCCTCCTATTCTGACTGCTCAGGCTTCTTGTCTCCAATCAGGATTCCATTATCATGAAGTATAGAACTAAAACCAATTGAAGATATCTAGCTTTTATTTAAGTTTAATATAAATCAACAAATCTATTGTTTTGGTTAATGGATACAAGTGAATATGGTGCAACAAAAGGTACAAAATTATTACATGAATAGACTTGTTGCCCCATGCTTTCATCATCTCCAAGAGAACACAGAGTCTGCCCTCTGGTCCGAGTAGATTTGGAGGAGAGCTACATGACTGATGTGGAAAATCTATGTGTTGAGGCTTCCAATTAGCCTGTGCAAACTGATTCATAACTGAGACATATTTATGAGGAAATTTAGCTAATATCACTGAGGTAGCCCAGCCAACTTTCAGAAACATTAAGATTTTGAGTGTCAATTGTCAATACTGCAAACAAATACTAATAAAAATAATAGTTATGGGGGAAAATATTTATAGGAAAACATCATTCTATGTGTTTGTGTCATTTTATTGCAAAGAATGTCTTAAAGATACAGTATGCTATTCTTGATCATAATTATCAGAAATTTGCCTTTTCTAAAGATCATGAGTTAACTTGAAGATCTCTTCAGTGCACTTTTCAGAAACTCTACGTTCTTAATATCTCATAATTCTAAAAGTGAGGTAAAAAATAAAATTTCAATGCACAAGAAGATATATTTATTGCGTATAAAGTTAAAAGTCTCTGAACAATGCATTTCAGTAGAGTTAACCATCCAATGAAAAATAATTTTTCAATGAAAATTGACTTACTGAAAATCCTAGAACTTTTTTACCACTATAAATAATGTATAATCATGTGTAAATTAGAGGTAAAATAAACCTTAAGATATTATAAGAAATAGTGATACTCATCTATATGAACACACCGTTCAGAAGACTTCAGTATGAGACATTTCTTATTGGTCTATATAAGATACTACATAGCACTGGAAGAAAATTAGATTTCCCTGAGTTGAAGGAAGTCTCAAAGGCATGTGTTACACTGGAAATGCTAAAAATAAAAAAATACAGTGGAAATGGTTTTTCCATTTTTCTGACATATATATATATATATATAATGTTTACATTGAATTTGAGTATTTTGCGTAATTATATAATGCATAAATTTACAATCCTTTCTCCTCCGTTTTTTCAGTCTTCCGGCACCCTCCCCATCTCATCTGATTCCCACTATCGCACCTATTTAGTTCTATCAAATGACTTTATTCTGGAATTCTCATAGTAGAGAAACCTTTCAATAGTTAACATTCTGCATCTGACTCACCTTACTGAGCATGATAGCTTCAGGTTGCATCCATGTACCCACAAAAGCCTCAAATCTGTCTAATTTATAGAACAGTAGTAATCCATTGTGTACCTATATCAAAATTTTTGTGTTTATTGGTCTATTTATGGGTGTCGTGACATCCTTTGTGTTTTAGCTACTGATAGTTATACTGCTATGAACATGGTTGTTCATGTATCTCTGTTATATGTTGATTATATGTTGATTTTAACTCTTTTGGAAAGATTCCCAGAACAGATATTGCTTGATAGAATGGAATGTTTATTTTCAGCTTTTCAAGGGATTCCCACATTGCTCTCCATAGTGGTTGTACCGGTTTACAATTCCCCCAGTAGTTAAGGAGTTCTTATTCCCTTACAGCCTCTCCAGTATTGATTGCTGTTTGAGTTCTTGATACTTGCCATTGTTTCTGGGGTTAGATGACACGTTAGTGACTTTTTCATTCACATTTCTCCAATGGCTAGGGATGTTGAATGTCTGTTCACGTATTTACTAGCCACTTGAACTTCATGTGAGGACAGCCTTTTTATTCCAGTTGCCCATTTTTAATCTAGTCTTTGAATTTGAGGGGTCTGTTTTTCTTTAGTTCCTTGTATATCTCAGTTATTAACCTCCTATCTGAAGTATAAGTAGTGAAAAATTCCCATTTGTCAGTTTTTTTCACTCTGTTGATAGTTTTCTTTGATGTCTGGAATTGTAATGTCACCTGAGTTTGTCTTTTACTTAGAATTATCTGGCTATTCTCGGTCTTCTTTGGTTCCACATGAATTTAAGGATTGTTTTTTCAAGTTTTGTGGAAAAAAGTCATTGGTAATTTGATAGGGATTGCATGGAATCTGCATATCAGCTTGGGCAGTATAGTCATTTTGACTATATTAATTCTGCCTATCCAAGAACATGGAATGTCTTTCTATTTTCTAACATCTCCTTCAATTTCTTCAGTATAATATAGTTTTCTTTATAGAGATTTTTCATTTCCTTAGTTAAGTACCTTGTTATTTATTTTTTGTTGGGCTATTGAGAACAAAATTATTCTTCCGAGCTCTTTCTCAGTGAATTCAGTGTTTCTGTAGAGGAATGTTACTGAATATTTTAGTATTAATTATGTATCCTGAAATCTGTTTGAATTTGTTTATTATTTCTAAGAGTTCATGGCGAAATTTTTGGGGTCTTCTATTTAAATAATCGTGCCATCTGCAAATAAGGATAGTTTGACATCCTCCTTTCTGTTACTCCCTTTATTTCACTCTCTTGCGTGATTGCTCTGGCAAGGGTTTCAAGGACTACGTTGAATAGGGGTGTTGAGAATGGACAGCCTTGTCATGTTCCTGGTTTAAGGGGAAATGCTTTTTGGTTTCTCCCCATTTACTATGATATTTGCAGTAGCTTTGGCATATATGGCTTCTATCAGTTTGAGGGTAAGCTCTTTATATACCTATTTTCCTCAGGGCTCTTATCATGAATGGATTTTGTCTAAAGCCTTTTCTGCACTGATTGAGATTATCATGTGGTTTTTCTTCTTGCTTTTATTAAGTGGTATATTACATTAAATAATTTACATATGTTAAACCAATCTTGCATCCCAAGAATGAAGCCCACTTGATCATGGTGTATGACCTCTTTGATATTTGCTGGATTCTATTTGCCAAAATCTTGTTTAGGATTTTTTTCATTCATATTCCTTGGGGAGATTGGTCTATAATCTTCTTTCCTGGTTAGGTCTTTGTCTGGTTTTGGTAGTAGAGTGATGCTAGCCTCCAAAATTGAATTTGGAAGTGATCCTTCCTTTAAACTTCATGGAAAAGTTTGAGGAGTTCTAGAGTTAACTCTTCTTTGAAGTACTGAAATAATTCTGCTGTGAATCTTTTTGTCCTGGACATTTCTTTGTGGGTAGAGAATTTATTACTGTCTCAATTTCTGTGTGTGTTATGGATCTACTCAATGTTTTTATGTCTTCTTGGTTCAATTTTGATATTTTGTTTGTGTCTAGAAGCTTTGCCATTTGTTGGAATGTGCTTGAAATATTTTCTTATGATTCTCTGAATTTCAGCAGTGTCCATTGTGATTTTACCCTTTTTACTTCTAATTGCATTGATATGAGTTTTTTTCTGTCCTTCTTTTCATTAGTTTAGCTTGAAGTTTATCAATTATTCTGTTACTATGTTTATTCTTTCGAGGAACTTTTAAATTCATTGTTTTTTGTTTCAGTTTCATTGATTTATGCTCTGATCTTTGTAATTTCTTTTCTTCTACTACTTTTTGATTTAGATTGCCGTGTTTGTGTATGACCTTAAAGACCATTAAATTATGTACTTGAGGTTTCACTTTTCTTTTGATGTGTGCAGTTATGGCTATGAATTTTCCTCTTAGGCCTTCCTTCATTGTGTTCCATAGGTTCTAGTATGATGTGCTTTCTTCATTATTTCACTCTAGGATGTTTTTTATTTCTTTCCTGATTTTTTTTTTTTTGTGACCCGTTGTTTGTTCAGTAAATTATTTAGTCTCTAAGTATTTGAATATTTTCTGATGTTTCTTTTGCATTTGATTTCCAGTTTTATTCCACTATGATTTGAGAGTAAATAAGGAATTATTTTGGTTTCCTTGTACTTATTTAAACATGTCTTATGGCCTGTAATATGATATATTTTGGAAAATGTTCCATGTGCTGCTGAGAAAAAAATGTATCTTGTTGATGTTGGGTGGACAACATTAAATAAATATCCATTAAGTCCCAGTTTTCCACAGCATCATTGAACTATAGTATTTCTTTGTTGATTTTCTGGCAAGTTGATCAGTCTATCTGTGATAGTGGAATATTGAAGTCCCCTACTATAATTGTATTGGGATCTACATGGACTTTCAAGCCCAATAATCTTTGTTTTATGTAATTAGGTGTTCCAGAGTCATGATTATATACATTGGTAATTGTGATTTCTTCCTGTTGTATTTTTCCCTTAACTCATATATAGTGTCCATCTTCGTCTTTCCTGATCTGTTTTGCTTTGAAAACGGATGCGTCTGAGAATAGTGGAGAGGATTTTATGTTGAGTATTAAATAAAAGAATTGCAGCAAGCTGCTGTCAACCCCTTTGTGTTAGCAGACTTTCTGACTGGCCCTGGGGGCGGGACTGTCAGGGAAATTGCCCAAGCCAATTGTACTAGAGGAAATGGCTGCTTCTTCATCCTCTTCCTCAGCTGGTGGGGGCAGTGGAAGTGCTGTTGCTGACCTCCCTCCACCACAGAAAGAACTTTTATATTTTCTAGATAAATGCAGAAGATAGCCCTAAGAGACTCCTCTGTGAATCTGTTGTCAGCTAACCTGTGGCGTCACCCTTAGACAGTTGAAACGTCATCAGCTAGTTGCTCAGATGGAAAAACTACCTGGTTTGGGAGAAGAGCTGACGGCTCATGACACATTCAAATCAATCAAGCAGCTACTAGCTCATCCTCATCAGCATGGTGTCACCTGGACGGTCACCCCTGGGGCAGGGCTGGTACGGAGCCAACAAGGAGCTTTCCGTCAGCTTATACACCCATCCAGACATTCATAGCTATGTTGCTGAACTATCAGGTCACATCCATTTTTAGTTTCTCTGTATCTATCCACAGGGAACAAATACTTCAAGGTGTGATCTTGCAGGGCAAAAAGATACACGCGTGCACACACACATATTTGAGAATCACATTAAGACAATAAGTTTCAGAGAACTAGGAGATTCGGGTTTAAAA
The DNA here is from genome assembly GCA_004027205.1 of Ctenodactylus gundi. Taxonomy (NCBI): domain Eukaryota; kingdom Metazoa; phylum Chordata; class Mammalia; order Rodentia; family Ctenodactylidae; genus Ctenodactylus; species Ctenodactylus gundi. Next base: position 139,449 of record PVKB01000879.1, read on the forward strand.
ATATTTATAAGGCTGAAATTACAGTTTAGTGGCAGAGAATTTGCCTGGAATTCTGAGGCCGTAGATTTAAGCTCCAGCATTGGAGAGAGAGAGAGGAAAATTACCTTTAAAAGATATTTATAAAATTTTCACAAGCTCAGCAGGATACATATCAGAAGTAGTTAGCTGGATGGTACGCATCCTGTCACTGCTGTCACTCATAGAGTGCCTGAGAATTGTTGCCAGTCTAGAAACTTTTGCCAGTCAAGTCCAAGGTCAGGATCTGTAGTTATAGATTTCTGAAATAAATATTTCATTTTGCAGGTAAATGTGATTTCTTCTCAAGACTTGTCCAAATGAAGAGTTTGTAAATGTTTATTTTTTCTAATCCTGAATATTTAATTCTATAATCTTTTTAAAATTCTTCTATACATGCCAAACACTGGCCACCCAAAAAGGCTGTTTGATTGTTGTAGCTCTTTAAGAATTAAAGCAATAAGAAAAATCTTTTTATACACATGTTCAATTCATTGGTGAATACAAGAAATTTTGCAGCAAATAAATCATCTGAAAGAGCACCATGAGTAAATAAAATATTTCAAATTCATAAAGAATTTCTCCATCTCTATGGCTACTAAAGATAATTTGTGAATTATTGATTTTACATTTGAAAAACAAACTTTTTTGCTTCTACCTACTTCTTCAAAACTCAAGCATTTTGTTAAAGATTTATTTTCTTGTGTATTTTCACTTAGAAAATGTATTTTCTGAGTTTGAATGTCCCCACTCTATACTTAGGACCAGTGTAAGGCCATGTAATTAAGGGCTGTGCTCAGAGGCAGCTGTGGTGCTTCTGTCTTCCTGACCTCTGTGAGGCTAGCGATTTGTTTTGCAGTAGATTCCTAATGTGATGGACTCATCTGCCACAGACCCAACAGAAACAATGGGCATCTGCCACAGACCCAACAGAAACAATGGGCCAATGTCATTGACTGAAAACGGAAATTGTGAGCCAAAATAAATGCTTTCCTCCTTTAAGTTTATTGTCTCAGAAGTTTTGTTGCAATATTGGAAATCGGATGCACCCATCTACACACACATAGGAGGAGGTGGGAGAAAGAAAGAGAGACAGAGAGAGATAGAGACGTAGTGTGTTGAGTTTCTTCCATTTGTTCCGATGTGTGCTCCCCTTCCTTTTATCCTACTGTGTTGACTAAATAGCAGATTATATGGACTAAACACAGATTCTCTGACTCCCAGTTCAATTCAGTCCATGGGGACACCATTGGAAAGTGGAAGGGGGAACCATCAGAATATCTATTCCCATTTTCACTGTCCCACATGGTAATACAATTTTTTAATTAATACATTCTACCTTGAATATAGCTTAACATTCTTTTTTGTAAAACTATTCCTTGTGAGATACCTTGTAGTACTGTAAATAAAATAAAAATAAGAATAATCTATTCTAGAATGTGGATGCTTTAACATTTGTTCAGATGGTATTAGAATTTTTTTATTTTTACATTTTTTTGTTCAGTGATCTCAATGAAGTTCAGTAGGAGAAAGTTTCACTACACAGACTTTTAAATTTCCAAGTGAAAATTTGTTTTGATTCTCATCCAGTCAACTGTGCACCTACATAAAATACTTAGTTGGTATAGGATTTCACTAAAATTTGATACTTGCCAAGACATACATTTGGTCTAAACCTGTAGTATTTCCTTTTGAAAAGCTGGGGTTACATGTAATTTTTACATTTATGTTATCTTCTTATTATGCATCTATTTAATGGAAAAACATGTTTCTTTAACAAAATTTCTTCCTGAAGGCAGCTGCTCAGCATTGATGCTGATGCCACCCCTCCACCTCCCTTGCCCTTATGGCTTAAAAAATCTCTAATTTGGTGCTCAGGGTATATCTCAACGGTAGAGTGCTTGCCAAGTTTGCAGTGCCCTGAGTTCAATTGCCCAGAAACATATAAAATTTAGTCAGGCACAGTGATACACACTATAATCCCAGAACTCAGGAGGCTGAAGCAAGAAGACTGTCATGGGTTTGAGGGCAGGCTGATCTACACAGTGAGTTCAGGACCAACCGAGACTACAGAGGGGGACTCTGTCAAAAAAAAAAAAAAAAAAACAACTCTGAAGTCAAGCGTATTCATTTTCATGATTTTATTATGGGTGGGTGGAAATTCAACAAAATAAAAAAAATTAAAACATTATTACTACTACCATCAGTTTCACCTTCTGCATATTAAGGATTCTAAAATATTCCCTGATTTTCTATCTGGATTATGTTTCTGAAAAAATTCTCTCCTTTTCTGACACTAAATATTTTTTCTCATTTTTGTAACTACTAATTTCTATGCTTATTCCTCAAAAACAAGATATTCTGAGACTGTCAGCCTGCACAGAGCTCTAAGATTTGTATCTGTATCAAAGAGTAATCTGAGTTTAATCACACATTAATTAATATTATGAGCTATACTGGGCAGGAGTAACATCATGACAAAGCCATTACTGCCTTTTCACAACCTGAAGACAGCCTGTGTTTTCCTCTGTACACGTAGACCTTTGCTGGGCCACCATGAATACCAGCTCCCAGTCAACGTTTTGCCTGAGAGCCCTCAGGCAGGTCGCATACGCCATGACCAACTGTAGTTACTGCTTGTTACAGTTTAGACCTGGAGTGTCCCTCACAAGCCTTGTGTTTGGAGAGTAAATTCATTGTTTTTGCAGAATGTAAGAGAGCGTGGCCTGGTCAGAAGGGCAGATCTTTAGGGTTGAGCCCTGAAAGGAGAGATAACTGGGCCCAGGACCCGGAGGGGTATAAACTAGCTCCTCCCTCCTCACTCAGTAGCTTGGCTGGGACTGCGCCTCCATCACACCCGCCCGCCATGGCCAGCCAGCCATGAATGGACTGAGATCTCCTGAAACCGTGGGCTAAAATAAATGTTTTCTCTCGTAAGTCATGGGATATTGTGGGTGTGGGATATTGTGTCCTAGCAAAGAAAAGTAACTAAGATAGAGCTACACTAAAGACAAACAGATACATTAGACAGTTGATGTGTTTTCAAGGAATTCATAGCTATATTAGGGAAGCAATAATATTATGAAAATATAATTTTAAGAATATTAAGCCAAGAAACTAGTAGAAGTTAACGTGGAGGAAATGCTTCAAGTCATTGAAATAGGCAAGAAGTTTTGGGGGAAAATCAGTATAGAGAGCAAAAGCCAAACTAGACAGGAAAGTTGTGTCATTTTGAGAAATGCACACATGGCAAAGGCAGCAACACAGTGAGAAGACTGCAAGAAGAGTGGAAAAAACACCTGAAAACTCTCCATCAGACTGAGGAGTTATATTCAAAATATATGGGAGCTCAAATCAATAACAAAAATAATTTATACTGGGTGTAAATTGGTATGATAAAAACTCTCAGAAGCCCTTCAAAATAATTTCTGAAACTAAATAAATAATATTAATCCCCAGCTGTGCCCAAACTATCTGAACTCAATGGTAAAAAAAGTATTCTTTTCTGCTAAGAGTAGATGCTTATAATTCCAATAATTTGAATCAAAATCAGTGAGAGTTTTTTTTAAAAGCAAAGTTTTCAGAAACAAAAATAGATGAGGTACCTCCTCCTTCAAAAGGTTGGATGAATCTAGAGAAATATTCACAAAACTGCTAACCACCAAGTTTATAGCAGTTGATTTTTTTCAATTTAATATTACAATTACAAAAAATGTCTGTAAATATGAAATGGAACAACTTCCCAAGGGTGTTATATCTGGTCATTTCATTCACTGATCTTGAGTTTTTGAGTATGGATGATTTATTGCTATGTCACATTGTTGGTCCAAACATGATATCCTTGATATCAGAGACCTGTGGGTACCACGGTTCATGTGCTAATATGCAGACTTTATTACACGTTATAAGCTCCTCTACTCTCCAGAACACACTCCCTTTCAATTAGTAGGTTGATAAGATGATAATATCTTTATGCTAAATCATTTTATGCAACTTTTGACTTTCTTCCTTTTCTATTTGTTTAGTGTATGAATTTGAGAATGTTTTCAATATAAGATATGATTGTTGTGGCTAATTGTAAAACTGTTTTTATATAATATGCAAGAGATATTCTTAACCCACAAAATATAAAAAATCAAAGCCATACTTTCTAATTTCAAGTTAATGTAGACTGAAAACTTTTCACTGGAAAGCTGAAATGCAGATACTTAATCGCGAGAAAAGATTCAGGATTGATAGCTTGCTAACAAGAATGGAAACTAAGAGATAGCAGAGAATATTCTGAGAAAGTGTACAAAGCATGAAAACAAATGACATGAGAAAAAGCAGAGAGATGTCCATGCAACACAGGAATTGATGAACTTACATCAGTACCAATACCTTAAGTTTCATACACTTTGAATCAAAAGAAAAAAAATTAAATAAAACTACTTTGCATTTTTTTAATATTTGTGTTATCTACAAATACAAATGTACTTGGAATAGAAATATTAAAGTAAAAAAAACTGCATAATTTTCTAGTGGATTACTTTTACAAATGTTTAAAAGAAGTGTCCCTCTTATGAAATGTGCAAAAACAATGACATATGGAGACCCAGCATGAATGATAGAGTAGACAGAGGGGCAATGGTCAGCTAGAAAAGGGGCAAAAATCTGAGAAATGGGTGGGTATAGACGCTCACTGACTCCCCAAACCACATGTCTCTAATGTGTTATATAATTTGGATTTCAAAATAAAAATAATAAAGTTAACAAATTTTTAAAAACCCAAATGATTATAGGAAAACAACATAACATGAAACGATTATTGCACAGAGAATTTAATGAACCATTTCCTTACTCCTTTTGTATATATTTATTTATGCCGTCAATTTACTGAAACAATAGACACTGGGGTTGAAATGGGTGCCAAACATCAGGATGATTTCTATATGTCAATTTTCAAAATATGACATGGTTCTTTCTAGAATTATTTGACTATGATATTCATTGCGACCTTGTAGAAAAGCATTTGTGTGTGTGTGTGTGTGCCATGAAGAGGACAAATAAAAATCCACTAACATGAGCTTCTTGAGGGGCAGATTTGTTGGTTGCTGAAATTTTGGTCAGTCAACGGAAGTGCCCCATAACCATATCACTAGTCTGCATTCCTCCTGCAGCTTTTGGTAATTTTGCATCTCTTAGGGGATGAAGTTGTTCCCTCTTAACACTTCAGAGAGTTTTGTTCTCTAAAAAGAGAAGTAAACAAACATAAGAAAGTGATATTGTTAGGAAATTAAATATGATTTACTTTTCAAATGGTAAAGTGCATTAATAATGTTGAAGAAAGAGAAGTTCATGGTGGTAGTCCTACCATCTGTTTGCCTGTTAATGTTTTTCATTGATTAAGGCTATAAAAATGTGTTAGTTGGAATATGAAATGTCATCATTTAAACATGTTCTGAGTAAACTGATATATTTTGTGGTCTCAATTAGAATTTTGAAATATTTTACAGTAAACTCGGTAGTGTACTTAGTCTGGAATACTGTTGCCAATAAAATCTCAGGTTGAATTTAGAAAATAGTGTACACATATGTCACATTTGCAGAAGTTTCTGCTTATCATAATTAACACTTTTTTAGACTTTAAATTTGACTTTTTCCTAAAGTATCGAGAGCACTTTTTAGGACAAGGACTCCATATAGCAAGGTCTGGAAGGATTTGACATACATTAGAAGTAAGGGTACAGAAATCATACGCAATATTTCTGATTGTGTTCACAAAGCAAAACATGTTGAAAAATGAAAAAGCATATGAATTTTGGAAGAAAGCATTCATTCATTTAAGATGTCTGTACTCTACTTTTTATAAGCATTGGATTTAAAATGGTGAACAAAAGGTTACTAAAGATATCAGAAACTAGTGGGAAGAGAACATGCAATTGGAGAAGTTAATTACCTCTTTTTTTTAAGTCTTCTTTTGCTTTGGTACCATAGGAGACTTGAAAAAAGCCAAAATCTAGTGTATTTAGTGTTATCTTTATATTGAGTGACCCTTCTTCCAGTTTTCAGTACTTATTCTTCCAATTCAATATAGATTTTAATATTCTATAAGTGTTAACGTCTTAATTTGTGGATAATGATCTATTTGTCACAGAAAGCTATATATTTGTATTTGTTTTCGACAAAGTTTTGGGCAAAGTCACAAAAAACATGAGACAAAACTTCCCTCTAGGAACTTACTTCAAAAAAGAACAAAGATTCAACAAGTTAGCTCAAGCACACTTCATATTGTAAAAGCATTACACAGGTGATGTGTGCTCAAGAGGTCCTGTCCTTATCTGATGGGTCAGGAAGGTTTTGAAGAAATAGGGTTAGAGTGAGATTTAAAGAGTAGTGGACTCTGAGTTGACGATTGCATCTATAGGAGCAAAGACAAATGAAGCAAAGGCTCTTGGAAGAAAAAGAAATATATGCCAAGATCACGAGGCACTGAGAAACCTTGAAGGAAAAGCTGTAGCCTAGAAAGTTGAATGAGAAGGAGAAGTGAAAAGTGAGGACAAGGAGAAATAGGCCTGACATCAAGTCTGTTAGAACTTGGTGACCATCTGCTAGAACTTAGAGATCAGGAGAAATGCTGTCATAATTAGCCTAGGATGAGGCATTTCCAAAGCAAAGTAATGAAACAACACTTCCTGTTCCTAGAAGATCCCTATGGCTGAATTTTTCACTGCATTAATTAAAGTGAGGCAAAAGTGGCTGCTGAAAGGACTAATAGATTACTGTGTTAGAATGGGAAATAAATGGTGGTGGGTTAAACTAAAAGAAGGCAGTAAGAGTAGGGAGCTAGTCCATAAAACTCAAAAAAATTCTAAAATTCACAGGTAGTGTGAATGACATGTGGAAGTTACCTAGATAGGGGAAGTAGGGAAAAAGAAAACACAATCACTGACAAAAATGTGTAGAATCAACAGCTGAGCGTGTTGAAGTACTTACATATTTAGTGAATGAAGAAACACAAGATAAAAATATATTTGGACACGATGACTTCAATTTCAAGTGTTATATTTTAGGGCCCGTGAGATTGCCAATTGTAGATACCCCACGGACTCCCGAGTAGAAAGAGCTGGAGCCCAGAAAATGGGTCATGACTTAAATTACAAGAGCTGGTGTTTTGCATGGAAGACAACACAAGCCATGGAATGTATAAGGTTACCTGTCAGATCTCGTAGTGTGAGGAGGCAGTCTAAAATTAAAATGCAACCCAAGGGCAAAACCCTATATATTTTTCCTTCACTCTTTTCTGGCTAACGAGGAATGCATGAAGTCCAAGATAAACCTACGATTTCCCTCTCTTTTACCCTTAATAATAGGATTTGAAGCTACCCCTAAAAACAATGCATCAAACAAAAATAAGCATAAATATCAAAACTGATTTATCTGATAGACGAATCATCAAATATTATGTCAAACAATAATGTTTTATAATAAAAAAAACAATGGCTTGTGTTTTTATAAAGGATTGTGACATTTGACCTATGGGCTGCAGTTTGCTGATTTTTGATGTAAGTATTTTACAAGTCATTTGATCAAAAGCAGTGTCATACCCATTATGTCCTCAGAAACTCTCCTGTACATATTGACATAGTCTTTTTTCGTAATTCGTCCCTTCTAAGACTATGAAGGTCATTAACACAAGACATTGGAGAGAAATTTCCTGAGGAAGTCTGCCTTTCTGGGATCCATTCTTATTTTTTAATATCCAAGATATTTGTACCATTAATTAATTTATCTGAATCTTAGAAATTTTAAATATTTCAATCTTTTACTGTGCAATTCTAGAATTGTGTGCTTTCAGAAAGATCACTTACAGCTCACCAAAATTATAGTTACTATTTGGCCTACTTCTAATTTGAGAGTTTCCGTTTTTGTGCATAATATATTATTTTAATAACAAAAATTAATATTTGCATAGCTCTTAACTATTTATAAAATATTTTGTTGTAGTTAAACAATACCTTTCGAGTAGAGAAGGGTATATTTTACACTGTGATCTCAGTAATGTGTAATTCATAGCTTAAGTTTTTTTATATTCTTTAAACAGAAGATTATATTTCAGAGTAAATGTTTTTAAAATCAAAAATAAGAAAATGGTACTAAAATCTTACATTGTGCAATTTTTTGGGTAAAATGAAAGAAAACTTCTGGCAAATAATTGGTTGAATATTATTTAATTATTTCAATAACTAAAATATTTAGTAGTATTTAAAGGACTTATTAAGAAGCTAAAAAACAAAAAACTAGCAAGATGATCTGGATTTTGAATGTAATTTTCTTTAATAACATTGTTGAAAAGACAAAGCAAATATACAAAATTAAAATGATATTTATGTAAGAGTAATATGGTCTAATAGTCATTTTATATGTGTGTCATGTCAACTTGGCAAGACTGCAGTCATAACTTATTCAAACATAAATTCAGAAATTTTTGTAAAGATATTTTTATATGTGATCAAAGTCTATAATCAACTCTAATTAAGAGAGTTTATTCTAGATAATTTAAGTGGCCTGGATTTGATCTTTTGTAAAACCTGAAAGTAAGGCTCAACTTCTGGTGAATAATACTTTCCCTTCTGTGAACAGCAGCTTCTGCACTACCAAGAGCATTAGCCTGCCCTGGCTGAAGGCCTGCCCTAGAGGCACTAGACTTACGGAAGCAGGCCTGTAGAGGCATGAAGCCAGCCCTTTCAAATCCATCCCTTAACTTATATCTCCCACTGGATCTGCTTCTCCGGTCGAGTCCTGGTTCATACTTTGTTAACGGAAATGGAATGCTGCTATAACAAGTACTTTAAGATGTGGAAGGGACTTTCAGATTAAATTGTAGTTGGAGGCTTGACAATTTTCTAGAAATATGATTAGAAATGCCTGTATGTGCCCACAAACTATTGGTGGAAATAAAGCTGTTAATGATGAGGACTTGAAGAGAAGGAAGAAAAATTTCAGCCCATTCAGTTTGGAAAAAAAAATCTAAGATGATGAGATTTGCTGCTAGAACATATGCTGTCAAGAAACAACCAAAGTATAACTGAACAACTTTTGTGTAGTGCTGTAGCAGGAGAAGACTGTGAATTCATGGAATGACCTCTTCGAAGAGACAAGGCATAGAAGACTTGGGTAGCTCATGACATTGCTCTGTAAACAGAAACAGTGTTGGTGTGGACTAAAAGGAACAGGGAGCATACTGGCTATTGCATCCCTAAATCATAAGGTAGTAAAACTAATGTCAAAAATGTGCCTCCTTCTAGAATAAAGAAAAGATATATCCTAAGGCATAATGAAAAAAGTCGAAAACAGAGATGTAAATTGTAGAGAAGAATTTCTAGGACTTGAAGGCAAATGAAACTTTTCAAGATGATGGAAAATTCTGTGGGAGCAGTGATGCCTTCCTTTTCTCATTTTCTCCACTTTTAAATACAATATTAACTGTTATACTATGCTTCCCTGTTATTTTACTTTGTGTACAAATAACTTGCTTCTTGAGTTACATGGATAGTTAACAGCTAGAGATGAATTATGGCATAAGGTGAATTATAGCCAGAGCTTCATCCGTACCTGTTTTGGAAGATTTACATGATGAAATTTGATACTTGGAGTTGATGAGATTTAGCTGAGATTTTGGATTTGGAATTGATGTTGTAACTGAAACTTGGAAGGGGACTTGTAAATTAGAGGGATGTATTATGAATGGGAGAAAGATATGAATATTTGGAGGGTTATAAGACCCAAACAGAGGCCCATGGTCAAATCTCCATAACCTGGGAATAAATTGTTACATTGCAAGGGGAATCAAAGTGACAACTAAAATAAAGATTCACAATCATCTAATATTAATATAAAGAGATGGTCCTGAATTAACAAAAATAATCAAGTGATATAAAGGATTATTTAAGTTCTAGAAAGAGAAGTGGAGAGTCTATGTCAGAGTGCTTTGACATGAAAGTAACTGCACTGGCCATTACTGGCTTTGACGATGGAAAAGGAACACTGGCCCAAAAAAGAAGGCAGCCTCTGGAAGTTGGGGAAGGCAAGGAAACTGATTCTTCCCTGGAGCCTGCAGAAAGGCATGCAGTCCTGCCAGCTTGTTGATTTTAGCCCAGTGAGACCCACTTGAAGTTATGACATTCAGATTCATGACATTAAAAAAAACCCCATAGTTCTAAGCCACTAAGTTCATAGTAGTTTGTTAAAACAGCAGTGGAAAAGTAAGACATGAATTTAGGGACGCATTTTATCTTATTATTTTTTCAAAATTCCTTTATTGACTATAATGTTTCCAAATTGAAAGTAGTACTATTGTCTCAGTTGAAGAAAAGATTAGAAAATTTCTCATAGTCCATAGCTAGTAGACAGAAGATTAGGGATTCAAACCCACGTATGCTACCCACTCTACCAGATTGCATTACCAGCTTTTCACTGCTCAAGGGAACTATTTGAGACAATGAGCTCTCAAAAGTAAAAGATTTGTTGAGCTTACAGTTTTGGAGATTCCACCCTAACAAAACTTGCCTCGTTTGCTTTGGGTCTCTGATGAGGTCACTGAAGGGCAGCGTGTCCTGGAGCAAATCACTCATATCCTGAGTCAGGAAGTAAAAAGAGACTGGGGGACTGGGATCCCACAATCCCTTTGAAGGGCACACTTTCCCTAACCTAAGGACCTCCCACTAGGTCCTCTTAAATGCTTACAACACCTCTCTATACCACCACTTTAGAGGTCAAGCTTTTTATCCATGAGCCTTTAGGGAGATGTAGCATGCATTGACCTAATATGACCAAAGAGTGAAAAAATGCAAAGAGTTTAGTCAGAATGTCACTTTACAGACTTACACCCTCAACAAGTAATTGTGTCTTTTCTGGGAACTTCCCCTTATGGTAAACACTGGAAATGCGAGGATCAAAAGAGGAAGTCAATTCTAGAGAAGGTAAAAGTTAAAATATGATTGTTACAAAGTCTGAATTTTCTATTGTGATGTGAACATCACTTCTTTTTTATAATGAAAAGACTGACTTTTAACATCAGGTTACATGTCTTAAAATCAAATGAAAGTTCTAATATATTAGATAGGATCATATAATTTGATGGTTTCTACATAACAGATGAATAAAACAAGTGGTAATAAAAAAATCACTAGATACACACTGGCTTGAGACTCTTAAAGAGAAGTCATTAGAGAAACAAAACTGATCTGACAGCTTGATAGGAAGAATCCAAGAAGTGAAACAGAGTAAAGAATGCCAGGTAAGAAGGCTTTGTCAAACGAAAACCTAAAAGAAATGGGTCTAAGTGTGGCAGCAAAAGACAAATTTCTTACAACCGTGGAAGAGGAAGATTGATAAAAGATTTTCAAAACATGTAGCATCTTCCTAGCTTTTTCATCTAATGACACAAAAGACGAACTAACCCCTGCAGCATGAAAACATATATTTCTAACAGTTGATCCATTTTATACTTGCCAAGTTTTAAAGCAGATATCTCAACTTAGAAGGATTTCCTGAAATTAAATAAAAATGTGCATCTACTTTATTATAAGTGGCACATGAGAGAAATACAGTAGGGAGTACTACCTGGGAATATCTTGGGTTGTAGGCAATAAAGACTATGGGGCCAAGATACCTAATGCTTGAAAGAAACTATGGCCCGAGGTTTAATCAATAGAGAATCCCAAGTGAATTTCCCTACAGCCACATGCATGTAGAATAGTCTTGGACATTTCTGGTTTCTAACATATGAAAAATAATACATCAGAGTGGCATCAATTCCATTATGAGCCTTTGCAAAGTATCAGTTAGTTCAGTATGATTATGGTTTAGATCTTAAATATTTCCAACAAGTATGTATGTTAAAGGCTTGGTTGGCACATTGGGGACATGGTGGAACCATTTGGTGGGGCCTGGTTAAAGAAAATTGGGCCGTGTGGAGCACTTTCTAACCACTTCTGCTGAATGGCAACAGAGTTGGAGCTCAACTCAAGTCACAGTCTTTACTCTTTCTCAGGTTGCCAGGCCAAGGGTCCATGGTAGAAGTCAGGTGGTGAAGATGCTGTAATGTAGTACAGGAGATATTGAGATTCCAGTCGCTGATTCTCACTTCTTTGCTTCCTGGTTAGCAGAAAGTGAGCATATTTGCTTTACTACATGTTTTCTATGTGAGTTTTTATAGATGTGTTTTAAGATCCCACTTTTTCTCTTTAGCTTTCCCGAAGACGAGGCCTCTGAGCACAGTGAAAGAGGCACTTTATGCCCAGAGCCTCAGACACTCTCTTGGTTACTGTTTCTCAGAAAGAAGAGCGCTTGTCACTGCATATTGTTATGTAATCCAAATTTAGAAACAATTTCTTGCACTATAACTTAGACCATTTCCTTGGCCTTTTCTATTGTGTATGGAAATGCTTCTACCCATCATGTGAAAGTATCTACTCATACTAATAGACACTGGATGCATTTTACTTGCAGTATTTGAGTAAGTTGTACTTGCCAATTTTCCCCAGGATAAGTTCCTTCTTGCTAGTTTCCGTAGGGGTGTATCTTCATGAAGGGGCTGTTTCACTGACAGACTTCACAGTTCTGGACTATATGATGCACATTGGACTTTAATTTGTCTCCTACGAATAACCTCTTTGCCGTCTGGTGGGTGTAGTCTGTGCCTATGCGAAAAGACTGACAGAGGGTTTTTTAAACTTTCTATTAGCCTGCCTGAGGAAGCAAATTTTGTTCCTCAGCACGTAGGAACTATCCTGAGGGGTCAGGTGACAGGGCCTATGACTTCTCAGTTTAGTAATACCTGGGTCAAGGGAATGTTCCCATAGCGGCTTCTTTGACCACCTTCTGGGAAGTCAGACCAGCTGATTGACCTGGGCAGGTGAGCTCCCTTGAGACGGTTTCTTTAGCTGCTTCATGGGTGGCCACGTGATCAGCCTGCTAGTTTTCCAGGCAGTCTTGATCAGTGCCCTTCTGGTGACCTTTGTAGCGCCACTTCTTTTGGCAAGAAAAAAGCCTTTAGGACATAATTTATCTTCTACTGATATTTTATGGAGACCATGATGCCGTTAGGAACTGACTTCATGCTTCATACTTTCTTCATTCTCAGTACTGTGAATCTAAGTCAAGGTCTGAAGCAAATTCCAGGTTATTTTTTGTGTTTGTTCACTTGCTTTGGGACCAAGTCTGTCTTTTAGTAGACCAGGATTGTCCTGAGGTAGTATGTAGCCCACACAAACCAGGAGCTCACCACAATCTCTTGCCTTGGCCTCCCAAGTACTGTGATTGCGGTGGGTACTATCATACCTTGCTAATCTTCTTATGTGATGCTAATGAATTGAACATATGGCCTGTACATGCTAGATAAGCACCTTAACCACTGAGCTACACCCTCAGCCTCATTTTTTATTTTAAAAACATCTACAAAATTTAAATACGGCAATCAGTAAATATATTAGGATTCAAATATAAATGAAATATAATCTCCACATTTACAAAAAACCTTAAAATTTAGTCTTATTTATTTACTCATTTCTTCAACCATAGGTATTGCCCATACTTAAATATCTAATCTTGGAAAATAATACCTAAATAATGAAAATTATTTTAAAAATATCCTTTAGGGGAATATGCTATCTTTAAATTAAAATATCTACATTTAAGTTATAACTATTTAAATATAAATAAGATTTCATTTTTTGATTCGTTAAAATGATTGAACTACTTTCTTCTAGTCAATTTTAGTGAAAATGTGACAGATGTTGTGTGCCCCCTAGTGGCCATTCCTCATATCTTTACCTTTGTCCATGTTTCAGAGATTTGGTCAGAATGCATTTTACATGACAGACATGTTAATTTAACTAAATTTATGTTTAGAATATTTGACTAATTCTTACTTTATTTCAACTGAAGTAGTTCAAAATCAGATTGTGGACTCAGTGTACATTAACACATGTTATCTAATATTTTTTTCTGGAGATCAATTACTTGGAAAATAAGGGGTCACATCCAATAACACAAAGGAAAAACATTTAAATGGAATCATCCCAAAATATCCATATTGTTTTGTATTTTGCATCACGCTGTGCTAACATATAATTATATGCAGGGGTTGGGGAGAGGAAGTAAACGAGGCGACAAGTCTGAAATTCATAGGGTAGCCTGGCAGGCTAGGAATTCAGGCAAGATTTCTACAGTGCAGACTTAGGCCAGATTCTCCCTGTAGGAAATGTCAGCCTATGCTTGTAGGCCTTCATCCTATATTATCCATATTATTATGAAAGATGGTGTACTTTGCTTACAGTCGACTCATCTTAAATTTTAATCATATCACAAATATTTTTGCAGTAACATGAACAACAGAGTTTGTTCAAACAGGTAGACATTCTAGCCTTGTCAAGTAGACACATACAGCATTGCAACTTCTAAACACGAATTTAAGTACTTTAAGCATATTAACTCAATTTTTTTTGGTCTTCATTGTGACCTTATAAGGCAAATGCTCTTACCCATTCAAAAGAGACGAAAGCACATGTTGGTGAAGTAATTTGGTAAAGTAACATAAGAAGACATAGCCAATATATACAGGAGATGGGAATTGAACCAGTGTTCCTCTTTTGGCTTCCAAATATTGATGTTTTGATGAATTAATAATTTGTTTTAATAAAGTAACTCAGACATATACTAAAAACTACACTGCAAAATTAGCATTCTTGTCAACTTTGCAAAATTCTACCACTTAGCTTCAATTACAACTTAAAAAAATTTTTTTTTTAGATCAGGAAACCATACAAGATACTGTTGAGGTTACTTATTTATTTCTTCCTGATGTTATGAGTCAGTCTCTTCCTTGAATAGTAGCTATTACTTCAAAGTTGGTCTTGGCATTCTCCATAAATGCTTTTGGAGACATTTGTAGGCACCAACTTGAGTCAATAAAAATACTACATTTTATCATTGTTTTGTTTTAAGCTGTAAAGAGATCATATACTATGCTAAATGACATTTTATTGAGCTGAAAACCATGTTCCTAATATTATCTATGTCTTTAGTGCAGTCATTTTAACTACTTTTAGTATTCAGTTGTTTGCATGTACCTCAACGTATTAATCCTTTCTTCTATAATAGGCATTGGGAGTGTTTCAAGGTCTTCACGATTACAAACGCTATCATGCATTTCCTGCCCATCTGTCTCGATGTGTAAGCCCTCCTGCACACACATGTGTTTCTCGAGAAGAATGTGGCAGTGCTAGTGAGGGGACAGTGTGACTTGGTCTGCAGAGACTAAAAACGATTTTCTTCCTTCTGACATGACACCTTTGCAGGACCTTTTTTCTAACAAGAGAGGGAGAGGCAGAGGAAGAAGACGAAGGGAGGAGAAAGAGAAAGAAGAAAAGAGGACAGAGGAGGAGAGAGAGAGGAGAGAGCGAGAGACATGAATCATGCACCCACCATCTTAGCTAGTAAAATGTCTAGGGCATGGTGGTGTCTCAGATACTAATTCCATTAATTTGAAATGAATTGTGCTTTATCAGCTTTCCTGGCATCTCTTAATCCAGGCAGCTTGGTGATCAAGATTAATATGTTGGGGCAGAATGACATCGCTTGGATCTTAAGTTTTTCCCCGAAGGTTCGTGTGTTCTCTGGCACTGCTTGGAGGTGGGGGAACCTATAGTGGGTAGGACCTCCTGGAAGCAGATTGGATCCCTGGGGCATGTCTTTGAGAGTTGTATTGGGATATCAGTTCTTGACGTCATTCTCTGACTCTCTGCTTTTATAAGGTGAGCAGCTGTGCTCTATAACATACTCCCCACCACAGCCTAACCCAATGGAGCCACTGACCATAGGCTGAGGGCTCTGACACCAGGATCCAAAATCAACTATTCTTACTGTTAAGCTGATTTTCTCTGGTATTTTGTCACAATTATGGAAATCTAACTAACACAACTCTAATGTTTAGAACATTTTTTAGTTCACAACAAAATTGAATCCAAATTATGAAGAGTTCCCATATATCTCCTTTCTCATCTCTTCTAGAAAATTTCTCCCCTATTACTATTTTCCAAAAGAACTTTACAATCTTACAATTGATATACCTATGCTGATACAGCATTATTATCCAAAATCCTTATTGTACCTTGGGAAACATTCAGGATTCCTGCATTCTACAGGTTTTGATATGTAAACAGGACACACAGCCACTATTATGGTACCATACACTATATTTTCTATCGTCCAAACTCTTTGTCCTCCACGTATTCTTCTTTCATGCACTCTAGCCCTTTGCTACTACTGATCTTTTTACTATATCCTTAGTTTTGTCTTTTCTAGAATGTCAAATACCTTAAATCACAGAGTGTGTCCACTTTCATATTGGATTCTAACACAGAATTTAAGAGTTGTCTATTTTTTGCCATGACTTAACAACTCATTTTATTTGTTTGCTATAATTGGATTGGAACTTGTGCCTTTTTCACTATACCACACATCTTTAATCTTTCTTTCCTTCCTTCCTTCCTCCTTTCTCGCTCTCTCTTTGATTTTTTGAGAAATTTTCACTAAGTCACTAAGTTGTTCGGGAACAGCTCAAAATTGCGTTCTTTCTGCCTCAGCCTCTAAGACTCCTTGCTTTAACTCTGCTAAATCATGACTTCTTATAATTATATTTTGTTGGCTCATGATCTATGGACAGAGCTTACATCCTGTAACTAGAGAAATAATCTAGAAACTGCACCTAGAAATCTTCATTCCTTCAGTTGTCTGTCTTAGCATTCCTGTTGCTTTATATTCCTTTCTTTCATTGAATTCTTATAAGAGTAGAATTTCTGAAGTCTCAGAAGTGTTTTCTACTATGTGATCTATGTAATTGCTGCAATGTTACTCTGCACGGGATACTTTAACAATGGTGGATAAGGCTTTATTTGAGAGAAAGGAAGTTGAGGCAAAGGCGTACAAAGGACCTTTGCTGCCCAGGCGTGCGTATGTTTGAATGGGGCAATGACCGTTGACAGCAAGAAAAACATATCAGTTTGGAGGTGGACAGGTCTGGAGACGAGAAAAATGTCTAAATAGTTTAAAGAGAAATTCAGACTGAATGAAACTCAGCCAAGAATTCTGTGCCTTGGCTCCTTTCCGTTGCTTTGGCAAAAATAACAATATCTAAGAACAAACATGAGGACTCTGCTCTGCCAACTCACCACCATTGGTTCTGTCTGAAACAGGAAAGGACATGATAAAAATAAATAGTGGTTATCCCCTTTGATTAAAATGTTACCAAAATGATAATTCCCGCAATGATAGTCTCTGGGTGTAAAAATGCGGATAGCTGTAGGGGTTGGCGACCAAAAGATCTCCAAAACATGGTGGCATTCAGTCTTCAGACAGTGCGTTATTTAGAGGAATATAGACGCTCTAATCTGTTGAGCTACTTGAAGACAGAGGCACGTAAAAAAAAAGTCTCATGCCACTCTTTTTCTCTCTAATTATATTCTTATATGCTAAGTTGAATACTCCTGAGAGTGTTGAAATCCTGAACATGTAGGCACTATCAGGTTGTTTATATAATGATAAAATATGCTCCAAGTTTAGTCCTTTCTACCCAAGGAATGATTGATGTGATAAACTAAGCTCCAAATTCTTGAGATGTTTTTGAGACTCTCCTTGTGGGAGGGTAAAAGTATGAGAGAAACCTTGTCCCAGTTTGATGCCCTCCACAGTGCCTCCGTGAGCTGAATGATTGGAAGGGGGGGGGGCACTAGAAACATTCAGAAGAAAGGAAACAGGATGAATAAAAATAATGAAAACGAAAATCCTCAGAACAATTTAACAGGGTAATATTTTTAGAAGACTAATTATTATATAAAAAATGTAGTGAAAATGGAATGAGTAGAAACCTTTTAAAGGATTGCTAGAGAGAATAGTGGGCCAGCCTCTTGACCAACTTTTCAAACTATTAAGAAGAAACTGAAGCAAGTTTGTTCTTTTCTTTTTTTTTTTTCTCCTCTTCCTTGGTTTCTTTTTCCAGCTTGGGATAACTGTCTAAGATCTTATGAAGGCATGCACATGCAGCGATCTTTAGAACTTTCACTAATTTTAACAGTGTGAGTTAAAGAATATATGTCAGGTTGGTCCCAGAGCAGAAAGGGTAGCGCTGTCCTAGTAGGCTACGCGAGGGCATATGCATTGCTGTGGTCATTGTCATGGGTGGGAACAATACCCTTCATTGGAATTGTTCTGTACTCTCTCACAGTGTAACATGGTAATTAAATGTAACAAAAGTCAAAAGGACAGTAACAGTGTGGTGATGCAGAATTGTCAAGGGCTTGAACTGGAGACCATTGCTCAAAGTAAAAATGTATGTACGAAGGTTATTTATGATTGTGGCATAAACTCTAGCAGAATTCATTCTTGTATTGTCTGTTATATTTTCAATGGCAGATAGAGGTGTACAGGAAGTAAATTGCTCTTTTGCTCAAACAATTTGAACAACAAAGTAGTAAAAATCTGCTCTTTACCTTGCTGTAATTAAGCTTACTAGAAGGAAGCTTTTGGAATAACCTTATCCTGTCTGGTGGTTAATTTTAAAAAGTGTGTTATACCTGGAGATCATGAAAAGCTTTCGATTTGAATAAACATATGCAAGACTGACATACAAGTCCAATGCCCCCTACTCTCCCCTCCAGTTCCCATCATTCCCCACATTAAGTTCCATGAAATGATTGTGATCTGGGTTTCTCATATCAGAGAGACCATTCGATATTTCACCTTCTGCTTCTGACTCACTTCGCTAAGCATGATGGTCTCAAGTTGCCTCCATTTACCTACAAAAGCCTCCAGCCTATCTGACTTTATAGATGCATAGTATTCCATTGCATATAAATACCACAGTTTGTGTATCCATTGGTCTGTATTTTGACGACTTCCACAGTTTAGCTATTGTCAGTTGTGCTACTATGAACATGGGGATACATTTATTTCTGTTGTATGTTGTTTGTAACTCTCTTGGGAAAATTCCCAGAAAAGGAATTGCTGAATTGAAGGGGATTACCAGTCTTTTGAGAGACTTCCATATTGCTTTCCGTAGTGTTTGTACCAGCTTACATTCCCACTAGCAGTGCAGGGGGGTTCCAGGTCCAGTCCTGCGACCTCCCAGGTGCAAGTGGGGCTCTGGTGGTGGCTACCTGGCTCAAAAGTTAGCCTCTCTCACTAGTTAGTGATGGCGAAAAGAAGTGGTTATACATGTGCAGAAGAAGGAAATTAAACACCGAACTCTCATCCTTATAGTAAAATTAAGTAAAAACAAATCAAAAACCTTGATATAAAAGAAGAAATGCTGAAACTTCCCGGAAAGAATAAGGAAAATACTTGAAGGCACATGCACAGGCATGGGCTTCCTTTTTAGACCTCCTGCAGTAGCACAAGAAATAGCATGAAGGATCAGCAACCAGAATGGAAACAACTTCCAGAATAGAATTTTTCTCTTTTACCAATAACTCTGTTGAAAGTGGATTACATAAAAACTCAAACAATAGAACTCACCAAATAAATGACCCTATCAAAACTGGTCAAAAGAAAAAGATATTTCTCAACAGAAAAATACACATAAATGGTTAATAACTACATAAAAAATGTTTAGAATTCTTACCCATTAGGAAAATGCAAATCAAATCCAGCCTGATATTCCATCTTTCCCAGTATGAGTGACTAATACCAGGAACAATAACAACAAAAATAAAATAGTAGTGTTATGTAGTGGAAAAAGAAGCACTTCTACCTTGTTGGTGAGAAAATAAACTAATATGACTACTACAGAAAACAATAGTTAGAGTCCTCAAAAAACAAAAAAATCAAATTTCCTTTGGCCCAAATATGCCTCTTCTGGGTGTCTTCCCAAAAGAGGTAAAAATATCACACTATAATGATACATGCATATCCATAGGCAGTACAATTCACAGTAGCTGAACTAGGGGAACAACCTATGTGTTCACTGATAGACAAGTTGACAAAGAAAACGTGATACGTAAATACAAACTTAAAAGTATCAAGAAACCATAGCAATGAAAATTGTGAGTCACATGTAGAAAATGTGTGAATTTTGAAGCCACATCAATTGAATCAAATCAGACACATAAAGTTAAATATTGCTTATGTGAGAAATCCACAACGGAAATAAATTCAAGTAAAATAAATGAGTGATAGCAAGAATCACAGATGCAGACTTTTTGGAGTTGAGAAAATAAAAATAAGAAGGTGTGAGGAGAGGCGTTCAAGGGATGAACGGGGATAGAAAATGATCCAATTCACATAAACACAGTTAACTATTATTTTTCTAAACACACACTAATAAGATAATAAAAAGAAATATCAAAGTTAAGCTTTACCACAGATTAAATGAACTTAGCAGATGCCCAGAGAACACACTATCCAATAGCTGAGCAGCACACATTCTTGTAAGTCATAAAAAGTCTCTAAAACAGATCATACTTTAGGCAAATCTTAGGAATGATGAAAAGTAGCATTTTTGGGCATCTTTTTAGGTTTTAGTGGAATGGAGCTAGAAATTAACAACAAGAGAAATGAAAACTCAGCATACCAGAATCTCTGACACACAGCAAAGTCAGCGCTGAAAGAGAAGTTTTAGCTATGAGTACCTACATTAAAAATCCAGAGAGAAGTTGATAAACGAATGATACATTTCAAAGATGCTGGGTCAATTCAGCATTTGCAAATCTTTTTGTAGATGATATCATACCATACTTAGAAAATACTAAAAATTTCACCAAATTACTTTTAAAGCTGATCATTTATTAGGTAGCAAGAGGCAAAATCAACTTTAAAAATGAATAGCTTTTGTATACACCGATAATGAACTAGCTGAAAAAGCTATCAGAAAAACAATTCCATCTACAGTAACTTTTTAAAAAATACCAACAATCAACCTAACCAAAAGGTGAAAGACCACCACAATGAAAATCATAGAAAGCCAAAGAAAGAAGTTAAAAGTCTTCTTGTGGTTATGAATGTGCAAAATTCATCTTCTTTAGATGATTATATTATCAAAAATGACCTAGAAATTCAATTCAATCTCCATCAAAACCCGATGACTTTCATCACAGAACTGGAACAACTATGTTAAAATCCACATAGAAACAAAAGCCCCACAGTAGTCAAAACAACCCTGAGCATAAAAAGTAAGGCTGAGGCATCAAACACCTGATTTCAAATTACACTAAAAACCATAGAAACTAAGGTAGAAACGTAGTGGCATAAAAATAGATACATAGATGAGTGAAATGCAATAAAGGATGTAGGAGCAAACTCAGAGAACTGTAGCCACGTTATGCAACCATTCTATGTGCCCATCAGCAGACTAATAAGAATTCAAGGTCATATAGGGCCAAGTATCATTCAGCCCTAAAGAAGAACAATTATGCCGTTCCCAAGAAAATGATCAGACCACAGTGTAAGCGAAGCTGGTCAGACTTAGAAAGACCAGTAATGGGTGTTTTCACCTGAAAACGAAAGGGAAACTATTATTAGACAAGATGGATGAAATAAATAGGAGGCAAAAGGGGATATAAGAAGGGTGAAAAGGAAAAAAGAAAGAAAATTTGAGGAAGAAATGATGACAATGACATGGCAGTGAGAAAATGAAATAGAGACATTTATTACTTTCAGGGACAATTGGATTTTTTTCACAAAAAGTCACTAAATAGAGTGAATATGAGTCGAGTATAAATTGTAACAAAGATAATTACAATAAGAAAAACAATGTTGACATTATGTACAGTGGGGAAAGGAACATGAATGGGTTAAATTTTTTTCTTTGGCCATTGATAGTGTTTACAACAGAAAAATGGAAAAAAATTTAAGTAATACCAGACTAAATCTAAATAGTTTGAAATCAGCATATGTAAATGCCTTTGGTGCAAAAGAGGTAAACATAATCTATAGAGAAGAATGAGAGAAGAAAGGGAAATAAGGTTTCTCTACTTTTCCTTTAAAAAGCCTTTATAAATTATTTTAATTTTATGTACATTTAATTCCTATTTAAAAATTAAATGTAAAGAATACTGCAAGGCATGTAATGAATACATAACCAAATATGTTCTAGAAAGAAGAAAAAGTTGCAAATAAACACATCTTCCCATCAAAGGGAAGGGCTTCCCTTATCTTTCGCATCATTTCCACTCTTCTTTGATTACAATAAGCCAGACATATTTTGAATTAAAAGACAGGTAGGCCTTAATTTCATGGCTATGCTTCTGACGTTAGGGTTGGCACTATGAATAGAAAAACATGAGAAAAGAAAAATGGGAAATTAACAAGGAGACTCTAGTAGAAAGTCATTAATCAAGAAAGCAAAAGTAGAATTTTAATGACTTTATACTAATTTAGGAAACAGCACACTGGAGATAATTGCAGTAGATTGCCCTACGGTGACACCTAATGTCCACAGAGAACTACAATAAAAATTTGAGTAAGGACCTCGGCAGGAAGTCAAGTTAGGTCAAGCAGCTGTGTGGGTGTTCTCACTCAATGGGTTCCTTTAAGAAAATAGGTCAGGTACTCAGCAAACACACATAAGTCATAGCAATTAAACACCAAGAACAGCCTTGTTTGGATGAATAAGTCTATGTTTTTGCAAGTAGATTTTCCACAAGTAATACTAGCAGTGGGAAAATGTAAAAATTCATCATCCTACTTAATTTCACGGACAGACCAATCAACAATTGGTACTGTAGTGATAAATGTGAAAACAAAAAACATCTTATAACTAGCTTTGCATTTCGAAATGGATATATCTTCCTTGAGATATCATTTTCACGAAGCGGTGAGATCATACACACAGCCCCCGAGAGGGCTCAGAGCCAAAGCTAAAAACCAGGAAACACTGATCTTCTGTTCAAAAAAGCATCCCTACAGAAAGCTTTTGCAAAGCATTGTCTTTTGTTCAACATGGATAACCTACTCAAAAGTTATTTATACTGAAATTAAAATTAGAAGTTTTCTTTCTACAAATAGAGTGACATTTATCAGCAGATCAAAAGATGAGGAAGGTTAATACTTGAGAAAGCACTAAAGGGAAAAAAAGCAGCATAAACCCACGGGGCTCAAGATTTTTTTCAATGTATCAGCTTTAGATTAGCACATCAGATAGGGCGCTCCTGGCTCTATAACTGAAAGGCTCTGTCATCATCCCTTTTCTCATTTCCATGACAATAGTATTAGAGATATCAAATTGTGAAAGACCTTTAAATGTCAATTCTATTCAACTTAACCATGTTTCACTATCTGATCTAATTTCTTTTCAGTTAGGTTGCAAACTTACTCTTCAAATCTAGCTGTAATTTAATCAAGTGGAACCATGAAAAATATTGTTGGATCTTCAAGCAGGATTAGGAGTATGTTATCTTTTGCCTTCACCATTGTGATGCTAAAGTATTTTTTGTTGGTGTTCTTTGGGAACAAATACTTAGATCAGGAGCTGTGCTATTTTTATATGTCCATGTCATATAAAAGGAGAGACTGGGTTGGATAAAGACTTATATTTGTGTGTTGGTTTACCTAAAATGGCACAATCCTAAGAGTTATGTACCTTTTACCAAAACATGAATCTTTGTCACAAATGCTACCATTTGTGAAGGCAGGACTGCTTAGCAATATGAGACTGTTGGCATATAAATGTACAGTCTTCAAAATGGAAGTATTTTGGAAATAAGGAAAGTTTATATTTTCAGCAGTAACTTCCAGAGTGTTGTTTTTTCCCCTTGAACTTAGAAGACCAAGAGTAAGTTCTGTAAGAAAATCCTCCGAATGAAGCCCTGTCTCCTAACCAAACCTTGCTTAGTTTTTGGGTCTCACTTTGCCCAGTTCAATATTTCTCTATCCACTAAAGAATAGCTTCGAATGACTTAATTTATTAGCATTATGAAAAGATTTTTTTCTTTTCATCCCTTTTTAATTTACACTAAGAATAGTAAAAGAAATAGCAGCTTGACCCTTTTCAAAAGAAATGTCATTATTTCTTTTCAAAATATTTTTGGTAGTTTGTGACTCAACCATAAATCATTACATTCAATGAACAGAGGAATGCTATTATAGATAGTTAAGAATGGTTACTGATCTAAAAAATGACAAAAATATTTTATGTTTAAGAGATTTGTTACAGGGTTTAGAGATGAGACAGTCATTTTTTTACTTCCTCAACAATGAATAAACCCTACTCTAAAACCAACCCCAAAAATACCTTCTTTAAAAAGATGGCCTTAAATTCTCCAAGCCCTTTGCGCTCACCTTCTTGTTTCATAGCACTTTGTAGATGATTGTGAAGTATTTTTATGTTACTTTAAATCCTGTCTAGGCTGTGAACTACTCCAGGTCACTAGCACTGTTTTGCTTATTCATATATTCAAATGAGTCCTTCATTCTACAAATATTTATTGAGTATTTAATTTTATGTCATGCACTTGGTTAGACACTGCAATCATATAATGTTGAAATTTCAATACTTTCTTTCTCTTCAAAACTGCCATTTAGTGAACATGACTGCCATTTCATTAATTCACAATAATAGATGGTAAATGTTAGAACTTAAATGTATCTGATGCTGTAAAGGTGATAAATGGAAATACAAAGCTAATAGAACAGTTAAAGCCTGAGAAGGCATCTGAAGATTGAATGAGTTAGCTAACCATGATGATGGAAAGGAAAGCGTTAGACAGAGGGAAAACACAGGAGAATGTTGGGAGAAAACACAGCCAGTTCAAGGAGCTAATACCAGAGAGATTGGAGCAAAAGAAGGGTTTGGGATGAGGCAAAGCTGAAGAGGGGGACAAGGACAAATGTCAAAGGTCTTGGTGTTTGTGGTAATAGTTTCATACTTACCCATTGGAGTAGCACCTCAGTGAAGGGATAAAATGAGGCTGCATTTCACTAAGATCTCCATTTACTTTAGACTTTACATAAATTCAAAGATGTTCGCTTGACTGAACATGCCACCTGCACTCATTGCTACAGTCTATTCAGCTATTCTAGTCAACTAGTCAACTATACAGTGGTGGAGAAATAGTCAATTGAGAAACATTTTATGAATTAAAAGCGCAGCATCTATTGCAAGAGCAGCCGGTTTGGAGTATGGAAATCAGTTTGGAGCAAAATAAGAATTGATGGTGGAAGCCAGTAATTATCGCTCTTAGCCCAGTGCCTGATCAACGAATTGCCAGGTCATCCCCCAAAATGCTCCAGTGGTTTGCTCTTCCAATGTTTCATAATCAAATGAGAAGAATCTCAGTGGAACCCTCACCACCCCCAAAATTATTTTTTCCTTTGATAAACAGTAAATATCTGACTAGGATTCTGAAATATAAGTTGATTTGTGTAAGAAATGATGATTACTGGAAAATATTATTTAAGCAATAATTTAATTTCACTGATGGGCATATACTGCTAATCTATGTTTTTAGAAAAAGGACGAGGGGAAGAAAGAGAGAAGGGATCAAAAGTCAAGATACGATGTACGTGTGTGTGTGTGCACCCATACACAAATATGTGTGTACTCAAATTCCCAACATGAATATAATTATTATGTATCACAAATACATGCCAATAAAATATTTAAAAAATTAAAAACTATTCAATGCATTCATTTGTTTTTCTACATACAGAAATACTGACTATATAAATAGAAAATAGCATAGGCAAAATAAAACTCACCCCTAAGTTGCACAAGTTACCCCAAGAAATCTTACTGTGTACCTGAAACATACTGTATACTTCAAGCAGCCTGGGAAGCCAACCTGCTACCTACAGGCCAAACTTAGAAAAACCGCTATCTCTAGAAACAAGCCAAGTAACCAAACATCAACAATCTGATCAAAATATCCCAAATATTAATTGATAACGGAAAACTTGTCTAACTTTTCTATCCATTTTCTACTTGTAACCAATGAGAGAAGCACAACTTAGTGCAATCGCCTGGAGTTCTTCATCTCTCTGCCAACCAGCCTTCCAGAAGGGTATCCCTAAGCCTTTCTCTCTTTTGCACTGTTAGCTTCCCCGCCTCACTGTGTGATTTTATCTCTGTCAAGTCACAACTAATGGTACCTACTCCCTTGACATACCCAGGTCTGAATATGTGATCTCTGCTTCTTTTCCTGTGATTATTCTTTTAGTTGCACAATGGACTCTGTAGCCCCTAGAAACCATGTGAAACTAAATGTCTGTATTGGCCAACTTCCCATCAAAATAACACAATGCCTGGAATGATTAAATTATGAATGGAAGAACATAATTTAGGTCACAGTTTTGAAGTTTCCACTTCAAGACCTGGCAGGCTTATGGGTTGGGACTCCCGTGGGTGTCTCAGACGACAATGGCAAAAAGCATGTGGCAGAGAGAACTGCTCACTTTATTATATAGGAAGCAAAGAGAAAGAGGAGGAATCTGTTCTTCTTAGTCCCTTCAAAGGCATGACACAGTGACCTAAGGACCTTCACTATCCATGGCCTAAAGATTCCACCACCTCTCAACTGCATCACACTGGGGACCAAACCTTTAACACGCAGCTATAACAATAGCCAAATGTTAGCTCTAGGTTCCTATCTATTTAATTGGGTTCTGAAACGTTGCATGGGAAAGTTACATTTTTGAGTTATTTTGTACGTAAATGTATGTATATGTGATAAGAAAAAGAGATAAACAGAAAATATATTGGAAGAATGACCAGAATATTTATGAATAGGAAATTGGACAGGTTCATTGATTCAACTCATTTCTACTGAGCAGCCACATTTTTGTGAGATATTATTTAAAGCCTTTTTATAAGCAATGAATAAATCAATTGACCTAATAGACTTCTTCTCATAAAAAGAAAATCAACCAACAGAGAACATAATAAATAGGTAAATTTTGTACTATCTGGCAGGATTATAAATCTATTTAAAGAGACAAAGACAAGATAGGGAGATGTCAAGATTCTAGGTGAACAGTAAATTAAACAGGTGGGGAGGAAGGATTCACTGTGAGGTTGATAATTGACAGAAACCTTAAGAAAGCGACAGAGAGCTAGATAGCAGATATACTTGGGAGAGACATTTTCAGGCTGAGAAATGTGAACACGGGGTGCGAAGATGAATAAGCACCCGCTATGTTCAAGTAATGGAAGATGAAAAACTGGCTGGAAGTGAGTCAGCAAAGAGCAAGAGACTAAGAGATGTATCTGAGGCATGTGTGGGAGGGAAGAGAAAGATTCAGACTATTAAAAGTGAGTTTGCTTTTGACTAGAATGAAATGGGGAGAGTTGCCGAGTCTTGAGGAGAAAGGAAGGCCTGCCTTCAAGTTTTAAGCAGATCTTTTGCAGCTGCACTGAGAATAGACGAGAGGAGGAACATGTGGCATTGATTTTCTGTTCATGTTTAAATATTACTGTCTTCAATAATAAAGGCATTCGCACAGCTGTTGAAAATGTAGCAAATAATGTAGTAACTCTAGAGACACTAATTTTAAAGTTATCGAGAATCTGAAATTCTTAGAGTTCTGTGTTCCTCCTTCTTATTTTATCCAACTAAAGATGAGACCAAGCCAAGCAACCCTAAGTTTGACTATTCTAGAACATTTGCAAGCTTTAAGGAGGACAGATAGCTTTAAGCGAAGTTGTGTTGAAATGCTATATTCTAACAATATTCTCAAACTTAGCACCCAAATTACAGATAAAATGACTGTTTTCCTTACTTTCACAATTTTTGGTCTATTTATTAACTATACCTAATATCAGCCTGCTGTGAATAATTAAGCACAATGATTTGAGGCGTAGTAAGTATTATTTCAGGAAATTAGAACAGATGATTTTAATGTAATTGTGGTATTTGAGGAAATCAATATGTATAATTTTAATGTAATGGAGGCCTCCTGTTGCAAGGGGGAAGGCTAGGGAAGGAGACTATTTCATTTAAATCTTAGTACCAATTCCGTCACAGTTACTTTTCCATTGCTGTGACTCAATACCCGACACCCACAAATTTAGGAATGGAAAGGTTTATTTTAGCTCACAGTTTCAGAAGGTCACAGTCCATTCAGGGCTGGCCGGCAGTGATCCAAGTACATGGAAGAGGCAGAGGTGGAGGCAGCTTCTCCTGGCATCACAAACAGGAAGGCAAGTCAAGAGTAATTGAGACCAGTTGAGACTAGTCAAGACCGGTAGTGTAAGGATGGCAGGAAGCAGCTTATATATCCTTCCAAATCTCCTCTCAGTGATTAACCCCTCCCGGATCCGGGTGTGGAAGGTGTGATAAACCCCCACTGCACGCCATTCATCATAATTTACGTGCTGTTCGTCCAATTTACATGCCGTTGATCCAACTCTCATGCCTGTAGCCCACCCATCCAGAATAGGCCCAATCTCCCAACAGCACACGGTTCCACAGCCAATCTATAATATTTAAATACATGAGACGTTTGGCAGACATTCCAGATCCAAACCACAGTAAATCCTTACAGTGAAGAATCCTTCCCTCTTCCTCTTTACCCATGATCTGCATCAGGCAACCCTGTAGTTAGTTGTACATTAAAGTGGTGTTTTAAATGAAGATACTGGACTGACATCAACAGAAAAACGAACACACATGTACAGGAAGCTGACTTGTGCCAGAAATGAAAAGCACAAACTATGAGGTTCAGGGGAATGTATTACCTGAAAATCCAATCTGTTTTCTAACTAACAAGGCTAATAGAGGAACGCAACGTCTTATATTTTGGCATCAGGTATGTTATGCTGCCTCTTTATATTTTCATTGAAGAGAAAAATGTCAAAATCCAGAAAGAATGCATGTCCGGTTAACCTGGTTATGGCCCGCTGGCAAGGCATTTTTTTTTCCAACCATAAATATTTCCTGATGGCTGAGAGATGTTCCAAGATTATTTGATAGTCAAATTACATAAGAATCCCTCTTCACTTACCACTGTTTCTGACACATATTTAGCGACACACAAAACACAAAATGGCTGCTCTGCTTATAGCATGTTCATGTGCATGCTTTCAGTAGAAGAGGAATAATGCATTTCAATTTTAAATGCACATTCGTTTCAATGACACACTCTAAAAAACTGAAATAAATATTATAAGTAACTCTATGTCCATGGAATAGAAAGATGACACATTATTAGGCTCCAAGGAGTTAAAAGAAGCCTGATTGAAATGATCACACAGCATAATTCAATTTGCAAAGAAAATCTGAATCTTTTCTATCCTCCTTAAGACTTTTGTTGGAAATAGTATTAAACAGTATAAGCAGAGACTCTTAAGGCAACATTCAAAGAAACTAAAATTATTTTTCATTATGTAACAGCAACTTGATCTGTTATTTCTTGTCTCTTATCAACTTGTCTCTGACAACTGCACAGGGGCCCAGGAAGGCGAATCATGTTTCTAAGCCTGTTTTACAGTCAGGCGTGGTCATTTAACTAAGTTTTGGCCGACCGAATGTGAACAGAGCGGTTCCCATTAATGAGAAGTGTGTCTTCGTGTGAATTCTTCTCCACACTGGTGGAACTCGGAGGTTTTGGCAGCCCTTGTTGGATGTGACGTTAAGAGCAGCACTCAAAATGGAAGATGAGTGAAATGACACTGAAGTGTAACTCTCTTGAGAGCTCTGAGAGCAGAGTTTTGCCATCAGTAGGGACTTTTAGATAATGGTGATATAAATTCCAGTTTTTACAACCTTCCGTAAGACATTCTGTCACCGCTAATGCATGTCATAAACACATTGTGTGTGGCTGAGGGGTCAGCTGAAAAAATCAGTCAGTGTGATGTGGTAGGAAGCACATAGAAGGCGACCTCTGTGTAGCTGAGCTCAAGCCCATGTCGATTGTTTTCGATAGTTGCTGGCTCATAGCAGCTGGCTTTGGTTCTTTCATCTGAAAAGAGATGGTAGTAAAGGGATTTAATAGTTACGATAAGAGTAAAAATATCTTGTAAGGTAAAAGAATGAATAAGACTTTTAGTTTTAGTGATGCTATGCCTGTCGTCAGTGGATTAGAAGGAAAACAAAATTAAAAAAAAAAAACCTCTTCATTTGTGTTAAGTTTATCCCAAAGGCATATATTTTACTGGTATTGATATGTATTAATTTATAAAAAATAAAGCTTAGCTAACGGGTAACTAGAAACTGAGGTGCACTTGGAGACTTTCACAGAATGAATGCAAAAGGTGGGGAAAACCTACATATGCTAGATACCAGGTAAGTGATTCTTTTGCACTCATGTTCAGCGTTATTAAACACATTCTTAGAATTGTTGATCCCAGAATTTCTTTTTTTTGGTATATACATAATTTTTGGAGAATATCAGATTAAGATTAATTTATCCATGAATATGAAATATAAATCAAATCAAGGCAACTTACCTTATTAGCTAAAGATGTTAACAAGAGTTCTCACCAGTAACTATCTTATTGAGCAAAGTCTTACCTCAGCCAAGAAAGAAGTCCAGGCCTTGCCTCTGTTCAGTTCTTCCATCCATCCACTGTGAGGGAGTCTCTGGGTGCTGCTTCTGTCTTGGGAAATGTTTATTTTGAGCTCTTTTGGAATTAGGAAGAAGCATAGCAAACAAGATAGAATGGGGAAACAGACCAGTGCCCAAATAACCCAGATTGGTATGTGTTCCATGCTCCTGGTGCCCTGCCATTTCCCCCAGTTTGAGTATATGCAAAGGTGGATATCTGTGCAAATGCTTTCGTGTGAGTCTATAGAAATATGTCCTTAATGACCTCTCACAATGTCATTATGGGATACAGGCATTAATGAAAATGTTCTCATCAAATATCATCTCTTTCTCACACACTACCTGACCCGTTGTGACAGATCCCCATAGTTGACTTCAGTGAAAAGTAGAATCTTCAGGTTAGAGAATTAAAAAAAATAAAAGACTCTCTATACGGTTTCTGAGTCATCTGTGCCAATGTAGCTAAACATTATGAGAAAATATTAAGTAATTAGATTTAAGATTTTTTTCTTTCTCTTTTTTTGGCAGTACTGAAACTTGAAATATAGGATCTTTCCACTGAACTACTTTCACTTCAGACTTTCTATAATTTTTTATTTTTAATTAATTAATTAATTGATTTTGAAGAGTCTCACTTATGTCCCTAAGGTGTCCAGGTTGGGCTTCAATTTGTGATCTTCTTACTTTAGCCTCCAGGAGTGGTGAGATTATGAGTGGATGCCATCTTGCCTAGGTAGGCTTGGGATCTATTTTCTTTGCATAATGTTCAAATGAATTTTTTTGGAGACAAAGGAGTCATCCTAATTTGTTTCAACTGGCTTTAGCCAAGTGTCACTTTGAAGGCCTAACACAGATGGCTAAGACCCATCTTACTCAGTCTTTACTGGAGTTCAAGTGCCACATTATGGCTGGATCAAGTTCCCTAAAACCATAAGATGTCCCTTTATGAATGAAATGCATAAAGCACACCTGTAAGTGTAATCACAGTGTACCTTGTTCTCGGCTCATGTGGCAGCATTCCAAAAGCTTTTAAGAATTGCAAGTTGTGCCTCTATTGACTTTGTATACCATCATTCCATTGGAGTATGGGCAAAATTTAAAGTTACAAAAAGAGAAAAGTGAAAGTGTGAGTGAGGAGTAGGACACTAAGGAGGAAAAGGAATGGGTGATGGTCACTTGGCCTCTAGAAATGGGTGATCTTCACATAAATCATCTAGTTGAAATTCTTGGGTTAATAAACAAAGATGTTCTCCTAAAGAGAATTTACCTGCTAACCCAAGCAAATAGGATGAAAAATGTACTTGGGTCAAAATGCAAAAGTATAAGAAATGTAATCATGATCAGTCTCCATAAAGATGTTTAAGTGTGTGTGTGTGTGTGTGTGTGTGTGTGTGAGTTTCTACAGAGAAAGAGGGGGAAAGACAGGGAGAGGGAGAGAGAGAGAGACAGAGAGAGAGAGAGAGAGAGAGAGAGAGAGAGAGAGAGAGAGAGTCTCTGTAAGCTTACCACATTAGAAGTCCCAACCTTTATGGGATGGATGATGGAATGTCAATCAATGTCAACAAACATTCCCATAAACCACAGAGCTGAAGGAGACTTGGAGGAACTGCCTGTTGGCATTTAAATATCTACTGTGCAAAGAGGAAAGCAAGATTTGAGTCCAACAATGCCACCTGGTTAATCCAGCAGCTTTTATAACCTGGAAAACTTCTTGTGCAATAGTGCATTTTTGTGAAATTAGATATTATGAATGCTATAATAAGCCATTTTCCTCAGATTTCTGGCTTTGGAACAATTTCACTATAACAGACATTCACCTCTTCGCTGCTGAGATTAAACCGCATGTATCTTGACACAGGCAGGCAGCACTTGGCTTTTGAACATTAAGGTTATTCCCTCAGTCTCAGTCATTGGCTTCAATAGGGCCTGCTCTTCCAATCTCAACAACATGGTATCCAAACACTATTTCTCCATTAGTCACCTGGTTCCATGCTCCAAACTGCAGTTCAGACTTGGAAACAAGTGTGTATCCATGACCTTTATGGTCTAACATGGTCTGGTGAAAATCGTATTGGAAGAGTGGTAGTCTCATTGGCTTGCTAGGTGACCTTTGACAAATGACTTAACCTACTATGTTTCATTTCTTTTTTCCTGACAGGAAACACAGAGGCAATACTATGTAACATTCTGCTTTATCTTACTGGGATTTCATGAGGCTAAAATGGAAAAAAAAACCTATACACATTCTGTTCTGACATATAAACACTGGATGACCTCCTTTTCAGTGCTGGTAGAAACATGTTTATAACAAAAATTGTTGGAAAAGGTCTTAGAAGAAATATATGTAACTAAAATTTTATTTTACTATCTAGGAAAAATTTATTCCGTTTATTGATGGTTCCAAGTATGTTTTAAAATGGCAAAAACACAGTTTTCAAAATTTATACCTGGACAGAAGTTCTGACACATTATTTTATACATCTAGGTCCACTCATTCCTTCCACTCCTACTTGGCCCAGTCCTATAGAAGAGACAACCTTGACCAAGGCAGGGAACTTGCAAACAAAATAAATTCTTACTCCTAAAACTCCGTTACTTGTGGGTATTCGTTGGGTATTCATGCTACTGAGATTTTTCTATTTGTGTACAAATGGATTCCAAAGGCAGGCCCACCAGCTAGGAAAGGTGTGTGGGCTTCCAGTCATAGCTCTACCAACACCCAGCTCCACTGCATGAAGTGCAGTTCCCACTCAGGTCAAGAGTTCTGGTCAAAATCCAACTCTACCAAAGTTTCCGGCTTATGGCAGATAATCCACACTTCAGAATGCTAACATAACTGTCACCCTCTTTGTTTGTCCACCCTTTAATCTCAAACAGAGCTCTTATCCTTATAAATTCATGTCTGACTTCCTAACTTCCAGGATATCTATTAAATGACAGCTATCTATTTTTCTGGAAAAAAAATTGTACTCTAAAATCCAAATGGCAGCACAGAAACCTATCCTTTGGTTATGAAATCCTAATTCAAATTTTCTAATTGGGCTGGAGGAATAGCTCAGTGGTTAAAACTCTTGCCCAGCAACCTCAAAGCCTGGGTTTGATTCCCCCAGCACCACATAAATCAGGCATGACAGTGCATGCCTGTAATCTCAGCACTCGGGAGGCTGAAGCCGGTGAATTTCTCTGAGTTTGAGGCCAGTCTGAGCTACATAGCTGAGGTGAGGATCAGCTGGGACTGCACAGTGAGACCTTTTGTCAGGAAAAAAATCAAATATTCTGAACACTAAGAGGCTGAAAGTGGAAGCTCTGAGGTAAAGTTTTAAAGCTAATTCAGTTCCCTTATCTCTATTCTATTATGATTTGTGAATCTCCCACAAAGTACCAGCTCCTCTAGGTGTTCAAATATGTACTAGTACAATGATCAACTAGTCTCAAAACACCTAGATGTGCCTTAGTTTGAAGTGTTTATATTCTAAGTATAGTTCTCCATTCAAGACAAAGAAGAAAAGTTGGTCACTTTCTCGTTTGTCATGACAATCTGCCAACCTGGCTTTCCATGTGAGCCAGCACCCTAAACATCCACTCCTAGGCTGAAACCATTCGTGTCTCCTTTATATTATTTGTCCTATACATTCGCAAAGCAGAAGGTGACTGAGCAAAAAGATCTTAAGGATTGCAAGTTGACCACCATTAATATTGTACACTGACATTCCTTTGAAGTATGGAAAAATTTTGAGTTGTAAAAAATTTTTAAAAAGAGAAAGATGCAATCCCACATCCCTTATCAAATTACTCTTTTAACATTTTATAAATATTTGCCTGTTGGAAAAGTCATGACATATTTTCTTTTATGTTTGTCAAAAGTCATTTATTTGTATAAGCAACAAAGATCAAACAATGATATGTTGCTTCCTGTTTTGTTCAATAACTTTCACCATCTTTCACTGGGTTTCATAGTTCCTCTTTCATATAAGAACCTATCTTCACTGGTAAAAACTGAACTTAGTGCTAATTTACAGCCTTATGTGAATTGAAACACGTACAGAGTTTTGAAGAGAGAGAAATAAGTGGCAGTTTGACATCACAAAGTCAGATGAGGACAGTGAGTGTGGTGGCAATACATCCCATCCAAGCTCCAATAATTTTTGGCGAGTGATCAAACTTACCTGTGGGTGCATGTTATCACGCTGGACCACAACTCTGATGATTAATGAGCTCTGGATATTTCTGGATGATGGATTCATTCAAACTGTCCAATTGCCAACAAGTACACATTCATGTTTATTGTTTGGTTCGTTGGTAGGAACTCAAAAAACATGACACCTTTAAAATCCCACCAGAGAGCGTAACCATCTCTGATGAATGCCTGCTTTCATGTCATTGGAGACAAACCAACATTTTGGAACTAAAATCGTTTGCATACTACATTGTTGGAAACAATCCATTTCTCGTCACCAATTATCTGTCGCTTCAAAAATGAATTGTTTGTTTTTTGTCACATTTGGTAAGCACATTGCAGAACTTTGTCTGTGCCATCAAATAAGCTTTTGTGAGTTCACGAGGAACCAAAATATCAAGCTTTCTTATGTGTACCAGCTTTTTCAGGTGGCAGCAAATGCTTGAATGATGGATATTCAAGTTTTCTGAGATGTCTTCTGTGATGTCACGTGGGTTTGACCTGAGCAATGCCTCTATTTGGCCATCATCAGCTTCAGTGGGCCCCCTGACCAAGGAGTGTCATGGAGATAAGAATTTCATGAACATCGTTGGCTCTCACATTCTGCTAGATAGAACATCGTCACTGTAAATGGTATGCAACTTTTCAAAAGTTTGATGGGTGTTCTTCTCCATACTGAAGTAAAACAGTAAAATATGGCAAACATGCAGTTTGGTCTTCGTCTTTAACATGTTGTGAAATCTCCAAAACTCAACTGAATTGCTCTATTAGTTTTAGAATAAAATTAGAACTTTTGCCTGTCG
This sequence comes from Ctenodactylus gundi, assembly GCA_004027205.1. NCBI lineage: Eukaryota > Metazoa > Chordata > Mammalia > Rodentia > Ctenodactylidae > Ctenodactylus > Ctenodactylus gundi. The sequence goes on from PVKB01000879.1 coordinate 174,957, forward strand.
AATGAAATAGCAATAACACACATGTCACTGATTCTAGTATTTCCAAAAATGAAGTAATGCAAGCTGTTGCAAAAATGTGTCAAGATTTTTCAGACAACCCAAAATGATGGATTATTAAAACTATCTGATTGCTTTCCAGTCGTGTCAATTCTCCTCTTCATATGGGACTCATGCATGTTCCTGTAAGTGACTCTTTTTATCATGTTCCTGTAAATAAGTTGTCACTCATACTTCTGAAGCTAACCACAATAAACTCATCGGTTCACCAAGCTGTACTTTGTTGTCTTACCTGGGAGAACAGATATTTGCTTACATTTCCTCCAGAAAAGTTTTATGCAACATTCAGAAAATAATTTCGTAGATGCAAAATGTACATGTAATTATTGAGTATTTTACGTTATTAAACATTTTATTACTCTGAATTATTTAAGAAGATATACCTTATAAAATGTATGAGTGTTAACACAAAGTCTTTATATTGAAGTGCAGAATTTGATATTGCATTAAGAAAAGGTAAAGAAGTAGCATGATTGTAGCTTAACAAATTTAAAATATTTTAATGTTTAGTATAACAATGATTTGCCACTTGTGACATCACTTGAAAATTTGAATTTAATATGGAAATTTTATTTATTTTGGGTTTAACTATTTAAGAATTTTACTAACAGTTCCAGTGGTTACTCCTCATTGGCTAAACATTTCTCCAAATGCCCTTACTAAAAAACAATTTATGAGCTATTGTAATTTAATGTAGGTTTGCTAATATGCTATTATTGTCAGTAGAATACAGATGATGAGACAATTTTGATAATCATGACCTAATCTGTTGTTTGGCTAAAAGTAAGTCAACATGTGTAAATTTTACTTAAAAGTATACAATGATAATTACTGAATTATGTGCCTGTTTATTTTTATACTTATGCAGACATTACTATTCCAACATCTGACAATTTAGACATAAATAGTAATAATTCATTCAGTTATCATTCATTTCTAAGCATTTATATAAAACATAGCTTTGTAATAGTATGATTTTGTCATTATAAAGGTTTTGTTAGAGGTAGTTTGATCAACTTGTCATATTGATTCCTCTTAAATATTTAGAGATGTGACAGAAAACTCTCATGTGCACTCCTGAGCCACATTGGTAGAAAGCCTGGGAGATTAAATCCGTATTTGAAAAGACCACTCTGCCATCAGTTTAAATTTTGAATTGGGAGTGAATGATAGGAGGGAGAAGAACATCAGTTAAGAAGATTTTCTAAGTCTCAAACTCATTGATGTAATTTCTGGCTCAGTGACTGAATGGATAGTTCTGCTATTTCATAAGGTACCAGAAAATTTTGAAGAACTAAAAGGCTGTGAATGGACATGATAAGGAATACTTTGGGCAATCTGGAGTTCGAGGCATTTGACAAAAATATTGGCAGGGCATAATATATTTATTATCTGTGTGGGAATGTATATGAGAGAGAGATTAGGTCATACTTGCACATATGTATGCATACATCTGTAAGTATTTATGTGTATGATTGGAACTTAGAAGAGAGGTGTGAATATAACACTCACAGCCAAGCCTGGTGCTACAGGTCTATAATCTCAGCACTCTGGAAAACAGAGGCAGGAGGCTCACAAGTCCAAGCCTGGACTGACCGCTTGGCAACTTAGGGTTTGTCTTAGTTACTTTTTATCCTTGTGACTAAGTATCCCACAAGCACAGGTCAGTGGAGGAGGAGCTTATTTTAGCTCACAGTTTCAGAGACACAGTCCACTCTGGGCTGGTTGGCAATAGCAGAGGCACATGGCAGAGGCAGAGGTGGAGGCAGCTTCTGACAACATTGCAAAGAGGAAGTCGAGTCTCTGAAAGAAGGCAAAAAATAGCATATATGCTTCCAAGTCCCACCCCAGCTATCCACTCTTTCTGGGTTCAGCCTCAATGTTGTGACCATTCCAGGTTTCAGCCCCACCACAAGCCTGTAATCCAACTCACATACATGTAATCCAACCCACATGCCTGTCTTCCACCACAAACCCATAATCCACCCCTCCAGACCAGGCCCCAGTCTCCCAACAGCACATTGTCCCATAGACAATCTACAATATCCAATACATGAGATTTTTGGTCACATTCAAAATCCAAACCAAATAATCCAAATAATAAGACACTGTTTCAAAAAAAAAAATAAAAAAAGGTTTGGAAATGTAGCTCAGTATGAAGACCCTATGCTTAATCCCCAAAACAAAACAACAAACAAACAAAAAGACTTTTTTTTTAAAGGTGCGATATCAAAAAAGCTTAAGAATTGAAAAAGGGAGGACTTAAAGTAGAAAGCAATTTAAAGTGGCTTAGATCCATGCAGAAGATAAGCAGTTGTATCCTAATGATATTCTTTCCCCAGACGGTTGGCAGCTGCTGGAAATGGGTCTCCTGCCGTGTGGGACTGTGACAACAGGGCAGGGCAAGACTCAACAAAGACACGTTGTTTCTTAAGGTGAGGTTGGTATGATAATGCTGACATTTCCAGTGGAAGGGGACAGTGGGATGAGATTGAAGAAATGGGAGCGTGTTAATGACTGCTGGAAGTTACTTTGTTTTATTTTGCTTGTTTTATTTGGTGACAGGTACCTGCCACCTTTTGAACTGGTTTAAACAAAAAATGATATAAGATTCAGAGGTATCTCTTAAGACTTTCAAACAGAGCACATGTCTTTCTAGGGCTGGAAACAGAAAGAAACCTTATGGAGATTCATGATGACTGTGGCCAGAGCTGTGGGCCTCTTCCTTGCCTTTCCGTGGTACTGCTATTATTGTCACTTTCCTTGTTTATTGGAGTACACATGGACAAGGGGTTTACGTGTGGCTGTTCAAAGAGTCACCAAAGGCCACTGAAGAGTTTGTAAACCAATTTTTAAATTCCCGGGAGAGATCATCTAATTACCTTCACTCTAGACGACATCCCAACGCATTCAGCTAATGTCAGGGAAACAAGAAGTATCATGTGATGGATCTTCTGCAACAAAACCATATCCTGCAGGTAAATGTCTGTATCCTTTATCCCTATCCTAAGTTATTTATTGCAAAGCAGCAGATGCATTTATTCATGAGGAAGCAACAAGAACTGAAAGAATTCCCTTTAGCCTCTATTTCCCCAGTATATTTGCTGAGTTTGGTTGTATCAAAGTTATAAGTCACTTTCTTGCCTGGGACCCAATACCTGAAACCCACACGATAAGAGAAGAGGCATTTATTTTAACTCACAGTTCAAAAGTCTCAGTCTGTTTTTGGTTAGCTGGTTATGATAAAAAGCATGGGCTGCAGAGAGGCCTAGTAGCAGAGAGCTGCTCCTCCTGTGGCTAGAGTGGTAAGCAGATTGGACCTAGCAAGGCCGCACCCCCAGTTATCCGTTTCTTCCAGTCAGGCTTCACCCCTTAACAGCACAAGAAATCAATAGATTATTCCACTCGATCCAGTTAGCGTCCAGGACCAAACACTCTCCAGATACATGAGGCTTTTAGGATACATTTCGGATCCAAACCACAGCAGGGATCTAAAAGTAATTTTCTTTTAGAAATAAAAGATAAATCTCTATAGGGACCTAACATTTTTCAATAGGGCACCTTGAATTTCCAGTTCAGACTAAGACTCTGACCTGGTGCCAATCTGGACTGTCTTTTTTATTGAAATTTTGGGAATTTCGTTAGTGAGGACCAAACAAGTGGTCTAATGCAAAGCTAAGTTTTAAGAGGACATACAGAATTTTGTCAGGTTTGTATAGAAAAATGAGAAGAAAAGAATAATATCCATAATTTAGTAGCTTAACTAGTAAAGTTTTGTGTGATGAGTTTATGAAGAGAAAGACAGTAAGAGAAAAGAAGAAAGAAGAGGCAAAACAGTAGAGGTACGAAGAAGAAAGGAGCATTATGAGTAAAATATTCCCATGAAGTTAAAGATAGGGTGATCAATGTGTGCATGAAGTAGCTTGATGGAAACAGAGTCACATTGGAGTTTATTCTTTGTATGTTTTGGAATTTGCATGGCCATTGCTCATGGAATGACCAGTGCCAAAGTATGATCACATATGTTGGCTGAAGTGGAGTTGAGGCATACTGATCTTAAGAAAGGAAAACACTTACATAACAAGGTTATTGGATAAACTGATCATCTGAGATGAAAGTGGGATTTGTGAGTGAGTGAGAATTGTGAACCAGGTGCAATTGGGAATGGTGGTCATGAAGCCTGTAGATTCTAGCACTGAAGTGGAGGATGGAATGGTAGAATAGCACTAGCTGAAAATAGAAACTGTGCTTGAGCTGGACAGAATAACGCCTTGGAAGCAAAGCAGAACTTTGACACTCTTCACTAACCTCAGAAGTACGGTTTGAACAGTGAGCATATCCATCTAAAGATCCAATACAAAAAGTAGAATTATTCACAGTTCAAATTTTCAGATTTAAATATTAACAAGACTACAGAAGTTTAGAATAGTTGATTACTTTACTATGTAATTGAATGGAACTAGATATTTAAGGAAATTTTTGAAAGATGAAAGGAGTATAAATAATAATTAAAATTTTAGGACCTCTGTATGATCCATACACTTCCAAGCATTTAAATATAACTTCATCCCATTTTAAATCATCGCAAAAATTCACGTGATATATAATGCTTTCCTGTTTTACAGATGACAGAACAGAATTATTAAAAGTTTAGGACGCTTTCCCAAGCATGTGCAGGTAAACAGCGAGCCAATGTTTCAAGCCAGAAATTTTGATTCATTTCTGGGCATTCTCTTTTTGAATATGGACTACTGGAAATACATAGGCTAAGAGTGAGAAAATGATGTCATATTTAAGAACTTAATTATTGAGGCAAAAGGAAGAATGGAAGTGCTTATATTTTTGGCTTTTCGCACAATATTTCACTACATATAAATTCCAAAAATTTTTCAGGTCATAATATTCCACATGAAATGCAAACAACACTATAAGATTTGCAGCAACCATACCTCAAAAACTCACAAGCTGAAATACTTTTCTCAAAGTCTCACAGAAATTTTTAATAACAAGATGTTATAAGTGGATGGAGTGGGTGGAGAATCCAAGATTGAGTCCAAGAATGGAGAAAAAGCAATTGATTTTAGGACACATAACCATTTTCCAAAGATGACTTTGAAATATTCAAATCCCTTGAAAGAATTCTAGTTTGGCTGTGCATATAACCATATGAGTTGACTCATCTTTCCCACACTTTAAATTGTTCTCAGTGATTTTAAAATCTCACAATATGACTTCATGTTGATTGAATTATACATCTGTGAACGCTGACACCCTTGCTTGCAAAAGATATATAAGGAATACAAGCCTCAGAGCCAGGAGGCCAAAAGCAAGCCATGACTATAAAAATGATTAGAATACTTGATAACCTAAATGTAAAAGTTCTGCCTATTAATGAATAATAGTAGCTTTCATAATTAAAGTCTTTGTGATGTGTATATAATACACATACATATCATTATATATTAATCCATATATACTGTATACACATGATATACATATATGAATATTATTATACATAATATATAAGTATGATCTCAAATTAATACATACATAATTGTCACATGTGCAGGAGACACATATGAAGTAATATATCTAGTGACTATAAGTATGTCCCATATGCCCCAAGACAATTCTGATTTGTTCTATTTGGCAAAATTTAGTAACTTGCCCTCTCAGAATTGCACTGTCTTGTTTTGCACAGTAAACATATTAAAATGTGACATATTTCTCACATAAATCTAGAAGAATTAGCTCTTATAATGCACCTACCTCTGATGGATTCACCTAGAATCATGCAGATGGTACAAAATTAGTAGCATATTCTCTGAATTTAATAAGAAATTTATAGAAGGTTTTCTAGAGTCTGAAAATCTCAATATGTCAGATTATTTTTTAAGGACACATGGAAATCACTAAGGCCTACATGAAGAACTCAAAAAACAACAATTGTTGGTGAGGTTGTGAAAAAAAAAAAGAAACTCGACTGCACTGCTGGTGGGAATGCAATCTGGGACAGCCATTATGGAAAGAAGCAGTCTGGAGTTTCTTTAGAAAGCTGAGAATAGAATTCCATTTGATCCAGCTACTGCTCTACTGGGCATATCCACCCACCCCCCCCACCAAAATAAAGTCAACATACCAAAAAGAAACATGCATATCCCTGTTTATAGCAGCACAATTCTTGATAGCCAAACCCTGAAAACAGCCTACCTGCCCATCAATAGAAGAATGGTTGAAGAAGATATAGTACCTATACACAAAGGAATACTATGTAGCCATAAAGGAAAACAGATATGAAGTGTTTGAATGAAAATGGGGCCACCTAGCGTCAATAATGTTCAATGAAATGGACCAAGCACAAAAGACTGACTATAGATGGGTGTCCCTCTTATGAAATACACAAAAGCAATAACATAAAAAGGCTCCAACATGAATGGCAGGGTAGAAAGAGGAACAATGGTCACATAGGAAAGGGGTCAACCTCTGAAAAAGGGGTATGCATAGACACCACTAATTCCCCAAACCTCATGGTTCTAATAGATTACAGAATTTGGAATTCATGTATTTACAAAAAAAGTTAAATTTTATATCATGTGAATTTTTTTACCCCAATAAAATTATCTTTTAAAATGGTGATCTCTATCTCTTTTTACATGGAAATAGTTGAAAGGTATTATTTTACTGGCCATCCTACATGTCACTCCAGTTAATTTTGACTACCTATCAAAACTTATCTCAGTAAGACATTTTCCTGAAATAAAATGTTAAAAGTTCTTACACTCAGAAGATCATTCTCTAGTTTGACTTTAATCTTTTCTCAAAACTTGAAAGTTCCCCTGGTGTTAATCTTTACATGAACACTGTAACTTTTCTTGTCCAAAATAATAATATACTGATCTTGCAACTGTAACATCTGCAGACGTATGCCATATTAAAAGTACTATGATCTTTTCTTCTCATTCAATTCTTTTCATACACAACATGTTTTATTAGCATAAAGTGTTAAATGAATAATCAGGAATAACTACTAAGCATAAAAATAATTTGAATTCAGTCAAAAACCATTTCTTCAATTATTCAGAGTAAAAGAATTAGAGTGACATTGTAAGCAAATACTGAAAATCTTGGATCAGTTACTTTTTATCACTTTTTTTTACCAAAGACAAAAAAGAGCAGTATACAAGAAGAACGGTTTAGAGTTAAATAAACCAACTTAAAACTGTTAAAATAAGCACAGCTTCTCAAAATCTATCAAATAAAAAAGATTTAAGTAATATTGGCTCATAATGAAACATTGATGGGTTTTAGCAAACAAAATTCTTTCTGAGCTTGATACACACAATTTTCCGATAGAGGGAGCCACAAGACCGAAGGATGCTACGCTGTGGCTTTGAAGCATTTCCTTAAGTGCAGTCATTTTTATTATTACATACAACATAGATAATAGTGTAAAGAATCTCAGTGCTTAGCCTGCATTGTCCACAACTCCATACAGTAGCGTAAGAGTAAAAAATGCACGTTTGCGCGCACACATGGACAGACAGCCACCCAATGCTGATTACATTGGGATCCCTGCTTTGCTTTTAACACTGGTAAAGTACATGTAAACTAGCTGGCTTCTCTGGGCCCTTGTGGGATGACACAAAGCAATCTGCTGTCAGAGCTACAGGACACACATGGACAATAGAAGCTGTTTCCTTGGAAACCACTGAAACCACTATGTGAAAGCCGTTGGAACATCTCTTTCCCAGGAGTTAATTTGTTTCAGATGGGGAAAGGTGATTACTTATGAGAGAAAAACAGAAACAGACAGAGGAGATGCTGTAGCTTTTGTCCTATCGTCACTGTAAATTCTATTTCAAAATGTACAGTACATGGTAACATCAAGGGCAAATGTTAATGATGATGTCCTCATCAAGTTTATAGTTCTAAAATAGTTCTTATTTACACTTAAAAAAATAGCGTGGCTGCAACAGAAAAATTTAGTAGAACTAAATTAGTTCAAAATGTGTTGACTACCTTTCTGAATACAATGGAAAATTTCTGGAGTTCTGATTTTCTTAATGCTGATCATTATATAGCATAGATGTTACCACTTGAATAAAAATCGTCTGTAAGGACTATGGTCTGTTATATAATAAAAATGGAATTTCAAATGACCGATTTGAGTGTATTATTTTCTGGTTACGATAAAATACTAGTCCTGATAAATTCTCTCTTTTTTGCCATCTTGACTTTTCTTTTCCGCATCGTGTGGATTATTGTGCTCATGCCTGCAGGAACTTTCTTCAGTTCTGCACACATGACAGGCTTTCAGTGAGGCTTTTAGTTGATGCATCGGCTGTTGGCATTGCTAAGCATGGTTGAGTTGCAATTTGGAAATAGAGAACTACATAAACAATCAATCTGTATATGTAAGAAATTTAGAACCTATTCTTTTCATTACTTTTCCGATGAATAAAGTTAATCAGACAAGACGGATCTCAACAAAAATTATGAGTACTTAGCTAAAGCAAGTGCACTAAATAATTTCTATATGTAAGTTTACCAAGTGCAGCAATTGTATTAAACTTTACACAGCCTCTTACCTTAATATGATCTAATATGAGAAAGTGTGAATAAAATTATAAAATTTGAAATTAAAGTCAACACCCTGGTGTGGGATGTAGTTCAGTGGTTACATATGTGGGAACCTGGTTTTAAGGACTGATACTAAATAAATAAAGAAATGAATAAAAATGGATTTTAGATAATTCCACTAAAAATCCATGGGAGATAGTTACTTTAAATCTGATTTTTTTTTTTTTGTATCTTTGCTACAGTTTGAATCCGGAATATCCTTTAAAAACCTCATGTATTTGGATGTAGTGAGATCACTGCAGAACGGTAGGCTTTTAGAGGTGGGGCCTGGCTGAAAGAGGTGGATTCTCAGAGCTTGATCTGCAGGGATTGTGCCAACTTGTTGAGACTGGGGTGCCCCAGGGCAGAGCTTTCAGGTGTGTGTTATTGACTTGGGGCCCAGAAGTGAGGAAGGGGAACTCAACCCCGGTGTGGGGGTCCCAAATAACAGCTAGAACTAAGTAAAGGAAGGAAGAAAAAATTATTGCCACACCTTTTCCTAGGAAAGCTTTGGCCTTGCTGGGTCTCCAGATGTAACTCGTTCCTGCTTCACTTGGCTTCTTTCTGCAAAGCTGTGAGCAGCTCTCCAGGCTCCGCCATGTGCTTGAACCATTGCTTGCTGCTTATGAATGGACTCTGTGAGACTACCTGAAACGCTGAGCTAAAACAAATCTTTCCTCCCTTAAGTTGTGGATGTTGCATATTTTGTCCCAGCAATGCGAAAGTAATTATGACATAAATTGGTACCAGAGAAATGGGGTTGTTTCTGTCACTTTATCTGAACATGTGGTTTGGAAACCTTTGGAACTGGTTGGTGTGGGGAGTTTGAAAAGGTCTGAAGATGTTGGCAGAGAAGCCTTAGAATTGTGTGAACAGAACTTGATGGGAGATTCTGCTCAGAGCTCAGAAGACCAGAATGCTAATAGACATGGATTTTAAAGTCCAGGCTCAAGTTTCAGATGGAAAAGAAGGATTTATTGGCAATAAGCCTAAAAGACATTCATACTATGCTCTGGGAAAAAAGTGTGTCAACATTTTGGCCCTGTTCTGGGAATGTGCCAGAAACTGAGGTTAAAGGCAGTAGATAAATTAACCTGGTGGAGAAGGTCTCAAATCAGCCCAATGTGAAGGCTCTCACATGGGTACTGCTTGAGGCTTTTAGCCAACTCTGTTGCAAAAAGCAGAAAGAAACAGCAGAGAAAATGATGTAAAAGGTTTGCAGTTTAGCGGACTAAAAGGGCCTGAGGAGTTGGGGCAAAAGACTTCAGGAATGTTAAAGAGATTTGCAATAAAAAGAATCCAAGGGCTGGAGGAATGGCTCAGCGGTTGAAGCGCTTGCCTAGCAAGCACTAAGTACCCTAGTTTGATTCCCCAGCACCACATAACCTGGGCATGGTGGCGCACCCTGTAATCCCAGCACTCTGGAGGCTGAGACAGGAGGATTGCCGGTGAGTCCAAGGCCAGCCTGGGCTCCAAAGTGAGTTCAGGACCAGCCTGGACCACAGAGTGAGACACTGTCTCAAAACACAAACAAACAAAGAATCCAACCACTTGGAAGCAGGAGCATAAAGTCATGATTCCTTGATGGTGGTTAATGATTCATTAAGATCCCACCATACACTAATTAAAGGATGTAATGCAAAAGACCCTGCTCTAAGAGCAGTACCCCAGGGCATCTATAGGGCCAAAGAGAAAATATTTTCCCAGAGTTCAGCTTCCTGGATTTCACCCATCTAGGGACGACTTGAAGGTTTCTGTAGTCAAAAACCAGGAAGCCCAGACTACTGCTCCAGACAGTGGCACACCATGGCACCGTCCATGTGATACTGGCTTCACAGGCATGCAGGATGCAAGAGTTGTGGGGTTATGGAATAGGCTCCTACCCATATGTCAGAGGAAGAGTTTGGAGGCCAGGCCAAGTGCCCCTAGGAGGGCAATGCGTAAAGTTGTGAAAGAGAAGCCTAAGGTGCAGTGGAGCCTCCAGAAATTTGGAGATGCCAGAAACATGGCTATGGAAAGCCATAGACTATGAGCACAGCCTGCCTAAAGGAGAGAAGACAGAGGCTACAGACAGAGGCAATGCACTAGAGGTGGGGCCATCAACTTTTAGGACTCACATCTTGCCACACTTCACTCCAAATGCTGGACAGGGAGCTACAGCATTGAACCCTTTCCCTGTTGGGTTTAAAAATTGTTTTGGTCTGATTGCTTTCTATCCTCCGACTCCTCCCTTTTGGAATGGGAAATTTACCATGTGCCGTTGTGTGTCAGAGTACTTTTGTTGGTAATTTCCCAGGACCCAAAGGTAAGAGTTTGCTTTGAGTCTCAAAGGAGACTTTTGGCTTGGACTTCTTAGCAATGCTGGAACTGTTGAGACACTGTCAACTCTCGCAGAAGCTCTAAATGCATTTTGCATAAGAAGGTGGACATGCGTCTTGAGGATCAGGGGCAAAATGCGTTGCTTTGTATCTGAAGTGTCTCCAAAAAGTCTCATATACATAGATGTAGTGGGGTAACTGTGGAATTGTGTGCTGTTGGGAGATGGGGCCTGGCTGGAAGGGGTAGATGCTTGGAGCTTGACCTGGTAAGATTGTGTCAACTTTGTTAAGATTGGGGGACACCCAGGGCAGAGCTTTCAGGTGTGTATTGTTGACTTGTGGTCCAGGAAGTGAGAGACTGGCAGTCACCCTGGGTGTGGGGTGGGAAGCCAAATTGGTAGCTTGAGCTAAGTAAAGGAAGGAAGGAGAAACATTGTTATAGCTTTTTCTGGGAAAGCTCTGGCCTTGCCTTAGCCTCTAGATGTCAACTTTCTTTAGTTTCATTTGGCTCCTGCTCACAATGCCATGAGCAGCTTTCCAGCCTCTGCTACGTTTTTCCACCATTGCCTGATGCCCATGAATGGATTGTGTGAGACCTTCTGATACTGAGTTAAAAAAATCTTTCCTCACTTAGTCCTAGATGTTGGGTATATTGTCCCAGCAATGAGAAAGTAACTAAGACAATCTTTTATGACTTTATGAAGTCTCTAAAAAAAAAGAAATGAATAGTTAAGAAAGTATTATTGTTTCTATTCATCAATCATGTAACATTCTTTAATAATTTTCATAAAGAAGAAAATATCCAATCTTAGGGATATTGACCATCATTCAATGATTCTCAATCTCATGTCTTAAATTTTCTCTAATATAGTCTAAACACATTAACATACAATATTATAAAATAAATCATTCTGGGTACATCAAATAACATCTTTATTCAGATAGCTATAATATGTAATATGTTTATTATTTCAAAGGTATAGCGTATTTATAATTATGGATATTTTTCTATGCAGATTGCATAGAAAAGTTACTATTTAACACAGATATACAAACACACTAACCTTTATACTAGAAAGACAAATGTGCCAGAAAGCAAATTTCTATTTGGCTTCTTTTCCCAAATATATAATCTAGGCCAGGATGGACTGAAGAAACTCATGCATCATTCAAGCAACAGATAAAGGGAATACAAGAAACATCAAAAATACCTCATCTACATTTATACTCTCATCAATCTCTTTCTCATACCAATTCTCTGCTTTCTTTATTTTTTCTTTTACTTTTTATTTTGAGTATTAAGTGTAGATCTTTTCTAATTCTCTACCTAGAATATGACTTTGATAATTTCTTACATCCTTAAATATCATGTCCATGCAAATCTTATCTTAAAGTATTTATGAGTAGCCTAAATTTTTCATCAGTTGGCCTTGCTATCTAGTCTTCAAAAGGTTGAAAAAAAGAACTAAATGTGTATCTTCTGTCTCTCAATTAGGCCTTTTCTCTCAAATATTTCTTACACTGCATTTCTATTTCCCAGTAAATCAAGATGGAATCTTTATGTCATCTTATCTGTTTTTACAAAACTCCTGAATAGATTCATTGACAAAAGAGAAATTCGTGCTGTTCTTTCCTGCACCTCAGTTTGTCATGTCTTTCTTCATTCTTATCATTTTTCTTATTATATATTCTTCTAAAAATACATTTTGTAAGTCTGTCTTCTTCAATTCATCCCATACATGCCTTTCAGTAAAACTTCACAAAGTACATCATTGCCCAGTTCAGGTACTGCTGTGATTTGGACCTGAAATGTACCCCAAAAGTCTCAAGTATTTGAATGTCGGGAAATACCTATGAAACCATGTACTGACAAGAGGTGGGGCCTTGATGGAGGGATGGGCTGCTGGGACATGACCAGGAAGGACAGATGGGGACTCTGCTCTTCTTTGTTCACTTGGCTTCCTGCCCACCATGCTGCAAACAGTTGTTTTTTTTTTAATTGCTGGGTCTCTGCCACATGTTTCCACCATTGCCAACAGCCCATGAATGAATTGAGACCTTCTGCAACTGCAAGCTCAAATAAATCTTTCCTCCCTTAAGTTGTGGGTGTCACACATCCTGTCCCAGCAACTAACACAGGTACCTGGTTCAACTAAATGAAATGTAAGTCCTAAATTTGATTTTCCAGGTCTCTGTGTTGAAACTCAATATTTTGTTTTGAACTTTGACCTCTACAACATTGTCACACAAATTATATCTGAGAAAATTCAATTCATATTATATTTTCTGCCATGAAATTTTCATGCATTTCTCTGGGAATACGTTTTGATTTTCTTTCTTTCATTTAAGTCTTTTTTTAACCATCTGCTGCTTTTTAAATGAAATAATGATTTAGAGATCTCATATTACATATACAAACTTCAAAAAACCTTTTTCTATAAATATAAGAGCCATCAAATGTAAACCCCCCAAAAAAAGAGGAAATCACGAAGTCCTTGAATTCCCTCTGGGGTTGAGTTAGAATCCAGATCTTCCTGAATTTAACTCCTTTTTTAACATTTTGCATCAGATCTTTAGTTGATCTGGTTTCTCAAAAGATTTAAGTTTTGCTTCCATAATTCATTCTCAGTTTGGCCTAGAATAAGATAGCTCACCTCTACATTCTTGGCAAGGAACATGTCTTTACTGGAAAAAATGTTCAGTTCTTAACTGAATGTTTGGCTTAAGATCAGGCAAAAAATAAGATCCAATTTCTTTTACACTTGACTTCCTTTTTCTTGTGAGCCTTACACAGAATTGTCTTTATTCTTCACTCTGTCAGTTGGAACATAATAAATTATGCTAGTTCCTGTTGAATTGTCACCCTTAGGAATTCTTAAACATATCCCACAAATAATGAATCATTCAGTTTATTGAAATCTAGTACCTGGAGAGTTCACTCATTTGAACAACTGATATGTATTACGCTTTCTTTGCTAAGAGGTCGGATATACCAACTGCCTTTAAATTAGTATTTGATTTTTCAGGATTCTACCTAGTGCCAATGTTCTTTCTTAGCAATGTTGCTTACTCTTCTGCTTCAGCCTTCTGGTCCTGTGATGTTCCCTTTTCTAATTTATAAATTGTTGCTTGGATAGTACAAAGGAACCAGCCCTTGCCAGCTCTCCTTCCTTTCCTCCACTCATCCACTCAAAAAACCTACTTTGTAGAAAAAGGTGGAGAAGAAGGAAGGGGAGAAAGACCTGGATACTAATGCACATTTGCATGAAAAGAATAGTTATATTTAAGTCAGTTTAATAATAAGTGTTAGCTCTGTTAATATACAAATCAAATAATTGAACTGTCAAAGTGAACATAAGTAATACACATATATAAAATTAACAAACTCGCATTATTTTAGTCTTATGATGAAAATAAATACATTAAAAGAAATATTGCTTCATAAAACTTGCCAAGGATGTCTTTTTGGTTGTCAATGTAGAATTAAAGATTGGTATATGGATGGAAATTCAGAGAGAGAGAGAGGGAGATCATTAATATTATAAACCAATGATGGTAGCTAGTACAGTATCTTAATCATTGCAGTCTCTCAGATAATAATTTAATTGGTTTGACATAAGCTTTTATTTTGAGGGAAAAAGGGGGGGGGGTAACAAGTGTCTTAGTTACTTTTTTATTGCTATGACAAAATGTCCAACCTGAAAAAATTGAAGGAGGGAAAGTTTTTTCAGCTTATAGGTTTAGAAGGTCAGGGTCACAGTCCAGTTATGGGAGGCAGCAACAGCGGAAGAGCATGGCAGACCAGAGTTGGAGGCAACTTGTTCTGGTATTGCGAACAAAAAAGTATGTCCAGGAGGAAGAGAGAAAGTAGCTTATACCTTTTTATGTCCTATCTCAGTGATCCACCCCTCTGTGTCCAGTCTCAGTGTTCTGCCCCCTCCAGGTTTAAGTCCCTTCCATGTTGCATGCAGAGTAATGTGCCACACAAAAGTAATCTATAGCAGGCACTTAGTCCACCACATGCTTATAATCTATAATGACCCACATATCAGTTGTCCACCATCAACCTAATATCTACAACATGCTCAGGATCCACCCCTCTAGGCCAGGCCCGCCTTTCCTAACAACACATGGTTCCATACATAATCCATAACATCCAAATGAGACTTTGGGGAAACATTCCAGATCCAAGTCACAATATTCTAACTCTGGCTCCCAAAAGACTGATTTTCATCTCCTCATGCAAAATGCATTTAGACCTTCTCTAAGAGTTGCCAAAGTCTTAACAGTTCTAGCACTGAGACACGAGGCAAATGCTTAGCTGTGAGCTCCTGAAAAAATCAAAGAAAAGTTAAATACTTCCAACATACAATGGCACAAGATAATCATTTCCATCACCAAAAGGGAGAAATAGATGAAAAAACGAAAAAGAAAAAACAATTGATCAAAAAGGCTACAATCCCAGCAGGGAAATGATTAAATCCTGTAGCTCCATGTGCAGTACAAGGGTATACTATGGTGGTGGCAGTGTGACATGAGTTCCAAAGGGCTTGGATGGCCCTGTTCCTAGAGTGTCACCTCCTGCTACAATATTCACCTTTTCTCTTTTGGGTTCCTCTCACCCACAACTTGCAGCCTTTTTCAGGGAACAATCCATTCTCCTGGATTCTTTAAATTTTGTGCCTCTTCCTTGCACCAAAGACTTATTTTTTACAGCTTCATGCCCTGCCCTTCCAGGGGCACAATGTCTGGCCTCCAAGGTCTTCCTCTGAAATTGGAGGAAGCCTCTCAGACATACAACTCTTGCTCTCTGTAAACCTGTAAAGCCAAACTCACATAAACATCACCAAGATCTGCCACCAGCTTGAGCAGTGTCCTGTTCCCCTTGGACAATTACTGCTGAGGAATCTGAGTTCTTCTATGGCTGCACTCCTTGGGGATTTACTTTCCTACATTGCCTGATAGGATGCCCTGGGAGTCTCTTTTCAAAGCAAAGTCCTTTATCTTTCCACACTTTTATTGATAAAGGGTGAGGTCTTGTTGATTCCTAAGACACCCTCAAGGCCTCTTTTTATAGTTTTGATTGGGAGTGCTTGGCTTCTTTTTAATGTTAATCTCTTTAACAACCACTTCTGCTATTTTCTCCAGTTTCTCTGTGTAGAGTTGACTAAAATCTGCAAACAGTGGTCATGTAGTAGCCTGAATATTAGGTTGCTTTGACATTTGCTCACCAAGATTAATTAGTCTACCACCTTGAATTTCAGTTCAGGAAAAGTCTCTAGACAAGAGCAAAATGTTGACAAACTCGGCCAGATCTTGGCATGCATGCTTTCAGACTTCTTGCCAATACAATTCTCCTTGCCACCTGAAGCTTCCTGAGCCTGGTCTTTCCAATGCATACTTCTATTAGCGTTCTGGTCCAACCATTCAGGTCCAAACAGAATCTCCCATCAAGCTCTGCTCAGGATACTCCAAGGCTTCTTCAGCCTGCATTCTCAAGCCTCTCCAAGTCTCTTCCACAAACCACATCCAAAGGCTTCCAAACAACCCAGTCACAACAGAATAATGACTCCATTTTTGGTACCAGTTTCTCTCTTAGTTATCTTTTAATTGCTGTGTCAAAATATTCAATATGCAAAAATTAAAGGAGGAAAGGTTTAATTTAGCTCGTAGTTTCAGGTCATGGTCACTTCATGGGCGGCTGGCGATGGTGGAAGCACATGGCAGAGGCAGAGGTGGAGGCAGATCCTCATGGCACTGCATAGAGGAAGCTAAGTTCCAGAAGGAAGACAAGAAGTAGGATGTATCCTTGGGTTTTTAGTTGTCAATGTAGAATTAATTAATATTATGATTATTATATGAATTAAAAAATTGAGACGAAGAAATATTACTGATAATATGTATCCAATATGGTAGCTGGTACAGCATCTCAATCATTTCAGTCTCTCAGATATTAATTTAATTGTTTCTTACATTTTAAAATTTTTTTATTAATTTGTATGTACTTGAACTCCAAATTCTATAACCCATTAGAGATATGAGGTTTAGGGAATCAATGATCATCTATGCCCACTCATGTTTTAGAGGTTCACCCCCTTTCTAAGTGACCATTGACCTCCTTTGACCCTGTCACTCATGTTGAGGCCTTTTTACACAATTATTCTTATGCATTTCATAAGAGAGACACCCACATATAGTCAGCCTTTTGTATTTGGTCCATTTCACTGAGCGTTATTCACTCTAAGTGGCTCCATTTTCATGCAAATACTTCATATCTGTCTTCCTTTGTGGCTGCATAATATTCCATTGTGTATAGGTACAACATCTTTAACCGTATGTGCATAGATAGGCAGGTAGGTTGTTACCAGGATTTGGCTATTATGATTCCTGCTGCTATAAACATGGATATGAATGTGTCTTTTTGGTATGTTGACTTTATTTCTTTTGGGAACATGCCCAGTAGAGCAGTAAGTGAATCAAATGGAATTTCTATTCTCAGCTTTCTAAGGAACCTCCAAACTGCTTTCCACAGTGGCTGTACCAGATTGCCTTCCCATCAGTAGTGGAGTAGAGTTTTTTTATTTATTTATTTTTTCCTGCACCCATGCCAACAATTGTCGATTCTTGAGTTCTTGTTTGAAATAAGCTTCTGGTTTTATTTTTTAAAGAAAAAAAAAGAAGACAAAGCAGAAAAAGCCCTTGAATATTCAGTAGTAGTTAAAATTTTCATAATGTTTTCCTCAAAATATAAAAATAAATAAATAACTAATTCATCAGGTTAAATTCAGGAAAATCCTAATTGTACCACCTATTTTATGAGGACAAATTTAATATAGAAAATTGTTTTTTAAAAAGTACTGGAGGACTATAAAGGTAAAAACCAACACGTGCTCACACACACACACACACACACACGCACACAAAACCCACACAGAGACATAATTTTGTGGGAAACTTTCACTTGCAAGATAAACAAAAAAGGAGAAAAGATTAGTAAGCTGTGGAAACCTATAGGTAGATCCCATAGGATTGAGACCTGTAGCTGTGCTAGCACCACAGCAACTCTTAGGAGAACTTGTATAGAGCTAAACCCATACTTTACAGGAGCTAATACCAAGTAGTTTTTGCATTTTCAATAAAGCTATTTTGAGTCTGCACATACTATAAAAAAAGAAACAAATGAAAATCGACCAGTAACTGATGTTTATCAACCACTGTTAATGGCTGAGGTGGCAAAACGAAGAGAAAAGCTATCTCCTTTCTTTCACCTGCAGCCCTTTTGGCAGAACCTAACAGAAGAATCACAGTCTCAGCTGTAGACTCACAGAGCAGAATGCAGAAGGCTGTGAGAGACAGCGGCTTGATAGAAGAGCGGAAGAACCAGCACAGTGGACCCAACAAACCCTGTGAAAAAGCAAAAGATCTGAGTGTGTACAATGATCAGGACTGTTGACAGCAGCATGGGGAGGGAAATCTAAGACAGTAGAAGACTGCTTTTCCATCTGGTTCAAATTTCTTCTTCCTTGTCACTAAAGTCACACTCCTTACCTCATCCCTTGGATAAAGTGTTGATGGGTCTTACTGCTGCTCTCCGTTGGCCCCTGTCCGCAATTCTGGGAGGAGCTCTCCAGCCTCTGCCATGTGCTTCCGGTGTTGCTGGCTGCACTGTGCATGAACTGTGTGAGACCTTCTGAAAGTGAGTAGATGGAGAAAATACTAACAATCAGGATGGAAATTAGTGAAATATAAACCAAAAGAATAGTACAGGGAATTGATTCTTTGAAAGATTAAAAAGAAAAAGTAGAAATACCCACAGACAAACTCATCAAAAGATAGAAGAATGAAATCAATAAAATTTGCACTAAAAACGGAGAAATTATGACTGATATCCAGAAAATCATTAAGGATTATTTGAAAACCTATCTGCCAGCAAGTTGAAAAACATTGTAGGTATACACAGATTTCTAAATATATATGACCTACCAAAATTGAATCAATGGAATATTTTTAGAAGTTTAAGTAAATTGGTAATAAGCTATAATATTTAAAAATAATAAAATGTCTTCCAAAAAAGAAAAAGCCATGACCAGACATATTCGCTGCTGAAATTTATAAGACTTTTAAAAGAACTAATGCTAATACTTCTTGAAGTATTTTATAAAATAGAAAGGAAAATAAGCCTTCCAAATTGATTCTTTAAAACAGTATTATCCTGCTAGCAAAGCTTGAAAAAATCACAACAAAAAATAAAACTACTGACATCTATTTCTGATGAACACAGAAACAAAATTTCTCAGTAAAATACTTGAAAGTCAAATTCAACTTCACATATTTATTGTCCCCTTGCACCATTGTGGGTTTTTCAGAAGATGATTGGATTGTGGGGGACTACACTGATCTCTAGATTACTCCATTGGTGAGTTCAGAATTGTGTTTTTATAGGGAGGTGGGGCTTGGTTAGAAAAAGTAAGATTCAGGGGCGAGACTTCAAAGGGCGTGTTTCTGTTCATAGCTCTTCCCTTCTCTCTCTGCTTCCTGGCTGCCATGGGTTGAGCAGCTCTCCTCCGTCATGTTCTTCTACATTTTCTTCTACATGTTCTTCTGCCTTGAAGCTGGCTAGCTACGCTGGGGCTAAGCCCTCTGAAACTGTGAGTCAAAATAAACGTCTCCTCTATTAAAGTGTGGTTGTTAGGTATTTTGTCTCCATGAAGGGAAAATGACTGATAAATACATAACGTGATTGCATACCTAGAAAACCCTAAAGTGTCTACCAAGAACCCCTTAGAATGAACAGATTCAGAAAAGCAGTGTGCTACCAAAACCAACATACCCAAGTAGTAGCTTTCCTATACACACTTGATAAACTCAGTGAGAAAGAAATTTGTGAAACAATTGTATTCATAATAGACTCATGAAACAAGAACAAGGAGGTGAACAACCTGCAAAATGAAAATTATAAAAAAAGAAAAAATAAATTGAAGAAGATACCTGATGATCAAAAGGCCTGCCATACGCATGAATTAAAATAACCAATGTGGTTAAAATTATCTTACCACTATAAACAACATACAGATGCCTAACAGTACCCATTTAAATATTATCAAAATTCATTATAAAACAAAATATTTCCTAAAATTTATAGAAAGTACAAAAGAAAAAAATATGCTAGGCAATCATTGTGACAAGAATAACAAGTTGTTAATTAAAAAAAAGTAGGTACGTAGACCAATGATATAGGGTAGAGGGCCCAGGAAAAATACTTACTCCTCTACGGCCATATAATTCATGATTAATGGTCTCAAACATATGCTGGAGAAAAGACAAACTCCTTAGTAATTGGGCTGGGAAAACTGGACTTGTGTAGAAGCTGGAAACTAGATCACTGCCTCTCAACCCATACAAAAAGCAACTCAAAAGGGATCAAAGACTTTAATACCTGAAACTGCTAGAGGGAGATATTGGAGGAAACAATTTAAGATAGTAATATAGGCAATGATTTCCTGAAAAGACAATAACTCAGACAGTAACAACAATAATTAACAAATAGAATCATATCAAATTTAAAAAGCTCCTGAACAATAAAGAAAACAATCAACAGGTTAAGGAACAGTATGCGGAAAGGAAGAAAGTCTCTGCCAGGTATTCATCAAAGGATTAATATTAACGATATATAAGGAGCTTAAAAATGAATGCCAAAGGATCAGCTACAAAGAAGGGTAAAATCATGTCACTTTTTAAAGGAAAGTGATGAATTGCCGATCATCACGTTGAGCAAAATAATCCCATCTCAGAAACACAAGTGTGACGTATTTCCCCTCAGGTGTGAAATCTAAGGGACATAAAGGCACAGCATGAAAGCAAGAGGACCATTGGAGAAAACTGGGGACGTTGGGGAGGTTGGAAAAGGTAATGGGAAGGCTGAACATGTTCAAGACACCTTATATGCATGTGCAGAAATGTTCCAGTGAAACCTACTGTCTTGTGTAACTAATATATGCTGATAATTACAACTTAGAAAAAGACAATGCATATTTAAAAGAATATAGGAAAGTAATCTTAGATCTTACCAAACCTTTAGTGCTCATGCAGCACATTTTATGCTATTCTAAAAGACTGTGTTAGAATTAAAACTAGTGAAAGATCAGAAGAATTCTGAAAGAAAAGTCTGTGGAAATTTATTTTTGTTATTAGAATATTTTTTAAAAATTCTAATATACTGACCATCCCTTCACAGTCAAAATAATTTTTTAGATTTTTAACTACCTGACCACAGTAGTGGTGCTTCGGTTTAGTGCTAAAAAATATTATAATTGAGTAACTCAAGCCATCTGTTCTGCTCAGGGCTGTTTAAATGCATACCAAGTGTCAGCACGTGTGTTTCTCGTGCCTCCCTGCTGGATTCAGGCATGATGATGAGGTATCCTTCACTGCACCAAGGAAGTTTCCAGAGTTTCTGATCTTAATTTTAGAAATCAAACTGTAATATTTGATATGCATGAATTTTATATTATTTATCAAAAATCTAACAGCAACAGGAGTTATGCTAGTACTGAAATATACCCATGACCCTTCAACTACAGATTGAAAGAAAACATATTTCTAGAGTCTTAGTTACTTGTTTATATTCATTAATTTTAGATTATTCTCCTAACACTTTAAATATTCATAGGAGGTGACAACACAAGAGAATCACAAAGAGAATTCAATCATCAAGTCTTCAGACAATTTCGATAAAGCCAGCCTGATTTGATGTACCTTGAAATGTGTTGTGGTTTGGATCTGGACTGTGCCCCAAAACCTTCATGTACCGATGGATACTGTGTACTGTTGGGAGGTGGGGCCTGGCTGGAAGGGCGGGTGCTTGGGTATTTACCTGGAGAGGCATGTGCTGGTTCTGCCCCTCCTCCCATACTTGGTTCTGTTCTATGATATTGTGAGGATCTCTGTCTCCTGAACACTGGCTCCTGCTCTGGCTCCAGATCTGGTCCCGTCATGAGATTTCACCGTTCTCTAGCCTCTGACCTGCAAATGGACTGAGACCTTCTAAAACTGTGAGCTAAAACAAATCTTTTCTCCTTAAGTGGTGGGTGTTGGGTTTTCTGTTCCATAAATGAAAAAAATAACTAAGACAAAGTTTGCCTTAGGATAGTGTTTTATTTGAAGAACTAAGTCTGACAATAGAGTGAGATTAATTTTAAATAAATTGTCTAGTTGTTTTCAACGGAATTGTAATGAAATTCTTATGAAATTGAAAGCAAGCGGGTGGATAAAAAAATTCAAAGGTTCCTTTCATTTTCAGTGTTGTCACATATTGCTCTAATCAAGACAGAGGGGGTGAACATATTATTCTAGACTTTCTTTTCTTATACACCCATATAAGTTGTATTTGATCTATAAGTAAGTTAAAGTGCACATGCTACATTGTCCTACACTTTCAATTTATTGGTATTTCCCCACTATCTTTTCATGTCTGTACATATACACCTCTTATATTCTTTTAAAATGCAGGCAGCAGAATGCACATGGGTAGAGAGACCAGAATTTTTTGATGCATGTCTAAGATCTCCACCTTTTTAACCTCATTATGAAATAAATTCAGACTAATAATATTTGTAAAGCTTTTATAAATTTTAACACTGCATATAATCATAGTACAATAATCACAGCTAGGACATTAATGTCACAACAACATTAACAAGCAATCAAGAAAGTTCTTTCAGAAACATGAACCCTAACATGGAGCTACGGAGAGATGCAGGAAATGAAAAACTGTAGATTTAAACCACAGTGTTTCTTTTCTTTTTTCCTTCCTTCCTTCCTTCCTTCCTTCCTTCCTTCCTTCCTTCCTTCCTTCCTTCCTTCCTTCCTGCCCTCCCTCCCTCCCTCCCTCCCTCCCTTCTTTCTTTCTTTCTTTCTTTCTTTCTTTCTTTCTTTCTTTCTTTCTTTCCTTCTTTCTTTCTTTTTGAGACAGGGTCCCACATTGTAGTCCAATCTGCTCCTGAATTCACTATGCAGCTCAGACTGGACTTGAACACACAGCAATATTCCTGCTTAATCTCCCAAATGCTGGGATTGCAGGTGTGTGCCATCAAGGTCAGCTAATTTTTACATGGTCAGGCATGCTTTCAAAAGAAGAATGAATTTCTGTTACCTCCAAGAACAAACCCAAGAATGGTAATGGTGTAAGCCGGTAATCCTAGCACCCAGTTAGGATGAGGCAGGTTTTGACCCAGCCTGGGCAATTTAAAGACTTAGTAAGACTGTTTTGAAAGAACAAAACAAACAAAAATGTTAGGAATGTAACTCAGGGCTTAAACTCTGAGATCATTCCTCAGTAATCCCTTCAAAACAGAACAATGAATAAGGAAAATTCAATTTTCAAGTGGTCCTCGACATCTTGTAAAAATTGGAAATATTATATGCCATAACTATGTTGAATTTTAATTCTTGTCTTTCAAATTTAAATTATATATTAGCTATATTTCTCTTAGTTATTCATGTGCTTATTTGAATAGTTTAGATTAATTCTCTTGCATGTTATATTTCCAAATCAGAATGGAAATCTTCAACCTTCATTAAAAGAAAAATGCTGAAAAAACTATCTATTCTTAAGCATTAGAAGTTATGGTATTTCTTCCAAATAAAAATGGAAATCTTCAATCTTTGTTAAAAGGAAAATGCTGGAAAAATATGTATTCTCAATCATTAGAGGTTATGATATTTTTTCAATCATTTAAAATATTATAATTTATAATCACATTGCCCTTTACATTACAATCCTTCCATCTCAACCTTCAAAGCGTATAAAAATCATAAGTGTGTACCACCAGTTCTATCTAAGACTTTTAATATCTTTAATTTCTTTAGCCTGAGTGTCAGCTTTTGAGAAAGTTACTATCTTTAAATGCAACCTAATAATTGTTCTTTAAGATAATACAAAGTGTCATATGTTAAATTTCTCTTACAAACGGAGAGTTTCTTCAAATATAGTACAGGAAAATTTCAGATGTATATTTAATTTTGTGTTTGTAGGATTAATGTTAAAGTAGTATGTTAAAGACAATGTAGACAACATCTGAAAGCAGTTTAGGTGCTACGCAGTAGTCTAAATTTTATTCTTTTTATTTGTTTTTTGAAGAAATTGTCATGAGTTCTTTAATTATAAACCCCTGAAAGGCAAAAGCAGATACAAACAAATATTGTCTTATCAAATATTGACTTATGATAGACTATTCTTAATTTCTCCGCCTGTCCCTCATATCGCTGCCATCATTTATTTCAAGTTCACACACATAAGTGTGCACATTTAAGCATGGATCATTAAATATACTATCATTATTTTGAATAAGTTATTTCAGTTACTTCAATTAGCAAGAAAATTTAAAGTTTTTTGTCTTCATATTTCCTCTCTTACTTTTCTGTATTCAAACTTAAGTTTTTGACTTCTCTCAATCTTCCTGAAAAAAACTTGAATTTTTTTTCATCTTTTGAGATTATTGATAATTTTTAAAACCCATATGTTCAATTTGGTAGGTTTTTTTTTTCAGCATGTTTGCTCTGCTCTCTTCTTACCTGTATAGTTTCTGAGAAATTGAATGTAATTCTTATCTGCTTGTATACAGGTTAGATACTTCTTTCTCAGGTTTCCTTCTGGATTTTCATTTTATATTTGGTTTCTGCAAGTTTGTATAACATGCCTAACCACAGCTTTTTTTGCACTTACCATGTATGGCATTTTCTGAGGTGCATGTGTGTGAAGTTTTGTGTCTTGATTTAATTTGAGAATATCCTCAGTCACTCTTGGTTCAAGTATGTGTCCCCTGCTGCTTCCTTGTTCTTCTCTTGCTGATATTCTAATTACACAGATGATGAGTCTTTTGACAGTTTCCACGCTTCCTGATTATTCTGCCCTATTTTTAGAATTTTCTCCTTATTATCATTTTTAATTTTGGAAGTTTCTATTGACACCTTTTCAGTCTCCAAGATTCTTTTCTGAAACCTCTCAGACTCTTATGAGCCCATCAAAAGCATTCTTCATTTTTGTCACAGTGCTTTTATCTCTGGCATTTTATAGACACCTTAGAAATTTTTTAGCTCTTTGCTTCTACATTTTCTATATTTCCATCAAGGCCCTTAGCATATCAAGCAGCGGTTTTAAATGATCAGTCTGATAACTCCAACATCTCTGTCGTTGTTGAGGCTGATTCTCATGTTTACTCTCTTCAAATGGTTCTTTGCATTTTCCATGACATGTAATCCTTTCTTGACAGCTAGACATGAAATACCGGATCCGAGGAACTATGACAAGCTTGCAGTGACATCGTAGTGAGGCGTGGGGGAGAGGAAGGAGTATTCAGCAGTCCTGTGGTTGGATCTCACTCTTGGAGTAAGCCTGGGACTTGCGACTGTGAAACGGACTAGAGTTGGGCATTTGCCTTCATTCGGGAGGACTCTGATGGAACCACATCAGTTTAGATTCTGCTTAAATAGTTTCTTCCAATGGCGGAATACTCTGGCACATTTCAAAACACTTTCTTTGCTCTTCTCCAAAAGCACAGCAGATTTTTCTCAGATATTTCCTGTGAGAACCATGTTGAGTTCTGGTGAGTAAAACTCCTGAAAGGCTAGTGGCCCCCACTGCAACTGCAACCTTTGGAATTTCTTATTTCTCAGACTTGTCTACTCTGAGCCTTCAATAGTTCATCATATGTGGTTTGGATTTTCTAATCCTGTCAAGGATTCTCTGAGACATTTGGCTGGACATTTATTCCAGTAAATTGTGATTCTGTCTATCCATCAAGCTGTCTCTAAGATTTAAGAAGACCCGTACAGCTCTGTCACATCTCCTATCTGCTGGATTAAGAAGAGTAGCTTGGTTTTAAGTTTGATCACTGGTTTACTTGTTAGGATGGAACAATAACTCCCAAGCTCCTCCCACGAAGCACTGAAAACTTTAAATCACTCATATTATGTTGCTAATTTCTTTTGTTTCTGTCTGTATTTCCATTAATCTACACAAGTTTATGTATCCATTGGTCTCTTGATGGGTATTTTGGTGACTTCCATATTTTAGCTATTGTTAGTTGTGCTGCTATGAACATAGGTATACCTATATCTCTGCTATGTGTTGTTTTGGCCTCTTTCGGATATATTCCCAGGAGGGGTGTCACTGGATCAAAGGGGATATTTATTTCTAGTCTTTTGAGAGATCTCCATACTGCTTTCCAAAGTGGTTGTACGAATTTACATTCCCACCAGCAGTGTAGAAGAGTTCCTTTTCCCCCACAGCCTCCCCAGCACTGATTATTACTTGACTTGTTGACATAGGCCCTTCTCTCTGGACTGAGATGATATCTTAGTTGAATACTACGCATCTATAAAGTCCAACAGTGTGGAGGCTTTTACAGGCAAATGGAAGAAGCTTGAGAACATCATGCTTAGTGAAGTGAGTCAGAAGCAGAAGGTGAAACATTGAATGGTCTCTCTGATATGAGAGACCCAGATCACAACTATATCATGGAACTTAAAATGAAAAACAAAGTGGAACAGGGGAGTAGACTGGGGAAGGAGGGAAGGATGGGTAGGCGGAGGGACAAGAGGAAAGTGGGAAAGTACTTGTCACCTTGACAAGATACGTAGGTGCACAAAATGCTCAACTTCATTATAAACCTTAAATTTTGCACTTATACATATCAATAAAATGGGGGGGGGGATCTACACAAGTTATGCGGTTCTAACATTCTATCCTCTACTATGTGTGACCATTACAGGTAAGAAAGCCAGCCTTGAATAGGAAAGAAAGATGTAGCTAGCAGAGGAAAGACAGCCAGGTGAGGATCTTGGGTCGATGACTAAAGAGGTTGTAGTGAAGAAACGATTTTGAAGTTACAGGGCAAAACGGCTGAAACAAGGTCCAGAAAAAAAAGTAATGTTGGTAAAGCTTTCTTTCAAGGACAACCGAAGCCTAAATATCTCATTATCCTTGGCCACAGTTTATGGTTTATGATTATGATTATGGTTTATGGTTTATGATTAGAAAGAAAAGAAACCAATGGCTCACAAAAGTTGGTGATTTACACAAAGTTACAAAGGCTAGCTAGTGTAAGAAGATCCTGAAAGGCGGATGTGCCAGTGACTATTAAAATTCCATTTAAAATATTTTGCCTCCCCCACAGAAACATTAGGCCAAGACTTTTCCCTTAACAGGAAGTCTGTACCTTACAACCACCACGATTTGTTCAGAAGTGCGGTTAATTTTGCAAGGTTGTTTTTAACAAAATGGACTTCTGTCAGGAATGTTTTTATGAAAGCCATTAAGCCATCACATGCCTAGCAGTACGCCTTCAGTTTAGTAGACCGTCCTTCTACAAAGCCATTTCTTCTAAACTTGAAAGGACTTTTGTACTAAGCACTATTTCATCTTGATTATACTGGACATGGTATGAATATACATTATACGGGAAAGTAAGAAGTGGCATTTTATTTCAAAATTATCATGGTATCAAATGAAACAGATACAAATAATGAAAAAGAAACTCTATTTCAATACTAACAGAACAGCTGAACCATAGCACTTATTCTGTAGACTTGCTTTTGCACTATGATCATGACATTGTGTGGGTCCATGATACAATAAATTAAATAATATATCAAGTAAGTACTATTAAATCACATTTAAATATACTATCCTTGATTGCTAGAGTGAAGCTCAGAGTATACACCAGGGAAATCAAGTTGTTTTGAACTTAGTTAAATGGTTCTTAAATAAATTATGCTTTGCTAATGCATTTGCTTTTGAAAAAAAATTTGCTCTAGACAAAAGATTCTCCTATATCAAATAAGATTACCAAAATTTGCTCTTATCACAATGAAAAATGTAATCATTCCCCAGGTCAGAAATATGATCTTGGTAGTACTCAATTAATGAAAGGGGCATTATTCAGAAGGAAAAAGGGCATTGCCTCTTATTAAAGGAAGTGGATTATGGAACAGTGTTTTGCTAAGTAACTATGTGACTTTGGGCTACTGGTTCAGGTTTGCCAGACTTTAGTTTCTCAATGAGAGGAATGAGAGTTACATCCCTGAATTGTATGGCTTTTGTTTTTAATATTAAGTATCATTTGAAGATGATAACTTATGTACTAAATAATGTACACACTTGTAAATGTTTATTCACAATAATCTGACAGAAGAGGTATCTGATAATTTGGTGAAGCAGACATCACTGTCTTTTACAGATGAAAAGCCTAGAAGTTCTGAAAGGTTAAGGACTGAATTTACAGTCCTTGGATAATTGGTGGTAAGAGAGAGGATGCATTTGCCTACTCATTTATTACTTATATTGGTCAGCTTCCCAGTTTCTGTTACAAAATACCTGACACTCAAAGCTTAGTGAATGAGAGGGTTAATTTGGCACACAGTTTCGGACATTTCAGTCCATGTTTGTGGGCTTTGAGACGGAAACATTGTGGCAGAGGGGTGTGGTGGTGCAAAGCCTCTCACGTGATGGCAGCTGGAATGCAGAACGCAGAGGAAGAGCACACAGGAGAGACATTCCCTCCAAAGGCAGATCCCCAGTTACCCATCTTCTCCAAATGGGCTCTACCTCCTAACAGCATGCTCAGCTGTGATGTCAGGGGTTAGTCCACGGATGAGTTTAGCATCACCCATGGCCCCATTTTTTCTTTCTTTGTTTCTATCTTTCTCTTTCTTTCTTTCTTTCTTTCTTTCTTTCTTTCTTTCTTTCTCTGTTTTTTTCTCTCTGTCTCTGTCTCTCTCTTTCTCTCTCTCTCCCTTCCTCTCTTCCTTCCTTCCCTCAGCTCCCAGAGTGATGAGATTACAGGTGTGTACCACCATGCCTGACTTCCATGATTTCTTAATTCAGTCAAGTTGACAACAAAGATTAACTTGCATGTTCCCATACTGTCAAGATGCCTAATAGCTCTGAGTGGTGCTAACTCTTGCTTACCTTTTAATATGCAATCTGCTAAACAGTTTAAAAAGAAACTGAGGCATTAATTCCTCCTGTTTCCTTCCGAGGAAACAGCAAAAGCTCCTATAATACACAATAGATAAAGAAATCCATCACCCAAGATCTGCCAACTGATATATCTACAGATCAGGCTTAGTTCCCCTTGGCTGCAAAAAGGACACCAAAACTACACTGATGAATGTTGCCGCCAGAACACTGGCACATTTAGGTAATTCTTCTCATAGTGAGATGTGCCTGAAGTTATTTTCAGACATGGCATTCTATCTGAAAGTTTTGCTTTCTCCTAGTAATAATTGTGGAAGGAAATGGGAGTTAAACTGGAGAAAGAAAGCAGCTTGCCCAAGGCCACAGTTTTCCTGGTAGAATGTTGGAATTCCCTCCTAGAGCGTCAAGTTGTAGACTGTCTCAAATTAGAAAATGGAAGAGTGGAGGGCAACATTTTGTACACAAAAACTCTAATTAAAATTTCAGCACAACAATTCACACAAATAAATGGCAATGTTAGAAATTATTTCTGTGCAGGAACAAAAATTAAAATTATAAATTAGAACAGTCCTGCATTGAATTTCATCTAAGTTCATCAAATAAATTTTATTTGGAAAGCATTTTGAAGAAGGCATGATATAAAAAAATATTTTGCTTGAAAAAAATCATTTCAAGGAAAAAAAAGAAAAAGAGAGAAAGAAGGAAAGAAAAATCCGAAGGCCCATTATGCCATGAGTACAACGTTGGCACATATTTTTAAACCCAAACTCTAGAACCGAATGTTCAACCTACTTAAGAGACATGCCCAGGAGCAATTGGTCTGGGCCTGGACACCTTCTCAGGCCTCCACACTGGCACAGAGCAGCCAGCGGTGAAATTGCGTGCACAACTGAGGACATTTACAGGAAAGCCCAGATTGGAAGTGGAGGGAAATAGAATGAAGGAAATGAAGTGGCTGGATTATTCAAATGTGCGGCAGACAAATCTTCAGCCTGGAAAAATGCATTCTATTCCAGGTAAATGGATTAAACTAATTAATCCCGGGTGGTCTCAAGGATAATTGATTCACTCAGCACACTTATTTAAAGGACCTACTATGTGAAAAATGGCATTATATCATAGTGCGAATGGCATTTATTCAGATCTGGAATTGTTCCCATTTCTAAATTACCCATATTTTCTTTTCATACATTTACAAAATCCACATTTTTTTCCAGGATAATATAACTTAGGACGCTAGGAGTTCAGTATGTTGTCTACTTACAATCTGCACTTTATCTCTCTTTAGCTCTAAGATTTTCTATATCCCCACTCCTAAGTTTATTTGCACATTATTTATAGAACCATTCCATAAGTCTAAAATGCTGTTTGATTTGACTGTTTTCTACAAAGAACTTTCTAGATTTATTTAACGACTTGGGAGGGCACATTGTAAATATTAAGAGACAGTTTCATCTCATATTGTTTTTCATGTATAAAAAGTTTCACAATCTGAAAAATAAAGCTGTAGAACATATCATTACACTTTATCCTCAATTCTTTGTGACTAAATAAAATCACCTAACTGAAATCGAATAAATTTTAAATTAAAACAACTAAAGATGCAGTGCTTCTATTACTTATTGCTCACACACATTTGTACAGAAGGCAGAATACGATTCCTTTTCAGGATCTCAGACAAGTACCTGGGGTGGGATGCCAACTCTCCTTTGCCTAACTTTCTTGCCTTGTCTAGCACGTTTTCTTCTTGTATCAGAACCTCATGCGAAACAAGGAATGTGCCCTCTTTCTTCCCTCAATTCATCTTTATACCAGTCCTAATGCCAGGAATGAGCGATTTCCCTTTCTCTTCTTGTCCTACTTTCTTATTCACCTCGGGGTAGACCAGCTGTCACAGACAAAAGATGCATCTTCTTCTCCTGTGAGACAATTCCAAAACCCAACTCCCTATTGATATGCTGAACAGGGAAGGGAGAGAATCCAAACAGGAGGAATCATTTCCCTGGGCTCTAGTCTTACTGGAGAATTCTATTTAGCACAGTCAAAACTGAACATAACATCGTCCTTTCTGCAACAAATCCTGTATCTATTTTCTGTTTCCATTCACTTCTTCCAGATAAATGGCTGGCCAGGATGAAGTATATCTCAAAGAAGAAGGATGAATAGATACTAACATTTCGCAAAACGTTACCTTGTCACAGGTAAGTGCATGAGAATGTAACATAACCCATTAGCATTGGAGAGTTTACACATATTACCTTGCAATTACTTTACCTTTAATGTATTTCCACCATAGTGGAAAAAATCTATTTTTGATATTTCATCTAATTTTTCTTTAATAACATTAATTCTTTTTAAATGTAATATCTTCATTTTTAGCAACATTTTCCACAGGCTCAATGATTTTATCCTGGAAATACAAACTTCTTTTTTCCACTTAGTTTAACTCTCTTTAATTGGTTTGATCTTGAGTGTTTTCCTCCACACTGTTGCAATCTGTTTGACTTGTGCAAGAAATAAACAGGGTTGATGATGAAAGGAATGGATAGAAGCATGGGTCTTCCTTGAGTTACCCAAAATTCCACAGCAAGGCACCAAAGCCTTCACCTTCTAGTCACCCACCCCTCTTCCAACTGTCTCTTAACAGACCCTTTCATTTTTGAGTACACTTTAATGACTCGTGCCACAGAGGTTTTTTTACTTCCCAAACTATATTCCTAGTTTTTGAAAACATTCATTTCTCCTCTACCATACCAATCTTGAGACCCAGCCACTCAGTATCTTCATAAAGATGAATTTACCAAAGGCTAAGAGTACTTTCTCAATGTCCTAGCCACAACACTTTACAATTGCAATATACTATATATATATATATATATATATATATATATATATATATATATATATATATTACAGTAGTGCATGTTTGAAATCCCAGCACTTGGGAGGCTGAAGCAGGAAGATTGTCAAATTGATGCTAAGCAGGCTACAAAGGCTATTTCACTGCCACCCTGAGTTATTTACAAAAAAAAGGGTCTCAAGCTCTACTCCCTCCCTAAGACAAAAAGAAAGAATAGAAAGGAAAGAAAAAGAAAAAGATTTTTTTAGAGTACTGCATTGAGAGATGCATTTGGACCTACATTTTAGCAAATGTTATCTGATTTAATCTTTGTAATAATCTCAAGAGATAAAGAGTAAACTTTTTCAGTACACACAGATGATGAAAATGGTGTACAGGGAATGTAACCTACCACATTTATTTACATAGCTAGCCCAATATTGCTTTTGCATAATTTTATAATCAAGGCACATCTTGAACTTTAGGTCAGGCCTCTCACTCCTGGGGCACAGAACAGTAGCCTGTGGCCTTGGACAAAGAGATCAGCCAGGACAAGTGAGCAGCTAGCAGGATGTGAGCGCCAGCAAAGCTCTGCCCTCTGACATGTCACAGCTGTCCTCTAACCATGCTCTACTGTGTGACAAGTGTGTCCATGTCTCCCCTCTCCCCTGTCTGTGGGAGAATGATCTTCAACTAAACTGGTCCCTGGCATCAAAAAGACTAGGGGCCATTGCCTAAAGAGGACCTCTAAGCGCCATTAAATTATATGCAAAATTGTGCTTAAATGTGCAGACGTAGATCATTCAAATTAGAGGAGTTCTATTTTAAAATTGGCTTTTTAAAAGTATCCTTAAACCTTAACATAGAGTATGCAGTACTGCTTTTTGTTATCTAAGAAAATGTACTCTTTTGGAATTCTTTATAGGGTTCATTAGGAATCCAACTCCAATTTTTATTTGGTAGCACATTGTAACCTGGGTGAAACATTGGAGGTGGTAATAAGAGATCAAGGAACTTAACCAAGGAAAAATAAGTAAAATCTCTTTTCATTTATTAATCATCCTTTCTGGATTGTAGTAATAGGTGGAATCTAAGAAATTTATAAGCATATAACAGTATTTATCTCAATAAGTATACATTACTAGATCAAGGTCAATATTTTTAGCCAAGATATTTGTCCTAGTCACATTTTCATTGCTGTGACTCAACACATGACATACCCAAATTTGGGGAGGAAAGGTTTATTTTAGCTCATAGTTTCAGGTGGTCACAGTTAATTCATGGGCAGCCACTAATGGAGGAAGCACATGGTGGAAGAGGAGGTAAGTGTAGCTCCGCATGACATCACAAGCAGGAAGCCAACTCAAGTTTCCAAAGGAAGGAAGGAAGTGGCATATACCCTTTCTAGATCCAGCCTGAGTGTTCTGCCCCTTACAGGTTTAAGCATCTTCCACATGCCTGTAATCCAATCCACACACCTGTAATCCAATCATACCTGTAGCCTGTAATCTGCTACATGCTTGTCCTTCAGTACAACTATAATCGATCACACACTCATAATCCACCCTCCAGACCAGGCATGCGTCTCCTAACAGTACGTGGTTCCACAGATAATGCATAGCACCCGAATTCGGAGACATTCCAAATCCAAATTATAAAAATACCACAATAAAGGACTTACAGAATCCTAAAATCCCACTTTATTCTTCAAATTGAAGATTTTTCTACAATTCTTATAGCATACACAATGTAATAACCATGTACCTGTTTTGAATTGTGAAAAACATTGACGTCTCTGTCATGGGGTCATTTGAGCCCAATTTACTAACACTTACTGGGCCCTTTGTTGTCATCAACAAATATGATGTAGGACTTGAGGTCTCAAGAGCTCTAATTATGCCACTCAGATGTACACACACATGTTACTAATGTCTAATTCCTTTCAAAAATATTTAACATCTTCTGTAACACTTTATTCATTTTCTTATACATCAAAATGTGAACTCAAAAACTATACTTCAATGGAATTCTTTTCATGTGATTCATAAATATTCAAACTTAGATTTCTGTGTTGTTGACACTATTTTCTACAATAAAGTTGACAAGAATAATATTCATTTATTTTAGAAATGGTTGGTCTTGATATCCAGACAGGTCAAGAATGTCTGCAAATATGGAATGAGTCATTTAAAACAACTGAGGCCCAGGTGTGACTTCTTTGGAGGACAAGATTACAGTCCTGGGATGGCAATGAGAATGACTTATGTTTACAATTCCTCATGATATTGCAGGCTTG
Organism: Ctenodactylus gundi; assembly: GCA_004027205.1. Lineage (NCBI taxonomy): Eukaryota > Metazoa > Chordata > Mammalia > Rodentia > Ctenodactylidae > Ctenodactylus > Ctenodactylus gundi. The sequence continues at coordinate 209,063 of PVKB01000879.1, forward strand.
TCATGAAAATAAATTGCCCGTAGTCCTCTGCCATTTTCCATTTCTGTCTCATCATGATAATAAGGCATCAGGTTTTTAACATTCAATATATTCTGAAATGCAATTTCATATGAAGATGTGTAGGGTGCTAAAACATTTGCTACCTGTGTTTACTCATAGATTCCATTTACATTTGTATTTCTGAAGGTATTGCTTGCTCTGTCTCATAATAAACAGAAATTAAACCAAGGTTCTGAAATAAAGATGACTCACTGGAAATAAGACAGTAACCCCCAAATTCATTTTCAACTCTGGGATGTGAAAAGTTTCTTCCACATTTCAAAATGGTGCAAAAGTTTTTCCTGTAACCATAAGAAATTCAAAATTAGGCTGAGAAAATTTACTATATGATCATACTTCCTTTTTTTCCCAAAGTAACCTGATTGTTTTTGTCTGGTTAGGCTGATAGCTGTCTTACTATAACTTCTTAATGTGGTCTTAAACATTGTGTTTGTGGTTACCAGGACACGGCTCTAATATGTAAGATGGCTTTCCAGCCAGCCTAAGCAAGGCTCACTCTCCTAAGCTTCACCACTCTAATAAAAGAATACAGTTGGAGTAGATTGTCCTTACATTTTAGAAGCAAGGACAAAGAACTATTGTGTTCAAAACTTTTAAGAAATCACGTAGCTCAAAAATATGGATTTGTCTTTTAACATAAGATACTGTCAGATATTCCGAAACTAGAAAAATGACAAAGAATGAGTAGAAAAGTAAAAAAGAAAAGCAGACATTTTAAAAGCTTTTGAAATCATAGAAATAAATAAATGTCAGGATAGAACAGTCCTAGTGGATGAAAGCAAAGTACTCTGAACTTCCTATGCTATAAAAGGTCTTATAAAGTGCCCATTTAGTTAGTTTTGTTCTGTGCTCTATTATTTTAACCTCAAGAGAATAGAAACCCAGCCTCTGCCACACGGTTGCATAGCCAACCTCTAGTATTGTGTTCAACATATGTGGACACTGAATAGATTTTTGCTAAATTAGTATTTATTTTTACTATCCACACAGAAACCTGAGAAGAGACTTTGGAGACATTAATAGGTTGCAGAAATAAAAATGCCAATATTATGGTATCAAATATTAAGACAACCAAAAAGGAAGACAGGACAATTTGTTGACAATGTAGAAGTATATATATATATATATATAATACAATATAAAAAGTAGAAAATCTTAGCATGACATTTGAGATCCTTACACTATAGCTTAGCATCTTTCCTGTCTTCCCTAATCTTATAGAGGTGATTTGAACCCTACTGTTGTACTCTTACTCCAAAATTACTCCCCTGTTACTGACACTTTGTCCACTGTTTGGGAAAAACAAGTAATCGTTTCTTCTCAACATAATACAGAGCATTTTTGATCATCAAAATGTTGGAGTATTTTCTAACACATGTAAAATTCCTCAGTGGACACAAACTGAATGTCCTGCAACTCAATTCAATTTTGCCACTACCCACCTGTAATTAGAGTCCGATTCCACAGGCTAAGGACTTAATCCCTTAAACCTACCTCTGTCTTCAGATGATATTTAATAATTATATACCGTGGATTGCAGCTAACTCCTAATAAATTAGATAAGTAAGAGTTCCTATGACTATATCCTCGATGAATTTGCTAGGATAGCTCCCAGAATTCAGGAGACTGTACCAATAAAGAATGCAATAAGTGATATAGATGAGCAATCAGTTGAGTAGATACAGAGTGAGGTCTGAAAAGCTTCCAGCTGCAAGACCTCTCAACACAGAGTTGGGGCACGCCGCCATCTTTGAAACTCGATATGGGGTCAACCTAGAGGCTCTCTGAATCCCACAGTTTAAGAACCTTATGGAGGTCGTGTTTTAGGGAGGCTTTGTAGGTATGCACAACTGATTATTACCTCAATATTTAGTTCCTCTCTTCTTAAAGGGTGAGTAGCGGGCTGCAATTTTCAAGTTCCCAACCATGGCTTCGACATTTATTTATTTATTTATTTATTTATTTATTTATTTATTTTCACATTACAGGAGATTGAACACAGAGCCTTCAATAAGAGCCATTTCCCCAGCCTCTTTTTTTATTGTTCACTTAAGAGAGGTTCTCAGTAAGTTGCCAAGTTGCCCGGGTTGGACATGAGCTTGTGCTCCTCCTGCCTCAGCCTCGGGAAATGCTGGGATTACATGCCTGAGTCACGGGGCCTGGCATGGTTTGATCTTTCTAGCAATCAACCTTCATCATGAAGCTACTTAACAGTCCGCTAAGAGATGCCTCATTACAACAAAAGATGTTCCCGTCATCCAGAAAATTCCAAGGTATCCTGACCTCTGTGTCAGAAACCAGGAGAGAGTAACATGTATTTGTCATATAACCCATACTGATATTCTCTCAAAAGTGGCAAATTAGCTCCATCTCTCATGCCAACCGTAATTAAACTCTATTGAGAAGGCTTTCAAGAATTACTCCACATTGTTGGAGGGTTCTGTTGTCAATGTCTGCCGTGAGTAAAGGTGTCACCTGAGATGGCTGCCACCCAGTGTGTTTGCTGATGTTCTAAAGTCTTCTTAAGTGCAATTATTCCCTTCTTTTTTGTGCTACCCACTTGCCACAAAATCTGTGAACTCTATATTACACACTCTCTGTTCTGCAAGGACTTTCACATCCCTTAACTCTGAGTCATCACACTGTTTGCCATACTAGATATTGAGCGTAGGGCCTTCACAGTGAGCCTCATACCAACTCTTAGTTATTCACTTATTTGTTTGTTTAGAAATAAGGTGTCACTGAATCACTAAATTGCCTAGGCGGGGTTTGAGCTTGTGATCCTCCGACCTCAGTGTCCCAGATGGCCAAGATAATAGGCACGTGCCATTGCTCTCAGCATAATTATGCTTTTATATAAGGTCATATGGCATATTTGTCATACTTTATTGCTGATGTTATCTTTATATAATTGTACATCTTTTCTGAAAATAAATTTGTAAATCTCTTTAAGAACAGAGACTGCACTGTTGTTTCTTTTTCCTGTTATTTAGCATACTACATATGTTGTGCTCATGTAAAATCTCACTGTACTCTGACTGGAGGTAGATTTTTTATTTTTAGAGCTACTCAAGTCAGCATCCTATGTCAATCACTTGCATATTCCCTTCTGCAGTTATCACTAGCACATTTTAATATGCGCATAGACCTGCAATTGTGGGTATTATTAAAACATTTCGTTTTAATCATTTTATTTCATAAAATAAATTTTAAGTTAAATGCTTTAGAGATTAAATTTTATTATCAAATTTTAACTGCACCTTAATCCTTTTAACTCTTTGAAATTATGCTAAATTTTCCTATTTTAAAAATATATCAGAGTAACTTATACAAAAATTTAATTACTTCAAAACTTTAATGTGTTTAAAGACAGCATTCACACCCTCAGCCCCAGGGGAAGGCCAGAGCCTTTTTTCTCCCCATCATTGCACCATCTTCCGTGTTCTCTAGCTGCTTCTACTCAGCCTCTGTCTCCTGCATCGTGCTTGTTCTGTTTCCCCATAAATCTTCATCACAAATGGTATCTTTTCATCCACAGTGCCTGGCACTTTGAATAAACAAAGGGCAGATTAAGTAAAAGAATAAAAAAAATTGATTCATTGTGCATTAGCAGAATTCGCAATATGCAATGACTGAAGACAACCCTGGGATTAATGGGCCCAGATTCAAAACTTCTGTGGATATGGAAGAACTTTGGCAAATCAGTTAATATCCCTTTTAGGAATGAAGATAGTGTGTTTCAGAGAGTAGTTAAGATTAAATGACAAAACGTATGATAACCTGAATGACACTGTATTAGATTACACTATACTGTTTTGTCTGTTTTGCTTTTGTTAGTTGTTACAGTAATTATTCTATTAAGTGTCTATAACAGACTAAGTTTTATACAACATACCTAAGACAAATTCTGGTTTAACAGCCGGAGCAAAAACTCTTCATTCCCCTATCTGTCTTCTTGGTCACATAGCAGTTCAGAAGATGGGACAGCGGTGGCAGGCAGCAAAGACGATAGGGTTTGGATCCGATTTGGGAGGGAGCCCGTTTCAATCAATACAGTGAATGAGCCCCTGTCCTTGGGCATGCATAGAGTTTCATACAGGGCACCATTCACTCAACAGGCGTTCTTGTGTCCTTACTTTGTATCAGAAGCAAGAGTCATATTTGAAAATGATGTCAAAAGTAGACTGGTGGTAATTGGAAAAGACAGTTCACAAAAAACTATATATATATATATATATATATATATATATATATATATATAGCCTGAGAAAACAAGTCATCTGAAAAGTGAGAAGACCCCCAGAGAAAACATAAGAAATGTCTCTAGAGTAACGCCAAAAATACTTACAATGCTGTAAGTGGTGATTGTTTGCATGCTTGTTAGCATGTGTGGGGTTTTTTTCTTTTTTCCTTTTTTTTTTTTTTTTTTTTTTTTTTTTTTTTTTTTTTTTTTTTTTTTTTTTTTTTGAGCTTTAGGGCATTACTGAAAATTGAGCCCAAAGCCATTTCACTGAGATACTTCCCCGGCCTTTTAGAAGTATTTATTTTTTGAGACAGATGAGCTGCTTCGGGCTTAGAGCAGGTGGGATTACAAATGTGTACAACCACACCCAGCCTTGCATAGATATTTTTAAACAGTGGATGTTCAGAACAATGAGGATGCCCTCATGTGTTATACATTCGTCTAGAAGGACTGAAGCAGAAGGATTTATTTTTGTGATCCAGATAAAATTTTCAGTATTTTAAATTCACATTTAAAGTACTCAGAGCACCAAACTGTATGGTAGTCAACAAAAATTAAGTATAGAATGTTATGCTGCACCTCTATCCATGGCCAAGCAGAAGCCTGAGAGACACCATCGGGTGCCTTTTGTGTGACTAGTAGATGAGAACAAAGCTCTGCTTTTACTTATACTCAAATAACCTCAATTAGGTATCTGTTGTAGATACACTAAACAGTTTACCGACTTCACAAGCAGAAGATTTTAAATATAAATATTCCCTAAACGTCAGTATCACCAACATAGACATCATTAGTTGTTCTTGGATATCGTTACAGTACTCAATTTTCTTGATAGTAGAGGCAAATTTTATTTATATATTTTGAGCGTATGTATATGTTGCAAACAATTTCTGAACAAAAGAATGAGGAATATCTTCCATTATATTAACAATCTCTGAGGGGTAGGGAATTTTCTGAGCTCTTAAATCTTTTCTTTAAAAAATTACCCATCTTTTTGGCTGTTAGGTCTTCTGCTTAGCTCTACTGTACCAACCATTTTTCTCTATCCGGTTCCTCTTTCCTGATTCCCGTTTTAACTTGGTATATACTAGGAAACTAGACAAATGAATTTATTAAATTCTGCCTAAATTGCATTTATATATTTCCAGTAAGTAAAATGTATGTATTTTAGATTATTAATTATATTTTGACCTTTGTTGAGGCCGGGTCTCATGCTATAGCCCAGACTGGTCCTGAACTCACTATGGAGCCTGGCCTCACTTTGACTCACCACAAATGTCTTGCTTCAGGCTCCTAAAGCTGGGATTACAGGCATGCACCACCATACCCAACTTATGTGGTGCTGGGAAATCAGTCTTGAGTACTTAGCACTGCTCTAACCGCTGAGCCATTTCTCCAGCCCCTGACTTCTATTTTTTCCTTTGATTTCTTATTCTCCAGTTTTCAAAGACTTAGTGGTGTAAGGTAAATTTTATGTCTGCAAGGGACAAATATATAATGTGTATGATTAGGTAAAATACTTTTGAGTATAAGCTCTCCAACTCACTTAATTCCAAAATAGGAGGGTCTATGAAGTTGATACAGGGATAGAAATAATTCAAATTTACCAGATAGTGCATGTCTAAGACATCTACTAAGTCCTCTTTGTTTTTCTAGCTACTGAGGAGAAGCTAAATATTTATTTAATCCAAAGAAACCTGTTCAACATGAAGTTCCAGCATCGTATGAACTGGATGTACAGAAACACAGATTCTTTGGGGGGGGGGGGGGGGCGGTGGAGGGGAAGATGTGACCTCAAGAGGAAATGAGGAATTTTGGGTTGACATGAATGGAAACTGAAGACAGGATAATATGAAGTGACAGGGAAGGGATGGAGCCAAGCAGCTGGCAACATAAAAGACCCTCTGTGTCGTCATCATTGTTTAAATCAATAGCTATTAATCTGGGTCACTGGTTTTTTGTGATGAATCCTCTAAAGTAGCAGTTGCCATGGTAGCGAATAAGACGCTGTGGAAGCTTTAAGAGCAAAGACACCGAAATGATTAAAAACTTGTCTGCTTGCCTTAAAGAGAATAACAAAAAGTGTAATAAAAAGAAGAGAAATCAAGGAAGAATGATGAAGTAAGTGACAGGTACATGGAAGTCATGTCTACAGAAAAAACATCACAAAACTTTGCAGTCTTTGTAAGATACAAAAAGGAAAAATGTCAAGGGGAAGTAACAAGATTGTAAAGAAGAAGTGACTAAGGAATGACCAGGTAAGTCTCAGTAGCCAATTACGTATGATTACACCTCCAAAGCAGCAGTCCCCAACGGTTTGTTGTTGTTGTTTTGTTTTTTGAGACAGGCTCTCTCTCTCTGTAGCCCAGGCTGGTCTTGGACTCAGGGCAATCCTCCTGCCTCAGCCTCCTGAGTGCTGGGATTACAGGCGTGTGCCACCACACCCAGCTTATGTGGTGCTGGGGAATCGAACTCAGGTACTTAGCGCTTGGCTCAGTGCTTGCTTGTGCTTTAACCGCTGAGCCATTCCTCCAACCCCAGTCCCCAACCTTTTGGACACTAGGGATAGGTTTAGTAGAAGACCATTCTTCCCACCACTGGGGGGTGGGGGAAGGCGGGGGGCATGGGGTGGAAGCTCCTTCTCCTGTCAGATCAATAGTGACATTGGAACCTAATAGAGGCATGCGGACAGGAGGCAGAGCTCTTCCCACCTGTCCCTGGGGCCTGGTGGTCATTTTAAGGATAGCTATGGACACTGGTCTGGCTCCTGGGTTGGGGACCCCTGCTGTAAATTACAAAATTTTTATTTTATAAACTTCATGAGATTTTCATGAACCGGTATTTCATATACCACTAACTGCTAAACTAAACTATATGAGGTGAGTTTTTTTTTTTTAAATCTCATGTGTATCAAAGTTATCTACTTAATATTTTAATTCTAAATAGCAGGACTTAAAGAAAATTTTACTATGACCTTGTTAAAAAGACAGAAGACAGCAAAGTCAAAGTCCCGAAAAAAAATTCTTTAGTTCTTTAAAAGGGAAAAAGTGAGATGTCTTTTAACATTCCATGATTCACTCCTTTATCTGAGAATAGAAATCAGACAAAATAAACATTATTTCTTTTCATGTAAAGAAGTGGCAAATGGTTGTTTCCAATTTGTGAATTAATGCAGCTGCTGTTTATTGAGTCATTAATTTAAGACAGATTTTTCACTAAGTGTGTAGACTCTGTGAGTAAAACTGGACCCATTTAAAATCCTCCAGAGCTTTTTCTTCTTGCCTAGTGATGCCATTAATAGAAAAGAACAACTGGGGCTGAGGGAGTAGCTTGGTGGATAGTGTGCTTGATGAGCATATTCAAAGCCCTGGGTTTGACTCCCCAACATCACATAAAAATGAACTGGGTATGGTGGCACAGGCTTATGATCCCAGTACTTGAGAGTCTGATCACTGTGTTCCTGGAGCCCATGAGACTATATAGTGAGTTTAGGCTAAGCTCTGGACTACAGACACATAGAAAATCCCTGTCTCAAAAAAAAAAAAAAAAAAAAAAAAAAAAAAAAAAAAAAAAAAAAAAAAAAAAAAAAAAAAAAAAAAAAAAAAAAAAAAAAAAAAAAAAAAAAGCCATGACTGTAGACTATGAAGAAGAATCTGAAAAACTGAAAGCAATTTGCCTAATCAAACTGAAACTGCTATGTGGCCCTGGTTACCTAAATATCTAATAAGAACACATAAACCCACTTATACTTACAAATGAGTGATGTGTTTATATCAAATGGAAATTAAGTATTTGCAAAGACTCACGAATGAGAATTCCTTCATTTGAGTGTATCCCTCCTTCTTACACTGTTTACTTATGTAACTTTAGTCAACATATTTATATATCTATAAAGTGAGACTATATATACACTTTTTTATAAAAGAACATCAGTCTGTGACACATAAATGAAATAAGACAAAAACGTGTGACAGCAATTTATAAATTGTAAATGACGATGGGTAGAGTGGGAAGAGTAGACAGCAGAGAAACAAAATGCCATAAATAACCATGAAAATCCTGAACTTCGTTGATGAAAATTGTAGCAAGAATCTCTTTGCTTTTCCCCCTATTTTATTGATATGTATTGGTGCAAAATTTAAGGCTTACAGTGAAGTTGAGGATTTTGTGCACATACGTATCTTGTCAAGGTGACAAAGATTTTCCCACTCTCCTTTTGTCTCTCCCCGCCCTACCCCCTTGTTTCACTTGGTTTTTCTATGAAGTCCAACAGCGTGGAGGCCTTTGCGGGCAAGTGGAAGCAACTTGAGAGCATCATGCTTAGTGAAGTGAGTCAGAAGCAGAAGGTAAAACATCGAATGGCCTCTTTGATATTAGAGTCCCAGATCACAACTCTTATGGAACTTAAAAGAAAAAAGCAAGAATCTCTTTGAAGTGTTTATTACAACAGGAAGTTGTATAATAGATCTACAAATTACTTCTCATTTTTGTCATTTAATTATCATAATAAGATGAACATTTGTTAAGAGATTAGATTGAAGTCTAAAAAGTAGCTGTACATTTAGAACTTACATTTTCACAGTTGTTAAAATCCTTCTATCTCTTGACTTGTCACAGTGGGTTTTTTATGAACTATGCAGCTTGAAATTCCTATCCAAATAAATTTACTTTTCATGTAGTCATAATTCCGTACATCAAGTTACGGAGATAAACTCAAATTTCCCCAAAAATGATCTTTAGCTGAAACATAATCAAGCTTTCCAACTTTTATAAAAAGGGTCAACATTAAATTTCAAGAGTGAGATGTTTCCTTAATGTTTCCTTAAATGACCTGTTGACAAGTCTTTGGAACATTACAGTATTAAATTTGGCTTTGCTCACAATAAGGCTTCTTCTGTACAGATTGTTAAAATCTAGTCACCACACAACCGTAGATTCAGAATTTTCACTTTTATTCCAAAATGTCATTGGAAGAGATTTTGCCCTTGCAAATTGCATAAAATTTACGGTAGAATATGTGTAGAAGTAGGATGCTGAAATAGATCTGCTCTGATTCCTTAGTAAAGAGAGAAGAAGGGCAAGAAGCCTCCACTTCTATTTACCCTGGAAATAACTCAAGATAAGCCTTAAAATTGCTTTTTGGTGTACAAACAGTGTGGTTTCCCCATCAAAAGGTTATTTGTTATAAAAGGGCTTTATTCTCTGAGACATTGGGTACATTCACTTTTTAATTAGAGCTGCCAAACTCTGAGCCAGTGGAAGGTCAAAATCATGTCTTTTTATGACGCTCTTTTTCCTGATTATAAAAGTAATAACAAGTGCAACAAAACCAATTTCCTTTCCAGAGAATTCTCTCAAGTTAACTGCACCATGGAAAAAAAAAATCTAACCATAAACAGATGCCCTGATACGGCCCTTTTAATGTCTCTGAGGCTTCTTTCTACACTACAAGTGTGTTACTTGGGATAAAAAATGGAATTGTGGGGTGATTCTTACTGTTGTAGTACTTCTTTCTCATAGTCATCTAGCACCAAAAGATTGAATAAATAGGTGAATGAATGGACAAATGAGTAAATGGATGTAATTTACATACAACCGATTATTTTTTTATTTTTTATCTTTTTGCCTTGCCAAGCAGGTGGGCAACAGAATTCAGGGTCAATCACGGACAAATTTTGTACTGCTTCAGTCTTCATTCCTGAGGGTTGTAGAGCAACATAACAAACAGAGTGACTGGCTGTGAGCAATTTTACCACTTAATTTAAATTAATGAGACATTGGTAGCTTGTTTGAGATTTTAAATCCCCCTGGAGTTCTTTTTTTCACTATAGATTCCAACTTCCTATGTCTTTCTGACTCTTGAACAGGTCTTAAAATGAAGTGCTTGTTTCTCAATTTTAAAGTTTAAGCTAACATTTTAGTAGATACTTTCATAGAGAAATCGAAGTTTGAGACAACAGGCAATGTTGAAAGTGATGATCATTTTTAGTTCATACAAATTCCCACAACAAAGTTAGGGGAACTCTTAAGAAAAAATTCCTATAAAAAAGACCATAAGAGAGAAGATTGGAAAATGTAAGTTTTGGGAAATTAAAAGGAGAATTTTGAGTAATTCAAAAGGAAAATATCAACCAGCAGTGTTGGACAGGATTGGAAAACTTTGTAAGACAGGTCACCGTAACAAGGAATCAAAATTTCCCCCACTGAACCACTCAAGTCAAACTTAACAGAGCTGATAGGATACACTGATGAGACATAACAGAAGACATGGAAGGTGGTGGGGATTTCCGCTTTCTGTTCAGAAAGCTAAGGAGAAATTACCATGGTAGGGCCCATCAGAGCATCATGGTCCACCAAAGAAGAGTTAACCTGGAGGTTTCAAGTCAGCCAGCAGTGTGGGTAGGCTCCTGCTACCTGTGAGTCTAGATATAAGCACTCACGAGTTCTTGAAGGTTTAGAAGGAAGATATAGAACTGAGGAGAAGCCTGGTCGACCTAGGTTTTCACAGTGATCTAAGCAGAGGTTACCCAGCGATATGAAATCTTGAGGTTCACCTCCATGGAGACTCTAGGAAACAGAAAACAGCAGATAAGCAGAGGCCTTCCCTCCCACTGGAGGATGGCTCCTCTTCTCCCTGTGCCACCTGGTGCCCTGTAGAGAAAGTAAAAAAAGAAGACCCATTTAGGCAAACATGTTAGAAATGACTAAAAATGACAACAGAAACAAACACTGGCTTATCATGGACACGATTTTATTTTTTCTGTTTGCATTTTTCCTCTACTTAATCACTAAGAAAGGGTGATTGAAATCAATTATTTTTAAAAATCATACCACAGTTTAAGTTGTGTGAGTTCTGGCCATAATAAAGTGGCATTACTCAGACCTTCACGGTGTTCAATTCTACTTTCATTCATTGCTGTGGGACTGAAGCAAGCTGGTATGAACATTCTCACACCAGCATCCGATTGCTTTTTTAAAAAAGCGATGTGTTCATTCTGAGTAAGATGTTGCTAGCATACACAACAGTGCTCTCCCCTGGAAAATAAAATAACCAAAACAAACTAATTTGGTAGTAGTTCAAAAATTATGCCAAACTGGATGTTATTTTTGCACTGGGATACAGACCCAAATCATCATGATTTAGACGGAAAACGTCCCTGAGGACTCTCAAGTTCAGAGGTGTGGGTTTGGAAAGGTGACAGGATCCTGGGGACACTGTGCTTATCGGTGGGTTATCCCCTTGATGAGCTCATTAGCTGACTGCGCTGTTCAGTAAAACTTGGTTAAAGGAGGCAAGTCCCTGGGGAGGTGACCAGAAGGGCATATTCTTGTCACTGACTCCTCTCTTCTCTCTCTGCCTCCTGGCCTCCATGGCATATGCAGATTTCCTTTTCCATGCTGTTTTGCCATCTAAATTCTTCTTTGGAGTCCGCTGACCATGGGCTGAATCCACAGAAACTTAGCCCAAAATAGCCTCCTCTCCTTTAAGATACCAGTGCTGGGTGTTTTATACCGGCATCAGGAAGGTGACTAATACACACACGTCAGACAAATATTTCTAGATATTGATTATATCAAATAGCAACACTTGACAGAGCGGCAGCACTCCTATTTTAATTATATGTCATGGTGCCATAAAGCTAATTATATTCTAGAACAAAATGTGCTGGTAAGGTTTTATCAAAAACTTAGACATTGTTTTATTTTGCATATTTTTTCTTATAAATGTATTGGTGGGAGGTAAAGTTAATATACATAATCACTCGAATATTTCGAAGAAGTTAATTTCTGATTTTTTGAACTGTAGGGTAGTTCTACATGTGGCTTTGATGGCTTTTCCTTACTCGTACATTTGAACCGTGTGGTTAAATCATTTAGATTTTACTTTGTTGTTGAGAACAAGCCCAACGTGACTCAGAAGCATATACTGTTTTTCTCTCTAGTTCTTGATCTGTAAAGCCAGGTATCTGGACTGAAAGACAGCTAGATATTCAAATGCTTTGAAGTTCTAAGATTTAGGAAATTCTTTAAAATGTGTTTGTACCTGTCTTCATTACTTACTCCAATATAAGAAATAACTGTCCATACACATCATTTTATTCATATCCATAAAATTATTATATTTAATTATTACAAAGATTCATAGACATTAGGGAAGGAATTGCTTGTCTTCAGATCTGTAAGGGGAAAACACCCTGAAAAAAACAAAAACAAAACGAAACAAAATCAAGAAAGGCCCATATAGCCATCTGGTGGCTACTTAGAGAAATACATCTTATTTTTTCCGGCAAAATTACTGAAAATTGCTGCATTTTTAAAACAAACCATTCCCACACTAATTTAATATTTGGATAACTCTAAAGGTTATATGACAGTTTCATTCCTTGCAGATCCATGTTTGCTTTTAGATTTTTTTTTAAACACAGAGATTTCCTCATTTGAATATGTCTTGACTACCAGGAAATGAGTCTCATCTTTGCCCTTGAGCGTCAAGTACCTCCTCACATGCGCAGGGTGGCACATGCCTCTAATCTCTAAGGGAGAAGTGTCACCAGTGTGAGCCCAACTTGGGCAGCTTAGTGACTTAGAGACATACTGGCTTGCAAGTAAAATATTTAAAAAAAAGGTTGAGACTGTTGCTTATTATGAAGGTTCTAGGTTCAATCTCCCACTCCCACCAGAAAAAATAACCACAAACATATTTTCAAAATAATAGCTCTCTGTCTTCTCTATCTCTCCTATTTTTGCTTTATTTTGCACTGCTTTGAATAGAATCCAGCTAATTCTCACTGCATTGCATCCCAGCCCATTGTTTTGAATTTGATTTTGAGACAGGCTCTCATAAGTTGCTGAATTGGCCAGTCTGAGTGTGCTCAAACTTGTAAGGTTCTCCTGCCTCACTCATAGAGGGTTGCCTTTGCTGCCTGGTTCAGCTTGATAACTGTATTAAAATATAGGTCCCAAGTAAAGTGGGCAAAATTGCTTTATTGTGGCTGAATATTGTATAAATACCTGTATATGTTATTTATATTTTATGTGGTATCTTTTGACCAATAAATATATATTAGTGTATGTGCAGTGGTTAGTTCTGGGCTCCCGTATCATATGTAAAAGCACGGCCCAAGTTTATTATAGAGATAGATTATACATTGTTTAAAGAAATGTAATTGCAAAAATATTACTCATGTACTTCTTTCATATACTACTGTATGTTTACAAAATTTTACAAATAGCTGAATATGTCCTTAGAAATAAATCTTCTTTTTTAGTGCAGCTATTTCTAAATATGGAGAAAAGCTATTTTATAATTTAATGTGACCATAATACAAAGAAAAATGCCTATGCTTACTGAAGTTTTTTACTATTATTCTTTCTTTGTTTCTTTCTTTGTTTCTTCCTTTGTTTCTTTGTTTCTTTGTTTCTTTCTTTCTTTCTTTCTTTCTTTCTTTCTTTCTTTCTTCCTTTCTTTCTTTCGAGTTAGCAGCAGTTCAATTTGGTCTTTAACTCATTATGTAGCTCCAGCTGATCTGGAACTCACAGCAATTTTTCTGCCTCAGCCTCCAACAAGCTGGGATTACAAGTATGCATCACCATAGCTGGCTAATTTTTATGTGGTGCTGAGGAGTCGAACCCAGGGTCTTGCGCATGCTAGGCAAGTGCTCTAATCACAGAGTTATGATCTTGCTCTCAACTCTTGACTTTTATGTGCAATTTTGTTCTGCTCAATTCAGCAAAAGTATGGAAATAACAAATTTTATAGATTAAAAAAAGGTCCAGGGATGGAGGTCAGTGGAAGAGTACTTGCTTTGCAAGCATGGAGCCTGGGATTATACGCTCAGCACAGGAAAAAAAAAAAGACCTCCATAATTTTTTTAAACAAATGTATGTAGAAATAAAATTATCCAAACAAAATCATATCTGTGAAACAGGTATTTGTTGCTTTTATCTACCTAAGACTTTTGTTCAAAATATCAATATTTATGTTCTATAGTAAGAGATTTGTGCATTTAATACTATCTCAGAATCATGAGGTGTGTGAGTGTGTGTGTGTGTGGAGGATGTTTTAACAAATTAACAAATGGTTAAGAGGGTGGATTCTAGATTCACAATTTGCTTGTCCAGTACCATTTTTACTGCTTACTAAATATCCATTCTTGAAAATAAAAAAGTACCTACTTTGTATTATGAAATCAGAGAATGTGTCATATAAACATGCATGTATCTATTACATATAAATAATTTTAAGTGAACAAACAACTGATTCTTACACAGGTAAAGAACTAATATTTTACCTATAGACAAAGTTCTACCATTTGGTCTTTTCACTTTTTTTACTGTATTTTCTGATAGCTTTATCATCTCAACATGAACCCTTCACGATGTCAGATGTCCTCGGATTTGATTTTTCATGTAAGAAGATTCATAACATATTCATTCATTTCTGTCCTGATTCTTTCATTTACATTATGCATATGAGATTTAGTCATGTTGCATACAGCTGCAGTGGATTCATCCTTGTGGATGCATAGAGCTTGGGTGAATGGTTTATCTAAATGTATTTTCCATTTAGAGCCTTTACAAACAAATTTCCTGTAAAAATTCTTCATATATGTAATATACCTCTAAGATCACTTGCTAGGTATGTAACTGGAGATTTTCCATGTATGTATCTTCAACTGTAAGAAAGAACTTTTGAAGTAGTTACTCCAGTATATAGTTCCACTTGAAATTGGAGGAGAGGTTCCTTTACTATATACCTTCTTGAAAATTTATCACAGTAACTTTTAAAGTTTGGTCTGTCCTCAAGTTAAGTAATGGTACCACCTTCTGGTTAGATTTCATATTTTCTTGACTAAAATTAAAGTTGACCACCTTTATATTTGTTGGCTAATTATATTTTCTTTTCTAAGGAATGCCACTTCAAATTTCATTTATTTATAGGGACTATTCTTGTAGAATAGGTAACAGAGCTCTGTGAAGTATGTATGTTGCAAACATTGTGTATCATGGTGAGTTGATGAACTATGCGATAGTCAGCTTTCTGTTGCTGTGACAAAATACTTGCAGTATATCAGTTTATAGAGAAGAAAGATTTGCTTTGGCTCCCACTTTCAGAAGTTTCAGTCTCTGGTTGCATGGGGGTATCAAATTGGGCCTGTGATAAGGCCGTGCCTCATGGTATGGAGTCTGTGGCAGGGTAGAGCTGCTTGCTTATCTTACGGAAGCTGAGAAACAAAGAGAGGTAGCGACTGGTGTCCCGATGCCACCTCACACGGCATGCTCTCAAGGGTCCAAATTTCTCCCACTAGATCCCAACCTCCAGCTACCTACTCTACCACTTTCCAATAGCGCCACAGATAAGGAACCAAGCCTTTAAGATATAGACTTGGGAGATATTCAAGATGCAAATCATAGAAATTCGCTTCATTGTGCTTCTTGACAAACAAGAATGCACTTTATTATTGAGATGGGAATGTTCAGGCTTCTGTAAGAGTTGATGTAAAGTGGACATATTTTTCTTCCTTAAATTTTGGTACATCTTGTATGTGAAGTTATGGGACTGTCCCTCTGTGAGAAGAATTTTAATCATGGACTCAGGTTCTTTAAAAGATCGGTTCAGATGTCTTTTTCTTCTAGTGTCAATTCATCTAGGTTGTATTTTTCTAAATACTGTCTATGTTACATAAACTATCATAATTACTGCACAAATACGTTAATAATATCCCTTACTATTCTTCTAACATTTGTACAAATTATAATTATATTGAAGTGACAAAAGCTCTGCCTTTTTAAATTTTCCCGGATGTCCTTTCTGCCCTTTCCTGTGTAGCTGCTGCACAGGCAGTGTTGACTCACTCCACTGATACCCTGCCTCTGGCTACTGTCAGAAATCTCCCTGGAATTGGGCATAAATTAAATTTTAAATCACTACTACTTTATTATCATTGCTGGTTTATTTTAATTTCATTTCTAATCTACTGCTACTTAGTGTTTTTCAACTCCTTCAGCCCTTCCCTTTTGTTCTTGTAATCCTCCCCATTCCTGTGGGTTTGCCTTTATAAGCCACCAAATCCCCACTTTAGGACCAAGGATTCTTTGAGGTATGAGCCCCTTCTTGGGTGCTGGCTGATAATAAAGGACTCTGAATTTTTCCTCAAAAGTGGTGCTTCTCCTGTGTGAAAACTGTGTCACTCAGTTATAACAATATTCTTTTTATATTCTTAGTAGTGATAATTTCTGATGGCTTTCTCTCTCTCTCTCTCTCTCTCTCTCTCTCTCTCTCTCTCATGCACACACAAGCACACACATACATACCTTCTTGGGAAGAGAAGTAGATCATGTTAGGAGTTAGTAAGTTTTATTAATTTTAGCAAAAATTGACTTTAACTTTGACAATTTTCTTTGATCTATTTTCCATTTTGAGAACTGTATAAGGAAAATGATAACTTTGAAAATATAAACAAAAAAGAGACAGAAAGAAATGTTGAATGAAGTCCCATGGCAGAGGAGGAGGGGCGCTTGTGCAGTGGAGTACCTGCTCTGAAGAACAAAAAATCAGTTTCTTCAAGAAAAAATAAAAAGATGAGGAATAAAATAGATGGAAGGGAATCTGTAATACCAAAGAATTAGAATGTGAGGCCATTTCTTGGATTCTTATGCAAAAAGAAATTTTAATGAAAACAACCATGAGGACATTAAGGAAGATGCAACACCTGTCTATGTATTTTATTATATGAAAAATTAATGCTTATCCTGTTAAGAATGGTATTGTCATTATTACTATATAACTGAACTTTTAGAGAAAAAAGATGTTTGAGACAGGGTCTTGCTCAGTAGCCTGAGTGGTCCTCAGTTCTCTCTGTATCCCAGGCTGGCCTTGGACTCGTGGAAATTCTTCTGCCTCAGCCTCCTGAGTGCTGGGATTACAGACATGCACCATCACATCCAACTGATGTGGTGCTAGGGAACTGAGCCCAGAGCCTTGTGCTTGCCAGGCAAGTGCTTTTAACCACTGTGCCATTCCTCCAGCCCTAGGGAAATTTATGAATCTGTTTATAAATATAAAACACATATATAAGATCAAATGTCCACTCTTTATGTACCTTCTATTTTGAGTTATTTTTAACAAGTTAACTTAAAAAGTAAAATCCCACACAGCACAATTCTTTTGACACTGCCCTCACGTTGTGCTCCAGTCCTACTGCTGGGCAGGTACTTTCAGGTGTCCTACACACCGTAATAAAATCTAAAGGATGTTGCTGCACTTTTTGCTTTAAATAGGCAGTTGTCTTGCAAGCAAATTTTAAGAATGCTGCTTTTATATTCTTCCCAGTTCTTTCACTATTGATTCATTTATATTTTTCTTTACTATATAATATCATTTCCCTTCATTTTGAACAATTTTTCTCTTCCCTTCTCTTCTCTTCTCTTCTCTTCTTTCCTCTTCTTTTCTTTTCTGAGACAGGGTCCTGCTCTGTAGTCCAGACTCATCCTGAACTCATTGGTGTATGTAGAAGAGGCTGGCCTTGGACTTAGGATGATCTGCCTGCCTCAGCCTTTCTGAGTGCTGGGATTACAGGCACGTGCCACCACCCGCAGCTTTATGTGGCACTGGGCAACTGAACTCAGGGCCTTGCAGTTGGCAGGCAAGGGCTCTCACCACTGCGCCATTCCTCCAGCCCATTCATAGATTTTTTCCCTCTCTCTTCTTTCTAGGATTTCAGTCACTGATACATTTATTTTACTTTTTTTCTCTCTAGTTTTTTTCCTCTAGTTTAATTTGGACAATGTCAATTTTAATTTCATAGTTTTCAAACTCTAATTAAGCCTAATAAGCAGACATTGATTTAAGATGATACATATAGATTGTGGGGGGAGGGGGGCTCTAGTTCAGTGGTTAGAGTGCTCGCTTAGTGAGCACAAGACTCTGAGTCCCATCCCCCAGCACCACATAAACTGGGCACGGTGGCACCCGCTTGTAATCCCAGCATTTGGGAGGCTGAGGCAGTACGATTTCTGTAAGTTTGAGGCACACCTGTGAAACAGTGAGTTCAGGAGCAGCCTGGACTGCAGAAAGAGACCCTGTCTCAAAAATCAATAGTAGATGGATAGATGTAATCTGAAACATACATATGTAGGTCTTCCTCAATATCCATAGAAGGTTGGTTCTAAGACTTCCTGCGAATACCAAAAAATCAGTAATACCCAAGTCCTGAATGGAAAATGACAAAGTATTTATACATAACCTGAGCATATCCTCTAGGTCTTCCAATTATCATCTCTACTAACTTACAATACATAACGAAAAGTACAATTAACTGCTTTTTTGTTGTTGTTGTTTCGAGATAGGGTCTCGTGTTGGAGCCCATTCTGGCCTTGGACTGAGGGCAATCCTCCTGCCTCAACCTCCCCGAGTGCTGGAATTACAGGCATGTGCCACCATATCCAGTTTATGTGGTGCTGGGGAATTGAACTCTGGTACTCAGAGCTTGACTTAGTGCTTACCAGGCAAGTTCTTTAACTGCTGAGCCATTCCTCCAGCCCCCACTTAACTGTTCTTAATACTGTGTTGTTTGGGGAGTAATGATGAGGGAGAAAAGGCCCCTATGTGCTCAATATAAAGTCATGTTTTTTCACAAATCTTCGATCTGCAGCTCATTGAATCCAGGAACATAGGAAGTATGCATGTGTGCACTTGAGTGTGTGTGTGTGCGTGCGTGTTCAAAGTTTTATTGATGTTTTCTTACAATTTCCCTTTCTTTCGTGGACTGTCTTTTGTTTTCTACCTGCTGTATTCATCATATTTTTCTCTAAACTCCATAACATATTCACAAGTTGTTTTAAAGATCAAAGGGCATTTTAAGTTACATTTTCATTATATTCTGTTACTTTCGATTCTGTACAAAATATCTTGTGTAGAAGAACAGTGGAGTTCAGTATATAATTTTGTTTTCTTTAATTGTAGTTGTTTCTCAAAAGTACAACCCTCTTCCTATACCCAGTAATGGAGTTGAAGGGCCAAGGTGTTGAATAGTTTCTAAATAGGATTTGAAGTAAGTGTGGAAATTTATATTCAGCGATCAGAGAAATTTCAAAATTCTCATGTTGCTGCCATTTTGGGCATGTCAGTATTTTAGAAGGATTTCAGATATTTTTGACCCAGAAGTTAGAGTTGATATGTGACAAACCTATAATCAACTGGCATTCTACATGATTGTAATGCTTTCCTTCAAAGTCAAGTTTTTTGGGTTTTGTTTTTGTTTTTGTTTTTTTGAAACAGTAAGGTTCTTTCCAATTCCATTTTCTCTAGCATGTACCATCTTTTAAGACTCAGGTGGTTCTTGTCCCCCCGCCCCCATTTTGTTGATATGTTTAAGTGCAAAATTTTAAGTTCACATTGATCTTGAGCATTTTGTGCCCATACATACCATGGCAAAGTTACACATCCTCCCTCTCTCTCCCTTCGAACCTCCCCTCTCCCACCCCCCAAGTCTCTATTATTTCCCACATCAAGTTCCATGAAATAATTGTGTTCTGGGTTTCTCATAACAGAGAAACCATATCTCCCTTTCTGCTACTGACTCACCTCACTAAGCATTATGGTCTCAAGTTGCCTCCATTTGCCTACAAAAGCCTCCAACTTATCTGTCTTTATAGATGAATAGTATTCCATTGTGTATAAAGTTCCTGGGTTTTTGCATGGGAGTATCTACCACGCCAAACTTTCTCTCTCCTTCCATAAGGAGACTGCGCCCCCTGCTGGTGATAGTTCGCTGCTCCCCTATGGAGCACTTCTCCGTAGGATTCAGTTTATTGAGCATTTCTTGAAGCCCCTTTTCTTCGTGAGTTGCGTAGAAACTTGTGATTTTTTTTTTCTGTTATTTTCTTTGTCCTCGTGGAGGTAGGGATTTTGCTTGTCTGTCTTTACTTTGCGAGAAACATCATTTATCCATGACTATATTAGAAACAGCATAATCTTTTTCCAAAGGAATGAAACACAATTAGAAAAATTTGGAATTCTACTTAGAAAAAGTCTTATGGGAAAAAACACGCTCAACTCAATGGATAACTCCAAGTATGTGTGCTTATTTTCCTGTGGCTTCACAGTCACTGGTTGTTTGAATCACTGCAGTATTAGAGTAAGTGCTGGTGGCAGCTGGAGCAGCTTTCTCCTTTTCTTTTCTTGCAGAGTGGAACGGCTTTGTTTGGCTTCTCGGCTCGTCATACGAACATTTATTCCTTCAGTGTAGTTGATGTTATTGTACTTGAGTGAATTAAGATAACCACATAACATTAGTATCAATGACTACTTTTAGAAGCCTTAATATTTTAAGTAAAGAGATTTATTATATCTAAATAACATTCAGATTAATGAATTTTTAAATAGTGTGGTAAAATGAGCTAACTCTTCTTTGTTAAGGATTATAGTATCTTTGTAATCTACATGTCTATTTCTGTCTTCACTTCTCTGATCATGGGCTTCCATAAGTGAGAAGAAGAAGATGTTTCTTTCTCCTTTGCTAATAAAATCTTACTTCCCACTCAAAGACTTATTCACACACTGATGCCACGACTTTGCTTTTCGGTACTGAGGATTGACCCAGGGCCTCTACACTGATCCATATTACTAGTTCTTTCTTATTTTTCTTTCTTTCTTTCTTTCTTTTTTTAGTTTTGAGATTGGGTGTTACCCAGGCTGGCCTGGAACTTGTGATTCTCATATTTTAGCCTCCAAGGGTTATGGGATTACAGATCTGGGCCACCAAATCTGGGTATCATGAGTTTTTAATGACTGTATCTACTACAGACTGAATGTTGATATCCCTTAAAACTCATATGTTGAGACCTAATTTCTAATGTATGATACTTGGAGGAGGGGTCTTTGGAAGTCTCTGTCTTCATGTAGAGGGTTAGTGCCTTTATTATAAAAGACCTATGAACGTCTCTTCACTTCTTCTACCATGTGAGAACACAATACGAAGAAATCAATCTATGAATAAGAGAATAGACTACCACTAGATACAAAATCTCCCAGCACCAGCACTTTGATCTTGGTATTATTCCCAGAATTCTAAGTAAGAGGTAAATTTTTTCTGTTAGTAAATCCGTGTCAGGTTAACATCTGGAATGAAATTAGGCACCATCTCACACTTATTTCTCACTCTATGAACTGCTACTGAGCTTTAATTGTGTAATTTTATTGTGTTCTCTTATTCTATAACTTTGCAAACACATCTTGAATTTTGTATTATAACAATTTCAATTTCAAGTGACAAAATTTTAATTCAAAATAACTTAGGTATTAAAAAACAAAGTTCTGGCTTGCCCAACCAAATCACAAAAGGGCAGGGTGGAGCATATCTCATAACAAAAGCTGGAGTGTGGGGTTTTCACAGCCTCGTCACTTGCTCCTAATTCTTAAATTTTCTCTTCTTTCTCTTCACGTGCCACCACTGTCACCTGTCTAAACATATTTTTTAAATATCTATTTCAGATGCCTCTATGTAACAGGGGGATTGTCTACCTTTATGTCTTAACTACTTGTGATTCAGGATGAAAAAACTATATATTGCTTCCACTGTAGAAATTCAAAGAAAAAGTATTAGCCCAGCCTGAGACACCTGTCTCTGCCTGGAGAATGAAATTGGTTAGGACAGAGGACTCTGATTGACAGCCTATCTTAACCTGCTATTACTAGTCCCTATAGGGCATGGAGAAGTGTGTTCCAGAGATTGTATATAGGCAGAGTCAGAGTTGAGAACATCCCAGTGAAAACCAGGTGTGGGGAAAAGTCTTGAGCAGATGAAACTCCAAGCTCATGGAAAGCAAAAACTACAACACATCCTTATGTCCCATCCCGATATTATTTTTCTGATCACAGGTAATGATTTCAAAGATTGTTTTTTTCAGAGAAAAATGTCTATAAGATGAGTTTGTAGACGAAAGCTGTAGAATTATAAAATGTATAAGAAACTTTGTTTTATTTTGTTTAGTAATTATTCCTAACTCAAATTCAAGTAAGCTGGATTTGCTAATTTGCTTTCTTATTTTTTAAATATCAGTGAGATAAAAAAAACAGAACTGAAAAATCAAAAAAAGGGTAGAATACTTACTCAATTCAAGTAAAGACATTAAATTTGGAACTATAAAGGATATAATTCAACCAAAGACGCAAGGAAAAAAAATATGTTAGTGATGAGTTGTAATGACACCTTTTTTCTCTCTTTTTAAAAATTGTATTCATAGTTCCAGGTATAACTTATACTCCTGTTTTCAACCCTATCTATCTGTGGAATTCCAAGCTACGGCAACATCTCAGTAATATTTCACTGTGTGTTTTTTAATCAACAAGATAGATATTTGACCAGTTATTTGAAATGATAGCATATTAAAAGCTCTTTATTAAATTATTATGAATGCTTTTCTGTATCAAATGCTTAATTTTTGACAGAAACTGACATTCTTTTGCTATTTTTTAAACTTATGTAGTATTAATCATGGTTCTGAGTACACCTTTCTTCAGTTAAGGTTTGGATAAAGAATTAAAATGGAAGGTCAGGAAATTCTAGCAGAATATATTCTGATTTTGCTATTAAGTAGTTTAGTTTTTTTTTTTTTTAAAAAAGAAGCCTAAAGTCTGCTAAATATGCAGTCTTGTATTCACTGTTACAGTCATCACCATCTTCCCGGAGGACTGCAGCCTTAATAAAGCACCAGATAACTTTCTAAATCTTAATAATCACATTGACCGAATTTGCATTTCCCTAAAAACCACACATATCTTTCCTCTACACTGAATGTTGCTTAAAGTCAGCGCCCCATATCATTTCCTCAGTTTACAGGTATGGTGCCAGCTTTCCATCAGAACAATGAAACACCAGAGATAAGTAACTTACAGAGAACAGATTTATTCGGTTACCAGTTTTGAAAGTTCCAGCCAAGGTTGAGGGGACTTATCACGTTGGGTTTCTAGTGAATGTAGTGGATGGCTGTGGCAGGCATTTGGCAGAGCAAACTGCTCATCTCAAGAGCAGCAAAGAAGAAGAGAAAGATCTCACAACCCCCTCCAAGGTCATATCCCAGTGACCTAGGATTTTGCACAAAGACTCAACTCGTAAGATTTCATTGTTTTCCAGTGGTTCCACTCTGGAACCAAACTTTTATTACATGGGCTTAGGAGAGCAGTTATTCAAACCACAGAAACAGATGAAATTCAGACCAGTAGGGGTGATGAGGAAGAGGTAAAATTCTCAGACAGCAAGACAACAAATGGAACATACATTTCTCTTCTTAACAACATTCACGTGAGAATGACAATTTAGATCGCCTTGGAATTTATTTAAATTCATTGGAGAAAAGGGCAATTGATAAACAAATGAATATAAAATATTTTTTCAAAATATATTTATAGTTTATTTTGCTTATTTTATCTGAACTAGAATCTTTATATTTTCCTATGAAAGTTATTTGTGCTAAGTTTTTCTTAATCTGTTTTCAGGGTTCATGAAAGCTATGGGAACAAAGAAGCTAGCCAAAATTTTGGAGCCAGTAATATTTAGTAGAGACTGGAACTAAAACACAAGACCAGTAACATCAACTAAGCTGACGTAAGAAAAAGATTAATTTTAAGATTTAAGCCGGGGTCAGATGACTCAGACCTAAAGCACCAGCACTCCAGGTGATTGAGGCAGGAGCATCATAAGTTTGGGGCCAAATTAGTGGCTTACTGAGACCTTGTTTCAAAATCCAAAAGAAAAATGCACTAATGAAGTAACATAGGGTGAAGATCATGAGCTTGATTCCCAATAGCAAATTTTTTTCAAATATGAACAACCAAGAACACATAATAAAATGGTAGCAATCAGAGACCAAGTTGACCTTAATCAGAGACCAAATTGACCTTAATCTAAATTCCATCACAGGAAGCACATCCAGTTAGTAACATAAAGACATGCAGATATGAATATATAGCTACTATCTTCTTCTTCCTTTCTTCTCTCTCTCTCTCTCTCTCTCTCTCTCTCTCTCTCTCTCTCTCTCTCTCTCTCTCTGAGTCAGAGTCTCACTTTATAGTCCAGGCTGGCTTTGAACTCACTACATAACCCAGGCTTATCTCGCACTCTCAACAGTCCCCTTGTCTCAGCCTCCCGAGTGCTGGGTTTACAGGTGTGCACCACCATGACTAGGTTATGTGGTACTAAGAAATCAAACTCATGGCTTTGTGCTTTCTGATAACAGTTTTAACCACTGAGCTATGCCCCTCTGTCCTATAACTACTTTTATTGTAATAAAGATTAACTAAGTGTAGCCCGACTTCTGACTTACAAGTGTAGCTCCTGTTGGGCCTCAAACTTGGCATCTGATGGTGTCAGCTCCACTTTGGTCTCAAGTTCTATGGATGGAATTGAGTGATTATCTCGGTGTGACTATTATAAGAATGATATTAAAGTTTGGAGCTCTCCATGAGCAATAAAACAGAAATGGAAGAAAAGAGTTGGTTTCTATAAGCAAATAGGCCTGAGAGAGCCTTATAAATGCCAGTAGCTCAGAGAGCTGAATCTAACCAAGGATTGCAGTTAAGAATCAGGAGTAATCCAAGCTCAGTTGGGGAGATGAAGGACTAAGAACCTTCCAGCATCACATACGCCTCAGGATAAGCAAGCAATGACAGACGAACACCAGGGATCCTTCGTTGTTTAGGGTTTGGCCGTTAGAATTTTGGTGACGGGAAGGTAGAGGATTAGGGGAAGATCTTGAGATAAGTAAAATTATCTCTAATGGGATTAAGGATGATTTACTGTCACGTGAAGCATGAGAGACTTGATGTAAACATTAAGTTCAATCTCATTAAAAGAATTAATGCCAGATATATTGGCATAGACCTCTAATCCCAGCTACTCAAGAGCCTGAGGCAGAAACCTTACAAGTTAATGGTATTTAGGGTAAATTGGAAAATAGTGTATCAAAATCAAAAATAAACATCCAGAGAGCTGTAGCTCGATGTCAGATTGCCTCTGGGTTGCCCTAGTACGGAAAAGAGGAAAGAAGAGAAGAAGGAATGAAGAAGTGAGTTAGTTTGCATTTCTGACTATGAGAACTAAGAATTGTATTTGACAAATTTGAAAAACAAAGTTGTTTCAAGAGAACAACTAATGTGGCTATTACTCTGGACTTCACATTTTTCTGAACATTGAGAGTTTCCATTATCCTGTGAAATGCTTTGGGAACACAGGCTTCTAGGAAACTAGGTGGCAGGGGTTCCAGGCAAGGGCCAGTGCTCTTCCAGTTGAGAAAGCATGCAGGCCCAGTCTTGGGGAGCTTGTCGCCAGGAAGGAGTCTTGAGAGCCTATCTGCATCAAGCTTGGAAATGTTCCGTGGGACACGTGGATCTTGAGCAACTGGCACACTTTGCTCGTTTTCTTGATAAAACCGTTTTGAAGGAGGTAAAGGAGAAAAGTGCCTTAGAAATTCACCCTAAAGATTATAGAGTCTGCCATTTCATCAAAGAACAGGATGGAAGCAAAGGCTCTGGGGAACTCTGAGTCAAATGTTTTGTGGGACACACAGATAGATGTAAGTGGCTGAGGAAGGTAATTCTTTCTGGTTTTAGTGATGTTGGGAGCATGGTGCCTGCACTTCCTGATGGCCACATGGTTTTCCAGTCAACCATTTGGTAGGATCCTAGTGACTGAGAGTGACAAGAAACAGGTTGATTTATAGGTTAGAGTGCATTCAGTGAGAAATACAGGATGAGCAATCATTGTATAAAGCTTGCAATAAAATACACTGCTTTATTTTTTAATAAACAATGGGAAGGAAAGGGAAAAAGAATGAAAATGAACATTTTTATAAGAATTAAGTAGTGAAATTTGTATTTCAACAAAGTTAATGATGCATGTGTAATTTGCTCAGAAATATTTACTAATCCCTACCCCCCACCGTGTGAGCTATACTAATATCACTTATCATCTGGAAACCAGAAGAAATAAGATCTGAATAAAACATATCAGCAAGTATCCCAAAAGGAAGAAATTAGTTTTAAAAGATTGTGCTCAAATGCAAACAATAAACAATAGTGCCAGTAGAAAGTATATACTTATAAAATTGTGATGCATGACACTTCCTTTACATCAAAAAAAAAAAAAAACAATTCTTGGGCAGGGCACGGTCATACATAGCTATAATTGCACCACGTGGGAGCCTGAGGCAGGAGGATTATAAGTGCAAAACCCTGTCTCAAAAATCCCCATAAAACAAAAACAAAAGTAAAATCTGTTCCTGTGAATTTATTTTATTTAAATTTTAATTCACTTAAATTTCATGATTCCTTGGGGAATTGTGAAATGATTGTTTTTAGTATGTTGGATTCACTAACAAAAGAAAAAAAATTATAGAGTTAAATGATGCTAGTTTGACATCAAAGCCATCAGATCCAAAGGCATTAATCACTCTTATGGTTTACATCTAAAATGTTTGTCCAAAAATCTCTCATGTCTTAAGGTGGTTTGATCACAGGGTCTCTGTACTAATCAGCAAATAAATCCATTGGTGATCTCATACAGTTAAGAGACCGCTGTGGGCGGAGAAATGGGTCACTGAGGGCATGACCCGGAAGGATGTATCTCCCTCCTCAACTCCTCCTTTCCCCTGTGCTTTCTGGCTGCCATGTGATGAGCAGTTTCCTCCCCCTGCCGCTGGTCTTCCCACCTAGGAATTCATTCGGCCCACCTCTTATGAACTAAGCCCACTGAAACTGATAGGTAA
Source organism: Ctenodactylus gundi (assembly GCA_004027205.1). NCBI lineage: Eukaryota > Metazoa > Chordata > Mammalia > Rodentia > Ctenodactylidae > Ctenodactylus > Ctenodactylus gundi. Next base: position 236,130 of record PVKB01000879.1, read on the forward strand.
AATGAACCTCTCCTGTAAGTTGTGGGTACCAGATGTTGTGGCCCAGTGTGGGGAAGATGACTAAGATTACCACTAAGTGAATTTTAATAATGACTCAGTCATTTTTTATACAAGGTAGAGAATCAGTGTCAATCTTGAGAGTTTTTTTTTTGAAGTAAAGCATTTGATTTTATAAAGAATGCTAGCATGTGTTCAATTAAGATCAAAGTTCAATGCAATTTTTGTATGGATCATTCAAAACACTACATTTTCATGAGCCAACATCCTGCTACATGATATAATTTCTAAATTAGAAAACCAAAGAACCAGAAATATATTTTTGAGTCACTTGGTGAGTAAACATAATTCATAATTGCATCTGTATTAGTTTTTGATTACTACTGTAAGAAATAACCACAAGCTTGATATTTTGAAATAAGTAGATCTTATCTCACAGTCTGATAAGTCAGAGGGCCAATATAGCTCTCATTGGGCTGACCCTAAAATGCAACAGAGCCTCAGTCCTTTCTAGAGACTCTAGTAAGCAAAGCTTGATCATGACTTTCCCAACTTGCATAGGTTGCCTACATTACTGAATTCAGGTCCCTTTTTCATTCTCACAGTAGAAACTTAGGAACTTTTTGGCCCTGCCTTTGTCTGCAAATCACTTTCTTGGGTCACATCCAGGGAAAATTGCTGCATTCATGAACTCATGAGATTAGACCAGGCCTCCGAGATACTTTGATGAAGATAATCTCCCCTCATCAAGATCCTTAACTATTATGTCTACAGTCTTTTTTGCTACTTAATTAATATATTCCTATGTGCCAGGTTGGGGCATGGAAATACCTGGTGACAATGGCTGTTATTCCACCTTCCACAGCACCTACGTAAACTATAGCATCCTACCAACTTATGTATATAAACTTCCCTAGATACATGAAAGTTCAACAAAATCGTAACTATAACTGATAAATGCTATAATGATAAATGTAGTAAAAAATGTCTTACAAGGACCAAAAATGCATATGGCAGGAAAGACCTATGTGAATAAGTTGAGCCAAGAGCTGATCAATGCATGGTAGATAAGCCAGCCAGGACTACTGAGCACACAGACTGCAACAGTGCTGCTTTCAAGAAAACAAAACAAGACCAGCTTGTAGAACTTCACATAATGAGCAAGAGAAACAGTGGTGTAATCTAATGCCAATAGAACAAGCAGGGACCAGATCAACCAAGCTTTCCTGCTTTCTTTTTCTCTTGAATCTTAAGTACAGGCAGAAGTAGTTTGAAAGTTTCAAGGAGAAGTATTATGATAAATCAAAATAGGGTTTTCAAAAGATGATTCAGTGTTGAAGAATGGCTTGAGAGTATGAAAGTGAATACAAGTTTCTAAAAGAGTAGATAAAAGAGGGTATGGAATCATCTACTGTCAGAATTGAAAGTCACCCTGGTAAATTTTAGACTTTTTCATACAAACTTGTGTCTCCTATGTGATGAGGTAACATTCTAGACCTATAAGCCAAAAGCTATGAGTCATCTAAGGACTTATTTCTATCACTTCTTAATATCTAAATTCATCAATCTTTGCTACCTAAATACTTCTCGAATCCCAGGACCTGTCCATCTCGGCTTCCACCTTTGTAGCACAAACAACAGTTATTTCTGGCCGAAGGTATGGCAATAGGGTTTTAGATGAGTCTTCACCACGGATTTTTATCCACCTGCAGCCACAGTGCTCTTCTCAATACAAAATTATATTAAAATTACTCTGCTTCACTTTGCATTCTATGACTTCTCCTACAATCACACATGTACACATACACACACACTTTATACACAACATATCCACATTTCCATAGGTGACTTCCTATTGCTTTGTGTCCTCCAGGGCCTTATAACCATCTCTCTCTTCAATTCTTCCAAGCACAAAGATGCTGCCTGATCAAACTTCCTCTCAGAGGTCTTCTCTTTGTCTCTTTTGAGCTCTCTTACAATAGGGCTTTTCCATGTGCCAATTTCTTGGTTTCTGTCCAGGCTGTATAACCCTATGATTATATAATTCTATCTCCTATTCACGCAACAAATAAATTGGTAATACTTCAAGGACGCATTCTCTAATATGCCACTTTTTCTTGCTGTTCTCATAGAAAATGTGGACATCTGGACCCAAACTCAGGTGAATCTGATTTCCAGTCTCATTATTAAGTCACTAACTTAACTGATTAGCAAACAATGGTAGAGGATATTCAGGCATGGGGTGATATATTCATCAGCGGATTAATCCACTGATGACAGGATTTGAATGCACTGTTAGAAGCTGGGTCACAGTCGGAGGAGATGATCAGTGGGGATGAGCTTTGGAGGGTGTGTCTCTGGCTGACAACCTGCCTCTGTGCTCTCTTCCCAGCAGCCAAGAAGAAAGTGACCAAGTTTGTCCCACCACATCCTTCTGCCATAATGTTTCTGACTTGAGCCTTTGACCATGGAAAACTCTAAAGTCATCCCCCTTTAAGTTGCGCATGTCAATCTTTCGCCCAAGCTACGTGAAAACTAATATACAAAGTTAATTTCTACCTTCCTGCTTAAGAGTTCTCTCTTGGAAAGGTTTCATTGCCATGGCTATAAACTTACTTTGAATTTTATTCTTAGCAAGAATATGAACGTAAAGAATAAATGCCTGGTCAAAAATTAAATATAAGAATGAATTTTCCCTGAAAGTAATTTAGTGTTTAATAGGTATCGGTTATATCTCCAGTAGACTTTTAATAGGTGAGAATTAATAATAAGAACTTCCAAAGTCTGAATTGTGCGTAAGAACAGATAAATCAAGTGTGGTAGTTAGCATAAGTGTTGTGTGAAAGAAAGAAAATCAACCAACCTGTGACAGCAGAAAGGCTCTTACTGCCATTAACCCTCACGGGGAAAATTGCAAATACAATAGTTGGCTTTGCAATACATCTTATCAAGTGTAGGAATAAGTAGGTAATCTGTTCTGAAGGCAAAAGAAGAAGGCGAGATGTGCTAATAAGGCTGGCTGTGGAGGTTTGCGTTGTCATTATTTGTGCCATGTAACAGATGAAAAAGGCTCCGGTCTCTCCACCGTCATTCTATCATTCTTTATGACAAAAAATTCACTTTTTTTCCCACTGCAACAGCTAAAGACGCTAACACTGACACTGAGGTCATCGAGAGGACAATACCATTCTAGGTGATGCTAATGAAAAGGTACAGTGGCCACGTGAGTTAATTGTGTAGTTACCACTCAATTACCCACTTCTAGTGCACTGATGGTAACAGAGAACAGAGGGCCCCTACCACTGCTATGCTGAGTCACTGACATGATAATATAAGAACAATGCTGAGGAGTTTGTGACATTTTCATAGGCAGGGCTATTCACATAAATAGAAGGTTAGGAAAATGTGTGTTTTCCTATGTTTACTGCTAATTAAAATAGGTCTAATAACAACCATTACTGTTTTGTTTGCTTGTTTTACTCAATCTCTTGCTCATTTAGATTTCAAAAACCTGGCTGCTAGTTGTTGTAACAACAAATTTAATTTTCTTCTATAAAATTAATTATTTTAATCCTGGACACAGCTTTAATTTAGCTGTTTTTCCATGAACAAGATATCACATGAGCTATATCAAAAACAATGATGAAATATATTAGACTCTGGAGTCAAGTTCTATTACAAAAATTATTTTAAAACAATATTATTAAATGATAATAAATTTCTTTCAGTACTGTTTGATTACTTCTTCTATTATTTTTGAAGACCTCAAATGTGTTTTATGTAAACATTTTCACAAACCCTTGATAGCAAAAAGGAATTTTATGTTTTACTTTTAAAATCAACCTTTGAGATATAACTGATAATAGATATATTTATTTTAAACTTGAAGTTTAAGGAAGCATGCTTGCCTTACAATAAGATCTGTTTAGTGAATCTCTAAAGGATTCACTTTAGTAAAAGTGAGGGCTGATTGCTTTTCTAATATTATCTGTAGCATCTCTAAACTTTCCTCCTTAGAAATTTTACTGTGAATTGCAAGCATAAAGGAATCCATTTCCCATTACCCACTCAGGTATAGAGAGGCTACAAGAGTAAACTTTCTGTGGAAACAATTTAATGATAAATATACTTTTTAGTTGTAACCAATTATAACCTCCTCCTACTCGCTGTTAATGAGTCTCAAGAAGCAGTGTAATGAAAAACTAGAATAAAAACTATGACTGTTGATTCAATAAAGTGTCTATTCTATAGAATTCGTATGGAATTACATCCCCTTTCCATTGATGGAAAAAGCAAATTGCCAGCTGTTTAGGAGCTAAATGAGAATCTACTGTCATGTGCCAAAGCAACCTCTGTTATCTATGTCCTTAAATACTTCAATCTCTCTCTTTTTTGCTGTCTCTGTCTCTGTCTCTCTCTCTTTGTACTAGGGTGGATTCCAGAACCTTCACACTGAGCTACCTCCCTGACCAATTTTTACTTTTTATTTTGAAACAAGTTCTTGGTAAACTGTCCAGGCTGGGCTCAAACTTGTCCTGCCTGAGCCTTCCAGAGTTCGGAGTTTAAAGTCCTGCCAAAGAATGTGAAAATTAGCACTTGTATTCAACAGGATTGGCTAGTTGGGGTCCCAAATTGGAGTCATAGTATCAATGGCAGTTGGGAATTTCTTAGAAATGCAGATTCTTGAGCCAGGTGTGGGAACTCAGGTATTTAATCCCAGAACTCTGAAAGGTTGAGGAAGGAGGATTGCAAGGTTGAGCCCCAAAGAACTCAGAGACTCTGGTTTCAAAATAAAAAAATAAAATGGTCTGGGAATATAGCTCAGTGTGAAGGCACTAGATTCAATCTACAGTACCACAAGAGAGAGAGAAAGAGAGAGAGAGAGAGAGAGAGAGAGAGAGAGAGAGAGAGAGAGAGAGAGAGTGTTTTGGTGCTATCTTAACTACCAAATCAGAAACCCAACAAGGGGCCTCCTCCATGAATAAGTCTAACGAACACTTAGTTGAAGAATCTGTGGTCTGAATTATGTTTAGATAACAAACTTATTATGGTTTAAAATAACGAAGGATGATTTGTCATCCAGACAGTGCAGTGTGTGTGTGTGTGTGTGTGTGTGTGTGTGTGTGTGACAGTGTGCTTGCTCATTTTCTGTTTTGCAGTAATGGAGATTGAGTGCAGGGTCTTTGTACTTGACTATATACCCTCTCCATTACCCCCCCCCCCCCCCAGGTCTTGCTAAGTTCCCCAGGTGGGCACAAACTTACAAGCTTGTGATCCTCCATGCTGGGATTACATGCATGCCCCACCACACACGGATGGTGAATGATATTTTTTTATGTATTCTTTGGCTACTGATTTTTATATCTTCGCTTTACAACCCAGACTAACAGAACACTGCTGGCATCTTTTTAAAGGAAAAATGACAGGCTGGTAATTCAACGTCCTGGCCTAGAAACAGACATCTCACACCCACTTAGAGATCATTTTCCCATCACCATGTTTCTTTCTGTTCCCGAAGGATCAGGAAGTGCTACTGAACGTTTTTTTCTGGAAGTCAAGAACCAGAAGAACCAGAAATAGTTAAAAACTTTTATGACTACCAAAGTGCCTAATTCAAAATAACCAAATATTTGGCACGTTCTTCTTTCAGTCATTAAAATGCACACATACTAACTAATAAATAAACAGACAAAATAAGAAGAAAGTTCCATCTAATGTGGCACTGAACTCGAAAGCTACATTTTTTGAATGAAGCATCGTGTGAAATTGGAAGTGAGTTTGATGGTCTGTTTATAGGAGGTGTAGATGTAGATTTTCTTCACAAAGATAATCAAGAAAGAAGAACAACTTACTCTTATCCTAATAATACATGATAAAAAAATTGGTTCTTCTACAACAAAGACTCCAATCTACAAGGGGGCTGGAGGGGGTCACATAGCAGTCTTTGGTCTACAGCAATTCTGAGCTCCTGCCGGTCAGATTCTGCAAGGGCTTCTCATTCGAAGGAGAGTGTGTTCTATTCAAATTCTCCAAGAAGTAATGCCAAGAAAGGACTAAGCATGCAATGATTTTACTAAGGGAAATGCTTGTGAAGGAAAATGGGGAAAGAGCCAAGAAGGCTGGATGAGACATCGGAGCATGATGTCAGCGAAGAGGAGAGGAAAAGAACGCTGGGTGGAAGCATCCTAACAGCCACGTGGCCTAAGAGAGGTGAAACTGAGCTTCTAGGGGTGTGTAGAGCCAAAGGCTGCCCTTACAAAACCCCATACCGCAAATGTGCCTACGTCAGTAGAAACAGGACTGCTTTGACATTCACTGTGCACTCAGCCATCAACTGTGAAAGCCATGGAGACAAACGTGGTGGCAATATCCACGTACAGCAGCTTGGACAATTTAGTTCCTGGCAGTTGGGCATCTGTGAGACATGTTCTTGGAGGCATCACAACCTGCAACCTACCTCTCACACGGGCTTAGGTAACAGCTCCTCTAGGGCTCTCTCAGTGCTCTCTTCCTGAATGGAACCTGAAGAGGGCCTTGATTGAGATGAACAATTAACCTGTCATCATGGTCAATCCTCAGAGAAAGCCAGTACTCACCCTCTTCCTCCTCTGCCACACGTCCTTATTACAATTCTTCTCTCTTTCGATGTCACTTTGGCATTTCCCTGTGTACAAGCAATGCCAGCTTCTGTTGAGCACTCATACAATATGGGGATTCCTTTCCTTGAGCACAGGGAATATGAAATGTCCTCATATATTCTACAACGTGAAGTTCATTGGAATATTGCTGTATTCCTCTCACATGCGCATCCCTTTGGGAACCAAGACTTCCTGCTTGCAGGAAAAGAATCTTAGTGTTTCCGGGGTTATTACTGACACCATTCAAAGCAAGGACAGTATTTCTCAGTGGGCCATTAGATGACAATCAAGGCTACTTCTGCTGTCACATCTTGATTCTGAAACCCACGCATGGTTCTTCTTATGGATACGTGTTTAAGACTCCGATTTAATAAATACACATATCCTGAAAGCTGACACCAAGCTATTTATTTCAGTACGATGTTCCAGCAACCCCCCTGGAAGGCTGATCCTGGTTATGGTAGCTTCAGTGCACTGACACCTTGTGGTACAAACTCAAGTACATTGCTCTAGGGGCTAGTGAAGCAGGCTGCCTCCAGGACGTGCTGCCAGCGATCTCGTAGCCAGGAGCCTGCTCTCACATCCCATCTTAGTCCCTTCTTGTTGCAGTGTTACAAGGACACAACACCTGACTCCCACAACTTAAGGGAGGGAGGGTGTATTTTAGATCCCAGGTCAGAGGTCCACTCTGGTCAGTTACTACGCCATCAGCTGGCAATGTTGGAAAGGCTTGGTAGTACTTCCTGGAAGAGGACAGCAGCTCACCCTATCCTGGTCAGCAGCATAGTGAGGGATAGGGTAGAAGCTGAGGCAAAAGTTATATTGCTCCAGACAGCCCCCTCAGCCCCCTCATTCTCCTGATCAGACACTATCTATCAATAGCCCATAGAACCAATAGATTAGTCCACACAATTCAATGAATGCCTATAATCTTAGTTACTTTCCAAATACAAGAGTCTTTGGGAGATATTTCAGATCCTAATTATGCCATATTCCCTAGTTAGTTATAATACTGCTGCTTTTGCACAGAGATAACTGTAGTTATCGCCCTGGCATAGAGGGAAGGGCGCATGAACAGCTTGTAAGGAGCATCGCCTGCTTTTCTGAGTGGGACACAATTCTACCGCATGGAGGAAATATCCCCTAGAAAAGTATGAGCAACTTCTGTAGCTCTAGGGGGACTAGGGGAGTTATGAGTTAATAACCTTTGGTCAGTTACTGGTGCTAGACGATGGCCTTGAAAGGACCTGGTCTCTGGGACAGCCAAGCAAGGAGCAGGAGGTAAGTGGTGAGCAAAGCTCCGCCTCCCGTCAGTGGACTCCTATCAGTTTCTAACTCCGCTGCTCATCCACCGGGATGCGGAAGTTCACTCCCCTCTCTCCTGCAGTAGCCGCCGCCATTTCCAAGCTATCCTCCCACCATCTCCTGCAGAACAAGGACTCACCACTCCATCACCCCACACCTAACCTTCACCCCTGCCCTGGGGAGAATGGGGTTCAGGGAAACCAGTCCCTGGGGTCAGAAACATGGGAAGCCACTGCCTTAGGTCATCCACCTGGTCGATCATGTTCCATGATACAGGATTTCAAGTTTTCCTCACTAGTGTTACGATTTTCATGTAACAGACTTGCCATTGTTGAGTTTTGTAATTCTGATAATGAGATCTTTCACTTGTCCTTAACTATGCCCTTCAACTACAGGTGATAAAAAACTTGTAAATTAAGAATCGGTGGGGGAACATGTTGAAAACTGTGTCTTTAACTAATTTGATGTTGTTTAAACCCCAAAGCATGTTCCCACAGCTGTACTCCTAGCACTCAGGAGGCTGAGGCAGGAGGATTGCCATGAGCTTGTTGCCAGCCTGTGCTACACAATGAATTCAGGACCAGGCTGGAATACAGAGTGAGACCCTGTCTTAAAAATGTGTTTGTACACAAACTCAGGTGGTCTAGCTCACCCAGTGAACATGGCCTTTTGATACAATGAAGAAAGGAAGTAAATCAGCCATGGTGGTGATGTGTGACCCTCGCTATCTGAGAGGTAAAGGCAGGAGGACCAGAAGTTACAGTCCCACCCAGACAACAGCAATTAAGCTAGACCCTTTCACAAAACGGACATAAAAGGGGCTAGAAATAACAGTTCAATGCAAAACTATTGGGATCAATCTATAGAACCAAAGAAAAAAGTAAATAGAGAAGCAGGTGAATGAGATGTATGAGGCTCTTCCTGATGTTAAATGAAACAATAAATCTTTTTTTTTAAATAGAAAATGGTGTGTTATGGTTTGGATCTGGAATATCCCCCCAAAAAACTAATGCATTTGGTTGTTGTGGATTACCATGCATTCTATGTTACAAGGTAGGTCCTGGTCAGCAGAGGTGGGTTATAAGCATGTGGTAGAAGACAGACATTGTGTTGGATTATAGATCACAGGTGTGTGGTAGATCCAGGACATGTTGTAGATTATTACTGTGTGACACATTACCATGCATGTTACTTGGATGGGACAGACCACTGGAGCTTAATCCAGAAGGGATGGATCACCGGGACGTGCCCTGGATGGGTGTGTGCTAGTTTCACCTTTCCCCCCTCACTTGGCTTTCTCATCTGCCCTGAGGTGACCTCCATTCCTCCACTTATGTCTCTGCCTTGTGCACTCATCTTTGCCAGCTGCCCATGAGTGGACTGAGAACTGAAACTGAGCTACATTAAATCTTTCCTCTCTGAAGCTGTGGAGCTTGGATGTTCTGTCCCAGCAACCAAAAAGTAACTAAGACATAGTCAACTCCAAAATGATGGTGAAAAGCGTATTAAGGCAAACAGAAACTAAAACCACAGTCAGTTATTATCATTTTCAGGTATCGGGTATTATATACATAATAACTTGTGCTATGCTTTTATATGGCTGTCAGCACAGGAGGTGTGTTACACTAGATTTGCCACATTTCCTTGAGTAACGTGCTGTGTTATATTACTGCGTCCACTACAACGTTGTTTGGCAGTAGCAATCTGAGGTCTCATTATTTTGTGGGTCCTCCAGGATATACAGAGCCTGTCTTCAGCTGCAACGTCCTTATGTTGTACGCGGCTGCATTTGCTGCTGGCTAGCAACCCTTACTCTCACTGGTCTTCTGCAGGGTGAATGTAACATAGCAGTCATCAATTAATTTAGCAGTCCTTGCAGGAATTATCAATTTCCTTTTTAAGAGTATCTGTGTCATTACCGTATCATCTATAATGTTCCTGGGGCCCTTTTCCAGGTTTCCACTGTGGAAATTATTTTGTTACTTTGTTTCATAAATTGTCTATACTCCAACTACCAATCAAGACAATGTCCTTTCAGTCTGCTCAGGCTGAGAGGAGCCATATCCTTAGTGTACCTGCCAGAGTTAAGAAGTATCTGAAGCCTGAGCAGGTGACACAGGCCTGCAAATGCAGGAGTCTGGGTGGCTGAGATGGGAGGATCACGATTTCAAGCCCACTCTGGACAACTTGGCAAATTAAGGAAACCTTGTTTCAAAATCAAAACCAAAACTACTGAGTAGGGTTGTAGCTTTGTACTTCACACACAGACACAGATGCACACACACACACACACACACACACACACACACACACACAGATGCACACACACAGATGCACACACACACACACACACATACACAAAGAGGGAGAGAGAGACAGAGAGAAAGAGACAGAGAGAGAGAGAGAGAACTTGAATTTTCCAAGTCTCCAAAGTTTTTCCATTACTTCTCATCTCTGCTTGAAAATCTGTAAAATCATTTATTTTTTTTGTAATACCTTGTGAAACATGGGTGATAGCAGTAAACGCTGTTGCTGACTTCTATTTTCAGAACATGTTCCCTGTAGCTCAACATAAATAGGTTTATAAATCCAACCCTGGAGCTAATCCAGTGAAGAGTTTACCAAATGCTTCATTGACATATCTCATGCTTTCCAGTTCTTGGCTTCCTCGCCACAGCTATATGCCCGGTCCTTTTGCCACTGCCATATCAGGTTTAATGTCTTTGTTAAGTAGTGCCCAGTTTTCTCTTTCAGTTAAAACTGGCTAGTTTGTACTACATTATCAGAAAAACCCACAAAATTTCTTTTCCTTTTTGTGCACATATTCCTAGTGGAACACCTGAAAAGTTTCTTCCATACTGTGCTCATGCCACACCTGGCTGAGAGACCTCCATTGTCGGGATTATGGCTGTGAATTGAGTCCTGAGCTCCACCAAAGGAATCAAGTCTTGAGGGCCTTCAGTTACCACTGAGGCAACCAAGGGAGACTTATCTCTGTTGATACAGGGACACAATTCTCCCTCCTGAAATAACCACTGGGATTCTTCTAATGCTGCCCCTTCACTTCTACCTCACCAACTGGATTTACCCAAAGGCTCGTGATGGAATAGAAGATATCAAACAGATACATGAAGAGGTGACTTCCTCTGAGCCAAACACCAGACACTGAGAATTTTGGCCAATGAGAAAGAGTAGATAGAAGAGAACTCATGTATAAATCTCTCCTCTGCTGCCTTCCACCACCAAAGTCAGTGTCCACTCATGAAGTTAAAAAATCTTAGGTTGATTTTTGGGACATGGGGAGGGGATCTGAGGATCAGGAAAGACGGCAGGTGGGCACGTAAAAGGGCAGTAAAAATTATTAAGATGCAACATCAACATATAGGAACCAGTTCTTCAAGTTGAATGGAATTATTACATGTATCAAACATATACTAGTAAAAATAATAATTATAAAAAAGAAATTAATTCCTATATATAAGAACAAAAGTAAAATCACACAAAATACTCTTAATCAGATAAAGCATCTTGTGTCAAAATACTAATGGTGGAGTGCCTCAAGCTCAGAAATTCATTTATCACAGTTCTGAAGCCTCTAAGTTCAAGATCCACGATCCTCTCACTTGTTTCCTGGTGAAGGTCCTCTTCCTGGTTTCAGATAGCGACCCCCTTGCTTTCTCCTCATGTGGCCTTTCCTTGGTTTATGGACATGGAAACAGAAGGATCCTTCTGGCCTCTCTTCTTATAAGGATATTCTCAGACCACAGTCCTTCCTTTCTGATTTTATTTAAATGTAATAACTTCCTTATTGGCCACAATCCATATACAGCCACAGGAGGGAGATCTCTGACCCTGAGTGGCTGTGTTCACAGCAGAGCCTGATAAGACACTGGAGAAGTGTGAGCATTTAGTCTATCATATAATTTTGACCTGATTTTCAATGTTACCCAAATCTAAGGCCATATGACAGCCACTAATGTGGAAGTCAATGAAGAACTAAATGTGGTTAGTAAAAAGCCAACATTTAAGCCAACAGTGTCTTAATTAAGACACAGAAATTAAATTCTGTTAAAATATGGAAATATGCAAGTCGCTAGTTCTACCTACACAGTATCTATTTAACTGTACATAATTACAATAGTAGATGAGAAAAGAAAAATCACTGTAATTTCCCTCCATTTCTGTATCTATAAGCATTGCTATTTTGCCATCTTCCCCCTAAAAAATAAAATCTGTTTTCCTAATTTTTGGATCTTGGCCAGGCCATGTGATGAGCTTTGGCCAATGGATCATTAACAGTTGTGATAGAAACAGATACTTAGGTTAAGGATAGCTTAGTGGCATAGCATGTGCTTAGCATGAGCAAGGCCCTTTGTTCAATTTCCAGCTCTATAAACAAACAGACACTTTAAAAGTACTAACATACTGAAGCTTGCCTTCTGTGTTAATTTCCATTGCTACAACAAAATGCCTCAGAAAACCAAATTAAAACGGGAAAAGGTTTATTTATTGTTCACAAAGGTTTCAGTCCTTTAATCATTAATTATTTTTGGGCCTGTGGCAAGGCAGTATATGGTAGGAATACAAGACAGATCCCAGCATCTGGTCTCAGAGTGATCAGAGAGAGAGAGAGAGAGAGAAAGAGAGAGAGAGAGAGAGAGAGAGAGAGAGAGAGAGAGGAAATGGGCCCCTATTTCCACCTACCACACTTATAACACAGGTGCATCTATGTGATGTTTGAACCACCACCGTGCAAAGAAGTCCCAGCCTCCCGGGAAATGGGAAGTCACATGGAGAAAGGGAGCAGGTCTGGATTTCCAGGTAAGGTCCTAGACACTCGTGTGAGAGAGCTGTCACTTCCAGCCTCAGCCACACAGCCTCAGATCTGCCCTGTCATTTCTGCATTGTGAGACACAATGATTTTTTGTTATTTTAAACTCCCAAGTTATGGGGACTGGAGGAACTGCTCAGCAGTTAAAGCACTTGGTTAGTAACTGCTAAGTCAAGCACTAAGTACCTGAGTTCAACTCTCCAACACCATGTGAATCAGGTGTGGTGGCACACACCTGTTATCCCAGCTCTCAGGCGGCTGAGGCAGGAGGACTGCCATGAGTCCAAGGCCAGCCTGGGCTGCATAGTGAGTTCAGGACCAGCCTGGGTTACAGAGCGATATCCTGTCTCAAAAACAAACAAATAAACAAAAAAGAATAAACCACCAAATTATGATGTGGCTTATTATTTAGAAAGATACAATTTACTAATACTAATTAAAATCTAGAATAATTTTTATCTAGCAAGCTGACTACTTAAAATAACTTCCTCTAATTCACAGCTGTAAAGCAGAATCTTTTTGATCCGGTTCTCATTGGTTAGGTATAAACATGCATCCAATATGGCATCTGATAGTGAAACTGTTTACCGGGAGGTGATTCTTATGGTTGACATCATGATCTGGCCACTTGCTATTCTTCTTTCTTGCTGCCTGGCATTCACATATAATGAAAGAAGCGCATTGTAACGATGAGGATAAGAGTTCCACACTGAGAATGGTAGTGCAGGAAGATGGGAAGGGTTGGAGCTCTGAAAGCACTGCTCAGCCCCCTGCCAGGTTGAGACCACTTAAGCTCTAGCGTCTTTGTTATGGAACGAAAACTGTAAGCCTCCCTCCTATTCCATGGCTGGTACTAAGTCCGGGCATAAGGCAAAAACCAGAAGAGATAAAGAGGTAAAGAATAAACAGGTGAGGCATGAGGGCATAAAAGGCCATAAATGGGTGATTGTAACTGTAACGTAGTGTGGGAGGATTAACCAGCATGAGGGTCAGGGATTGGGCTGTTTACCTAGTGTGGCATCAGAAGTGGGCAAAAACGGGCAAAGTAGGCTTGCTTGGTAGGTTGGGAGAGCAACCAGGTGGACTTAGAGAGAGAGGGGTCCCCCCCTGGGGGCATGGTTGTCATTATCAATTGGCTAATTGCCAAAGTCAGCAGAGTCTTTATATCAGGGCTGGAGAAGTCAGGCTCCTATAGCTGGGCAGAAATGGCTAACTATAAGCCAAGGTCGTACACAGCAAGCTGAACTCTGTGTGAAAGAGCAGTGGAGTTACAGCTTAGGAACCTTGCAAAGTTTAGGAAATATTGCTTGAAGAGCCTATGAAAGACCTAAGAAATGCTATTTAGAAGGTTCTTGATAAGCTAAAACTTCTTTTTTTAAAACAACTGATCATCAATTTATTCAAACAGTTGCCTTAAGCATCTGCAATGGTGACTTCAACCTCTATTCCTAGCGCAATACTAACGGAAGTAATCTGCTTAACAATCTCTGAAGGACTGTGTAAGTCAACGAGTCGCTTGTGGATTCTCATCTGGAAACGGTCCCGTGTCTTAGAACCTTCACCACAAGGTGTTTTTCTTGTAGTGATTCTTAAGGTCTTAGTAGGCATGTGAACAGGTCCTTTCACTTTGAGACTCTTTTCCTTTGCACCTCTGATTAAGGCAGCACATACTACAAGAAAATAAATACATCTCCCAGTTGATTCAAAATGAAACGGACATACTGGAACTTCTGTAACTGCTGGCAAGCCAAAGCTTCTATAATCCTGATAATTAGGAGAATCTTTGGATTTGATTATAAATAAAGGAATGCTAGCTAATATTCTAGTAGATGAAATTGTTAGAGTGTTTGGGACTGTCGGGGAAAATGTGAAGGAAAAAGCCTAAAAGAACCACAATCTTGGGAAGTACCAGTTACTATGAGATAGTTCAAGCAAAGAGAGGAAAAATACAGATAAAAGAATGTTTTAGAAGGCTAAACATAGACTGTGGTGGGCTTAGTATAAGGATTGAACATGTCCTTATTGGATTTGCCAATGAGGAGTCCACTAAAGCCCTTTCTGAGAGCAGAGTTCGTGGAGTGGAACCAACTAAAGCTGGATTATGGGGGTGGAGGAACGTGGAAAGTGTTGATAAGGAGACCATCCATCTCCTTGACTAGACAATCTTGGCAACAATGGATTAAAAAATATAGCAGGCGCTATCAGAAAGACAGGATATAGAGAGAGCAAATTTTGCTCTTGCTTTAAAAAAATTGGCTTATTGGTAAGACCTGAATTTATTTATAGCCTACAGGGAAGATACTATTGAAGAAAAAGAGCTTGAAGATATAAGAACAAGAAATAATTGTTGGAAGAAGGCCAGGCACAGGCAGGAAGGGATGGGATCAAGAACACAGGTGGAGGGATTAACCTTAAACGGGAGTTGAATCTCCTCTTCCTGTGAGAGCATCAATATTTCTTCCTGAGATGGGGAAGGTGCACTTAGATCTACATGGATACACAGGAGAGATACAAAGGCCCTGGCTGCTGTCGTCTCGGCTTTTATCTGCTGTCTGATCTTGATTGGAGGCATGGCAGAACTGGTGGCTTCAATCCTGAGTATTAAACCATGGCAGGAATCCTGAATCTGCTGCTGTCAGCTTTTGAAAACATTCACTAAACTTAAGTTAATACCTCTCAAACACAGTGCTTCTTCACCATTAGTGTTTCAAATGCCTTGAAGGAAAACAAAGCAAAGTAATGCACCTGATGCCGCGCAGTTCCGTGTACTTATCTCCAGTTTCTGAAATTGCAATATGTGCCAGAAGAGAAAACCTGTTCTCATGGGTACCAAGAGCAAACTCACATTCATGAAAAATAAGATATTGAGCATACTTCATTGTGATGATGTAGGACTTTTGAACCTATCTATAATTAGCTTATATTCATAAAGTAACTGTCTTTAAAAAGTGGCAGTACTTTGCATGGAAACAACGAAACATGCTCAGAACATATGTGCATTTTGCTTAAGAACTGAAACCTGAAATGAAAACAAGACAAAGAGCTTAGGTGATGGAGCTGCTTGCAGTGGCTAACTCCATGTGTCAATCTTTGGCCACTTGTTGAGAGGACTTTTTAAATAACTGTTTATCTTCAGTCACTTCACTATCTGAAATTAAAGCACAAGTGGGCATAGATGCTAAGGTTAATTTATGGCAAAATATTGTACCATATTTTTAAGTTTTTTTCTAAATTGGTGAGATAAATCAGTATTACTTGCTTATTACTCTATATTTTTTAGCACTTGGTTTTGACCATCAGATAATTAACTGATTTTTATTTATTTTCTTTCCAGCTGGATGTCAGGTATCCTGCAGACCTCCTGCACGCTGGTTTCGTTTTTAAGGTATCGTGCTTTTATTTCATCTCACAATGTGCGTGGTAGTGGTGTCTCGCTGCTTCTTTCTGCTGACATGCAAAACGTGCACAGAGCTCTGCCTCTGGAAACTTGCCAGCTCTGAACTTCCGGTTTCCTGTCCTTGGCTTCCTCACCTATAAAATGGTGTTCATGATACAAATCTTTTGGGGTTGTTCTATGTACTTGATGTGTTAACTAACTAAAATCCCATGACATAAGGCCTGACACACACTTAGCATAAAGGAGATTGGGAAAGAAGGAAAGAAGAAAGAAAGAAGGGAACAGAGACAGACAGAAAGAAAGTCACCTATCATTAAAGTGTGATGATGATTTGTAAGGTGATTTCATTTAGCAATCCTATACGTGCTATATTTCATAATGTGAACCTTGACAAAATGTAGTTTGAAACAAGTAGATTTGAATCTGCATTTTCATATTCAATTAGGTCAAATTTTGAAGGAGAGTAATATTTACTATAACAAGTCAGAAAAAGCAAATGAATAGTTCACTCTCAAAAAATGGGATATGGCCTTATAAGCATATTGTAAAAGTTCAAACAGAAAGAAAACACCTGTTAGTTTTCTTTTAGCTTTATTAAAATTTGCATGTCCCCTTAATCTGAAGCTCAAGGTAAATTTAATCCAAAGGATGCAGACAGAATAAAATCTACATGAAAAGGAGGAGTTGCAGAAGAAAAACTGGTATAATAATAAATTATCTCAGGAAAGATCAATACCTTTAATGATCACTAAACACAAAAGGAAATGAAGTGTGCATGAATGATTATGTTAAAAGCTCCTTAGCACAAATAGTTATTTTGTTTCTGTTAGCATTAGAGTCTCATTTATCTTCTATTTCTTAGGCTTTGGTTAAAATTGAAAAAAAAAAAAAAAAACAGCCAAATTCAGCCCAAATGTCTGGAATCAACGTTTTCACATACGCCCACTAGATGGCAGGTCTAGGACTCTGAATCTCTTTCTGAAGCTGTGGGCCACCCATTCTTATTTGAAGCCCAGATGAGAAAACTGACTTGGTTCAAAGTAGAAAAATTTTTAAATGGGTCTCTTATCCCTGAGCTCTCCCACCCCATGCAGGTTTAGAGAGAGAGAGAGAGAGAGAGAGAGAGAGAGAGAGAGAGAGAGAAAGAGAGAGAGAGACTGGTAAAACTGGTGAAGGACTATAAAGTTTCTAATAAGACAGTTAAGAGTTCTATTTAAAGTTATAGCATAAAATAAGAACCTTCTTGAGTGTTTTATTTAAATTTGTAAAACAAAAATTCAAGAACAACTCTGTACTTCACCAGTCTCATATTTTCATGCTAGGCATTCAAGTTTTTTTTTTCTTTTTTCTTTAAACACACATCATTCCAAAGAGTGGATTGTCTTGGTATCAGCTTAGTCCTTTTATTATCTCTTGGGAACACCTTCCGAAGCTCTGTTATACAAGGGACATCAGAGATTACATTGCAAATTGATAATCAATTTACTTTAATTTTTTCATGAAAAGAAATAGTCTGAAAATCGAAAACTCAAGCAGATTTTTTTCTGTTTTACTACAGTTCTGTTTAGAAGCTTTTTATCCTGTCTTGAAATGAAGTTGAAATAACTAGATTTTGTGCTTAGAATGTGTGCCTTTCTGCCAAAGGGCCACAGCCCTAGAACTATAAAGAGCCACTCTTTGTTGCAGAGGGGTTCATTGCAGAGAAGGGTGTGTTCTGCAAAGACAAACAGGTCTCACAGATAGTTGCCAAGGGCACCGAATCCATCTTTGCATTACACCTTGAACTAGCATGCTCATATCACTTCTTTTTATTGCCTATACCATAAATGACTGTAAAAGTTTGCAAATCTAGCAGAGGCCTTGGCAATCAATACTTCAGCAGGAAATGTACAAAGAGGAGGGCGGGTAAAGGAAGGGATCCGTCCCAGGAGTTGGCTTTTTTGGCACAAGAAATGTTCACTGACATTGAGAATTATTAAGTTCAATTTTTGCACGGTCTCAGATGCATAACACACACAGGAACCGTTTCAGCTTAGATGCTCAACTCTAAATCTTGGCTTTTCATCTTTGTTAACAGGTAAAGGAGCCTGGGATCATTCCCGTGGCCTTCCTTACCTGGGTTTTGATGGTTTCTCCTTTCCATGACTTCAGTGTAAAAGAAATACTCATTTTTATACGGAGCCAAGTGGGTGGCCAGTCCCAAGTGCCAAGACTTTAGAGTTAGTGTTTTTCAGTTTAATGCCCCCAAAAGTCCAGGCAAGGGACTGGCCTTTCTGCTCTTTCTAGGATGATAGTGGGAGTGACTGATCAATCCCTGCACCGTGTTCAATCGGCCTTACTACTGAACTTTTTCCTTTTCTTGTTTCATCACCTTAAATTCAAGTTAAAAGGGTGTCTGGTGGCAAGCCTAAGAGGGCAAATAACAATCCAGGCAACCGAAATCCCAGGCTGTGCCTTTGCTCTTGTCACAGGCCTGTGGGCTGTGAGGGGGCGGGGGGGGGGTGGCACTCAGGGAGGCTCACTGCCAGGGAGCAGACGAAGTGGCCCCAACCTCCTTCCTAAGTGCGTTAATCTGTTTTACAGCATGGACCGTGCTAGGGTTAGTGTTTTTGCTTAAAGAGAGAATTCAAGAGGAAGGGCCGGTAATTCAGGGCCTGGCCTCTAGGCTTAAGGCCGAATCCACCCACACCTTCACCCTCACCCGGCGGGTAAAGCCCTCCCGGGCAGGCAGCCCCCAGCTCCAGTGGACAGAATCCCTGCGCTCCCTTCTGATGCATAAAACATTCAGCGGCCTCCCGGGAGTTTTTGAAATTCTAGCGAAGGCTGTTTTATCCGTTGTTTCGCCCCAGGGTCAAACAGAGCTCCACCGGTTGAGAAGGGGACTCGCTCGGGCCAGCTTGGCTTAATTTCACCCGTGATCCTCTACGAGTGAGTGGCTTTGGCGATGTCATTAAGCTTTTTCCATATCTGTAAGAAAAACCGAGCAAACCAATGGGAAAAACGGAAAGTGGACAACAGTATGCGCTTCCTAATTTTTCGCCTTTCTTTTCTTTTCTTTTTCCCTCCCGGATGGGAGGAAGAGTGGGCGGCTATCCCCTCTGCCTGCTCCCGCGCTGGGCGGTGGCTGAGCCCAGCACTGGTGCAACTGCGACCACAGAAGATTGCCCACCCACCCGCACCTCGGCAGGAAGAAGAGAACGCTTCCCGATTCCGTCTTGGGATGGTTTTAAGTGTAGGTATAGGAGTACGGAATTGCCCTCTAAATTGTCTCGGGATGTTCACACCTGGAAGACTTCTCCCCGAGTTCAGCGCTCCTACCTGCACCCACTCCGGGTCCTGAGCGCTCTACGGGAGGCCACCGCTTTTCATTAGTAGCACTGGTCCTCATTGTGGGAGAACCTGAAATCTTGTCTAGACAATCTGGGTGACACTGGGAAAAAGACAAAAGTTGTATTTAAAAAATTACCAAGCAGAAAGGAAAAGCACACGCAAGACCCGGCATTTCCTAGGGACGCCAGGCAGAGCTGTTGGTTTTGGATGTCACATTTTGTGTCTTTAGTTTCAGATTACAACAGTAAATGAGACACAAATACATCCGTGTGTCATTTTCCTCTATCCACCAGCTAGCGAAACGGAACTTTCTATCTTCTGAGAACCTTTCCTGAAAAGCCATCCCAGCCTCCTCCTTCTCGTCGCCCTCCCCTCCATTACCCCGCCAGTATCCTGGGACAGCTCCTTGTGGAGACCATTTTTCATCTCAGCAGTTTAAACCCATGCCATGGATAATCGTAATAAATTAGTTTCAGGAACAATGTAATTGAAACTTTAAAGCTTGATCGTTTGGTTTATCTCCCAAAATTGCCAAGCTCAAGGACCAATCCAACTCTACCTATCTTCCTTTACCTCTTAAGGTCGAGCATTCATCCACTTATTCATTCACTCACCTGAAACCACACCCTTTCCATTCCAGACCCAGGAGGACTGGCTGTGTGAACACCAACTTTTCTCAGTGAATCTTTCAAATTGAGAAATGCAATGCTTTTCTTAGATAACATCAAGATTTCACCGAGTCCACTGGCTTGAATGCCGAAGGTTTCTCTCATCCTTATCTGATAGGAGTCTCCTGTTGACAAGATTCTGTGGCAAAGGTTCTCTCCATATTGTGGTCAAAATAATTTTGAACTACAGGATCTAAGACTATTTCTTGATACATCAACGACCCTACCACACATATGCAACCAACATCCAGAACCAAACCTACTGGTACTACAGACGGACAGTGATATAAATTGAGGCTTTTGAATCTTTTGAATTAAAATAGGGTTTTTCTACTGAGACAAGACATGTAAAATGTCATTAAGGCTCCTGTCAGGGGGATGGAGAATGCCTGTGCCCAGACTTTCAGTCTTGTGGGATCCATGCATTTGAATGCTGGCATACAATATGACAACTTCCCCTTTCCAAGTATGTGGAGAGATTTTTAAAGAGAACGCCCATAGGTGATGTGTAACCAACACACCTATGAGAAATTTGCATAACAAATGTAACCCATAATTCTCACTCTTCCGCCTCCTCTGGACCTTTTATCCTTGGGCAACAAGGCAGAGGCCGCTTTTCTGACACGGTTTGAGAATGGGGGTGGGGTGGGGGGGGGGTTTAAGTACCCAAAGAATGTGTTTTGCTCACGAAACTCAATTTAAGAAAATAACATGGGATCTCTCTGCTTTGTTCTGATTTCTATAACAGCCAACTACTTGTTTTTAAATTCTTCCAGCAAGACATTCATAAGGCGGAAACTGAGAAAGTTCAGTAGCCTGATCTAAAAAGAAAAAGAAAAAAAAAAAAAACTACTAACAACAAAAAAACCACCTAGTGCTTTGATCTCCCTGGCATTGTTATTACAGTCTTAAAATAACAGTCGACCCCCTCAGTCGGAAGAGAAAAACCCTACGGATTAAGCAGCTACCCCATCAGGATAATTATTTGTTTGACCTGAAGTCATTCATTCCCGTAGCACGAATGTAAATTGCCGAGGTGTTTTCTTAAGAGCCGCAGCTCCACTCGTGTGGTCCTGGCTAACAAACGCCAGCTCAGAGTGACCTGCGCCCCACAGAGGGGTCTGCGCATCATTTTTGAGTGAAGGTGGCTCGTGAAGTAGCCTTGGGTCTGGAAGGAAAAGGGAGGTTTTCTGTCTGATACTTATGTAAAAAGACACTTAATGACAAAAAAAAAAAAAAAAAAAAAAAAAAAAAAAAAAAAAAAAAAAAAAAAAAAAAAAAATCGAAGGTGGCTGGGGTGGCCTGGAATCGGAACCTCAGTCTCCCTTCTCTTCCCGGAACTCTCGGAGAGCAGCGTGGCCCCTAGCGGAGGGGAAGATTGAACCTCCAGCCGGAGGTGCGGTTGAAAGACGCGGCTGCGCGGTCCCCTAGCGGCGCAGCGGCGTGTCCGCAGGGCCGCCCCAGAGAGCCCGCTCAATTCCTCTTCAGGACACTTCCGTCCTTTTTCGCAGCTCATTGGCTCGAAATTAGATCTGCATCGTGGGGTCAGCAGGTTTCTCCCCGTCTCTACTTGTCCCAGCGCACTTCCTCAGCCAAGGTTAACAACGCCCAAGATTAGGCGTGACCTGGCACGGGGATGGGGGACCCGTACCCGAGTCCCGGGAGGGCGAGGTGGCCTCAGACTGGGGTAGCAGAATCCGACCCGGTGCTTGCCGTAGCCAAAGGTGGGGTGGCTGTTAACCCCGGCGGGGATCGGTCTGGCGACTGTGCGCCTCGCCCTCGTGGCGCAAATTTCGGCGCTTGGCGGGTGGCAGTCACCCCCGAGGCCGCCCGGGAGCCCGGGACAGGCGCTGCGGTCCGAGGGGGCCGGGGCCCGCCCGCGCGTCGCCCTGGGGCCCGGGAACCGGGACAGGAGCGCGCCGGGCTGGTGGCGGCTCCCGCAGCGCTCCGTTTTCATTGAAGCTGCTGGTTACTGTTTAACATCCCCACCCACGTTTCAGTTTGTTTAGTAAATCGATCGGACTGCGAGAGGCAGGCCGCTGCCCTGCCGCCATTGAGCAAAACTAATACTCCCGCAGCATATGGTCTAAAATCTTTGCTGGAGATCGCGACGACGACAACAAAAACGCACCGACGACTAAATCTTTAAGCCCCCACGCCCGGCGCTCCATCCCGCCCCCACCCCCGGCGTTCTGCAGTTCCCCGGCTCGGAAAAGTGCAGCGCGGGACACCCCTGCCGCGGTGGGTGGGCCCCGCTGCGGGACATGCGGTGGCTGTCGCGCAGCTGAATGCGAAGCGGGGACTCGGAGCGGCTCGGCGCGGGTAAGTTTCTCGGTCCGCTCGGGATGTGTCCGAGCTGACCGTGGGCCACCGCCCGGCCAGCATCTGCCGGAGGAGTCGGTCCCCCGTCGCGTTGGAGAAGGAGGGGCTGAGCCTTGTACCCGTAAGGTGCCGGGGCGTGGAGAGCCTGCGTGTGTGTACCCGGGGTCTCCGGCAGCGTGGGGTGAGGGAGGGAGGAAGGGCGGGAGGGCAGGCTGCGGAGTGGGTGAGAGACTGACAGAGCTTTCACCCAGGAAAAGAAAAACAGAAGTTGTCCTTGTCTTGGTGCAGAGAAACCTTAGGTGGCTCCAGCGAGTCACGTGATTCCGGGTCTGTGGGAGTGGAGGGGCTTAGCGGAGGATTTTTTTCTTTTTGTGGCCTGGGACCAGGCCGGGAGCTCTGGATGTTCGCAGACCTTGGAGGAGGGAGGGGGAGGCGCTTGGTCAGGAGCATCACTCCGTGGCCTTGGCTGGAGCTCCTTTCCACCAGTTGTGTCCCAGAGCTGGTGTGGGAGCGGATGTCTTCCTGTGATGCTGCTGCGCGAGATTTCATGGATGTTATTCATATCATCCTGTCTTTTTCTGAGAAGAAAAAAGTCAGGGAGTGAGTCAGCATGGCTATGAGATCTTCAGATTGAATGGGTTGGATGTGGTAATTCACACCCGGTGCCTTGTCCTTTAAAGGCCATCTAAAAGTCCTCTACTCTGTCATGCACAAAAAGGGCAAGTGTTAAAAAAAAAAAAAAAAAAAAACCAACCCGGAATACAGAAGTCCCAGATCTCACGGGATGTCTTGCCCACTGAACAATAGATTAACGGCGACAGTCCCATTCTGGAGCTGCCTGTGATGGCTTTTTTGTCCACTTTACATGTTTCTTCTCCTGCCTCACAGTCATCTAGTCATCATGAAATGTTCAATGGTCTTGACCCTACTTTCTCACCACTCCTCCAATTTCATCTCCTGTGCACCCACTTTTCTGTAGACAGCGTCTCTCTCTGTATTCTGTGCACTTTTGATTGTATATTTCATGCCAGTGACCAAGTTCTGAAACTGTGTGGTGGCCACAGGAAAGGAGGTAGTGAATGCTGGTAAAGCTCTCTCTTCGCAAGTGGAATCAAAGTTGAACGCTATTTGTCTTCTCATTCCTATTTATTTTAAGCATTATTTAGGGGCCTTCAAGTACAGGGATTATCTCAATGTGCTAGGTGAAAATACAACCTTTTTACTAAAATAGGCCTGTTAAAGTCACATCAGATTTATAATTATAGTTGTTATTCTGCAATCACGATCATAAGCAACTGGGAAAGCCAACTAACTAGGGACTGCTAAAATTTCTTCAATACTCATCATACAAATAATTTGACTTTTGAATACACTACTTATTTTGAAATATGCTGTTGTTTCTATGACTTCAAGAGATAGTTTATAAAATAACATTGCAATTACGGTAAAATATAAAGTACACGAGTACCTCCTGCTCATTGCAATCTGTGTTTATAACTTCTGTGGATATCTGGGTTGGATTTGGGTTTGTGCCTCTTCAATATTCATGTGTATAATATGGATTTTTCAATGTTTCAAAAACCAAGTAGCAGTATATTTACTATGCTTGCAAAACTGGATAGTAATAATCAGTTTAAAATGTTGCTGATCTATTGTAGAAAAATTGATTTGCCAATGTTGGAGTTTAATATTGGAAAGTTACATAACCAGTCCCGAAAGATCTGACATAGAACATTTGAGAAGTTTTTGCTTGGGAAACGGGAAGGGAATAAAATTTCAGTTTGTAAAAGATGCACCTATGTTGGTTATCTTCTGCCCACCTACATAATACTGGAAGAAACTAGTGCATAATAAGTGAAGATTTATGTATTTCAAAAGTATTGGTGTACTAATTGTTGTGATTTTGTGGTTCTTGCCACATTCATAAGGATGGAGTCACATTCTTGAAATGAAAGCACAATTTAAAAATAAGGTATTATACCTTGTTTAAAAGCTACCAGTGCAAACCTAACAACTGGGTGTACAATACTGCACACTTTCACAGTTGCTTCTCTCCACCATCCTCCTCCACTGAAGTGTAGTGACTTGTATCCGCTGGTATCAGTCTTGCTAATCATAATAGACCTAAGGATCGCCTAAAATATGGCTACTCTTTTATATGGACAAACTGTTTAAGCTGTCTAAGAATTCGTGTGTGTGTGTGTGTGTGTGTGTGTGTGTGTGTGTGTGTGTGTTTGTGTATACAATTTTTGAGTGAAGATCGGCCCTATACTGAACTCACTATGAAGGCTAGCTTACAGCTCACAATTCTTCTACCTCAGACTCCCAAGAACTTGGATTACAAAAGTGTGCCACCATACCTTACACTAATATTTATATAATACTTATATTAGTATATTAGTCAACTTTCTCATTACTGAGAGTATATGACAGTAACTTAAAAATAAAAAGGTTTTATAGCATCTAGTGGGTTCAGTTCAAAGTTGACTTGCTTCAATGCAGAAATTGTATGATGGAATGGTCTGGCAGAAGATTTCATGCATCCCATGGCAGCCAGAAAGCAGAGAAAAAAAGAGAAAGGATTCAGGGACAAGAATATACCTTTCCAGGTCATAACTCCAGGAACTACCTCCAACAAGGTCCTACATCCTAAGAATACATTGAAATACTGAGCTCAATCATGGATGGCTCCACTGATGGTATAGTACACATGTGATCCAATCACTTTCTAATGAGTATAACACCAATGGGATCCAATTGCTTTTCAAATGTGTGTGTCTATGTGGAGACATTTTAGATCTAAACCATCCTGGTCTCTAAAACGCTCATGTTCATCTCATTAGACAAAGTGAATTTAGCCCATCTCTAAGAGTTGCTGAAGTTTTACCAGTTCGAGCATTGCTTTAAAGTCCTAGTTTAAAGTGTCCTCCGAGACTCAAGGAAAAACCTTAGCTGTGATCCCCTGTAAAAAAAATAAAAAAGAAAGTTAAATACTTCTAACATACAATGGCATAAGGTAAATAATCTCATTTCAAAAGGAAGAATGAAATGATAGGAAGAAATAGGACCCAAGCAAGACCAAAAACCAGGAGAGCAATCATGAACACCTTGTCTAGAACCCAGGGCAGAGTGTGTTGAGATATGAGCTCCAAAGTAGTTGGACATTCTTTCACCAATGGTCTTGCCAGTTGCAAATCTCATGACCTTTTTTTGTTGGCTTACTCTGATCAGTGCCTGTAGTTTTTCTTGATAGACATTCCACGTTTGTGGCCTCTCCAACTTCCTAGAGCCTCTCCACCTTTGACTTCACTCTCATAGCTTTACATACTTCTCATGTTCTCATAGACTTCTCATGAAACCTATGTGGAATCTTTGGTGGCCCTACAACTTCGGACCAATTACTGAGATGCCTCCAAACCTCCTTTTCTATTGTCCTGATACAAAGTAATATTTTAATGTCACCCTTTTTAGCAACCATTGCTTTCCATAGCTCCAGTTTTATAGGAGCTTTCTTTCTTATAAAACTGGAAAACATTTATATCAGATTGGCTATGCCTTTTTGTCCTGATTCTCTATTAAATCTGCCTTAAAGCTGCTACCAGTACCTATGCCAAAGCCTGAAAATTGGACTGACTTGAATTTTCTCTTCCAGATGAGTTAGTCCTCTACGTTTAAATTTAGGCTTCACACAGGTTCTTAGGACATAGACAAAATGTAGACAAATTCTTTGCCTGAATAAAATCCAACTGACCTCTTGTCCAATTCTCAATACAATCTTTATTTTAACCTGAATCCTCATGAGCCTGGCCTTTACTGTCTTCGTTCCTATCAGCACTTCTGGTCTCCTGAGCATCTTGCAGAATTCCTCACCAAGATTTCCTTGCAGTAATCTAGGTCCTCTAAAACACACATCTCTAAACTTTTCCAAACTTCTCCAACAAATTAGCTCTAAAAGCTTTTGAACCACATGATCAGGTATAGTCAGCAATAATTGCAGCTCTGTAGTATCAGTTTTCTATATTATTCTTCCTGCTCTTCACTGGTACAGAAAAATCCAACACCCACAGCTTAAAGGAGAATAAATTCATTTGCCTCAAGATTTCATTGGGTTCAATCCAAAATTGGCTGGCTGCAAGGTAAAAACAGTACGACAGTATGGCCTGACTGAATCCATCTGCTATGGCAGCCAGGAAGAAAAGAAAGGAAAGAATCAGGGACAAGAATACAGTCTTCCAAATCAGGTCCCAAATACCTGTCTCCAACAAGGCCCCATTTCCCAGTAGCACAGTGGGTGATGGAACTCCTCAGTGGACACTCCTAGTAATGAACATAGGACCCTCATGGTCCAATCACCTTCTAAACACACTAGACTTTGGTAGAACATTTTGGATCTAAAACTTGACAATAATCATTATAAACTAGGAATTGCTTTGAGCAATTTCTTTTGTTAGATTCTCATAACTACCTTATGTAGTTCATGTTGATATCTTCTCCATTTAGCATATAGAAAACATGAAACAAAGAGAAATAAACTGGCTTAGATGACACATTTTATTACAGATACAAGTGGAAATTTAAGCGCAGGCATGTGGCTTTAGTCAAAGGTAAGCATGGCTCTTTTAGAAGGCCATCAGGTTGCTTGTGTCTGAGGGGTGCCCGACTAAGGGGGAGTGAGGAATGCCATCTTGTAAGCTCACAGAACAAGACATATTAATTTGCTCTTGGCTAAGTATTCTGTGAGAAGTGCACTTTTCTAAGTCACCAAATATGTGGCACCTTGCTCCTACTGTGTCATCTGTAGATGCAACATGTACACATAGCTGAGTGCTTATGTAGGTAACTTTGAAATTTAATACTGCTGTGTTTTATATTTTCCTGGAGTTCACCTGAGAGCAGCTTTGTCTTCCTCTCTTTAAAACGGAGTTGCTGCTTAGCATACTGAAAGCTTTGTTTTCAGATTAATGGAAGGTTTATACCTTGCGTAGTTATTTACTGAATGGAGTTGCTAATTTTCTGAAGGCCCCCAAATTCTCTTTCTCTTTTTATATCTCTCTCTGATGGTAGTGGGGATTGAAATGAGGACATTTGCACCGAGCAACAGCTCCAGGCCCTCTTGTTATTTTAAGACAGAATTCTGTCTTGTTTCTAAGTTTTCTATGATGGTCTTGAACTTACAATCCTCCTACCGCAGCAACCCAGAGTGCTAGGATTGCAGGTGTGTTCTCCCACACTTGGTTAATTTTCTCATTTCTGAGGTGTATTCAGTTTTCTAATTTTGTCATTTTTGAAAATATGCAATTATAACTATATCACAAAATTGATGTGATACTTAGATACACTCATATTTGGAAAACAGGAGAATCGTGGTCTATACTGAGTGTTCAATACATGCTATATATTGCTGTTATGCAGGGTGATGTAACACATCTCAAATATTTCTTACTTATAGTAAGTTTTAAATGTTAGTTGTTTTTATTGATTCTTTCTCTAGAGATTATTGTATTTAATAACAAAATGCATGTATCTTTAGGATAGATGGGACCTAGAAACCTGGTAACCCGTCTGAAAGGACTAGGGTGGACAAGCCCGGAGAAGATAGATGTTCTCTGATTTCCTGAAGTTTTTAGCTTTGCAGTGGAGAGAAAAATCACCCTGAGTATGCAGCTCGGTGGCTGAGAAAGTGAACTTAGGAATTATTTCGACTTGCGTGCAGATTTCATTTTTGCCTTTTGCCTGCTGTGTTCTTTTATTGTTTTAAAAATTGAGAAATGAGAGATATTCCTTACTTTAAAATATGAGTAGATGAATACTTATATAATTTTGGTAAAACATTTTATTCATTGAATGTTTGATACTTTTTTAATATAGGAGAGTCTTATTCACAAATAATAATAAAAATTGACAGAGAAATGTAGGCATGTTTTCTTGCCTTTAAAATTATTGGATGATGTCACCTGGGCCGAGTAATTTAATTTTTCAAGCTCTTTTGTTGAATACTTGAGTATTATTCTTCTAGGCTTATACAGTATGCATAGCTTATGACTAAAGGTTGTAGAACCTATAATTTTTTTATTTTTACGCTTGTGGTTTTCTACTTCAGGTATGCTCCTAGTCAGTGCCTAAGGCAGCAGTGATGTGCAGTAGACATTTTCCCTCCCTTTTAAACTATTTTGTGTCTTCTTCATTCTCTCAGTGGAAGGTGTAAGGATCATCCCATCTCTAGACCTTTTGTAATTCAGTCTGTGATTTCTCTATCTCTGGCGTTCTATCTCTCTTTGCTTAAGATCTTTCACTTCATTCATCAGGTAGAATAACTCTTCTTTTAGCTCCACAAATTCCCTATGCTCTGCGCCTTCAAAAGTGCTGTTGCTATTGGTTGGAACGCTCCTAATAACCAGAGCCATTATATTTCACCTGCAGCCTTCCATCCAAACATTTTCCACTTGTCTTGTTCAAATACACCTTAAAAATATTTTCTGACCTCCTACACCAGTAGACCGATTTAACAGTGTCTGATTCTTCCTGCATTGCTGCGCATACCACCTTTATCACACATGGTGGCTGCACGTTTGATAATCCCTTACTGACTGCTATGTTTCAGAGGGCTATTCTTCTCACCCGCTTTTTTTGGACGGGCATTTCATGGAAGCAGGATGAGCGCACACTCGTTGGTTGTGTACTGTAATGGAGAAGGAAAGTGAAATACGACCTATAAAATTAACAAATAGAGAGAACCATATTTTCAAACATTTCAATTTATATTATAGAGTGAGCCATGGCTAAGAAACAATGTTCTTCTAAGTTTCTCACATCCAGTTGGGTTTATGTAGGAAATAGTTATTATTCGCTGTGTAAGCGTGACTGTTGGGTATGTGGAAGTGATTTTGGAAACCTAGTGGAAATCCCAGTCAAAGATGGCATGGATTCTTTGTTTTTAAGTGAGGGCTATCAGAATATATATATAACTTATATTCATTAGAATTCCTTGTTAGGAAGACATTTCATGGACTTTTACAAAGTTGTCTACCTCAGTGGGAACAGAGACCATCATATAGCAAAATTCTCTGTGCCACCTGCATCAGCCCTGTTTATTGGTCTCCAGGACACCGCGGATCAAACATCTGTTATTAATGCTGCCTTTCTCAGAATAATGCAGACATGGAATCATATAGGATGTGGGCTTTTGTGTCTTTTTCTCTTTAAATATAGCCTAATTACTTTGAGATTCAGTCATCTAGTGTCTGTCAATAATGTCATTTTTTCAGAAAGAAGATTTCTGAGATAATTGACTTGTAATAAAGTCCACATATTTGGAACTATACAATTTGAAAAAAAAAGATTCAACATATGTTGATGCATTTGAAACCACCACCACAATTATGTTAGCGAATATACCAAACACCCTGAAAATTTCTTTAAACTGTTTTGGAAACCACCCTTCTTAGCTAGGCAAAGTGGTGCTTGAGTGTAATTCCTTCTAATGGGAAGTTTGAACCAGGAGGATTGCAAGTTTGAGGTCAGTCTAGGAAATCTCATGATGTAGTGCAGTGAGATCTTGTTGCAAAACAAACAAACAAACAAACAAACAAAAAAACCTCATTGTGAGGCTTTGGGTTCATTCTTTATTATCTCAAAAAACAAAACATAGCAAACAAACAAAACACCTTAGCAATTCTCCTTCTTTCTCCTATGAGCCCTTTGATGTTGATCTCCTTCCTATCCTGTAAGTTAGTCTGTACTCTCTAATTTTATGTCCATGACATTCTTATGTTTGTGTGTGTAGTACTGAAAATTAAGCTCATGGTCTTCACACTGAGCTACATTCCAAGCCCATGTTTATTTTATTTTGAGACAGTCTTGCTACATCAATAAACTTGGCTTGAACATGTGATCCTTCTGCCTCAGCCTTCCAGAATGCCTGGATTGCAGGCCTATGCCCTCAAGCCTGGCCCTTGGGACTCTTTTGTGTCTTTTTTTTCCACTGAGGAAAAGATATTTTAATATGAATTACTTTTATTTCATGTATCAATCATTTTCATTTTTAATTAAATGTTTGAGTAGTGTGACATCGGGTAGATAATGCTACTCACTGTTGGGGTATCTCTGGCTCATTTCCAGTCTGATGATTGCACATAAAGCTGCTATGGATATTTCTGTATGAAGTTTTGTTTGTTTTGTATACTTACATAGGAGCAGAATGGCTGAGGCATACAGAAGAAATTGTCAAATTGGTTTCTAGAATGGCTGTATCATTAATATCTCTCCAGTAATTTTGAGTGGTCCAGGTTCTTCACATCCTTGCCAACACTTGGCATGGCCAATCTTTTGATTTTATATGTTCTAAAATGTATTTGGTGATAACTCAATACAGTGTTAATTTGAATTTCTCTAATGGTGAATGGTACTGAGCATCCTTTTTATGAAATTATGTAACAACCAGGAATTTTCTCTGGTGAATTTTTCTTCAAAATGTATGCATTCTTCCTCCCTTTAAATTGAGTCATTTTCTTATTAGTAAGTTAAGTAAGAGGTTTGTGTATAGGCTTTTATAGGATATTGATTTTGAAAATATGTTCTCTTCATATGAATCTATTTTTGTAGAAAGGGTAGGTTTTGAGTAAGAGAAAGAGACTAAATGATACTAGAGTTATAAAGGAGACTACCCAATGCAAATAAAAAATTGATTTTCAGAGTCTCAGTGTATAATAAAATAGGAAAGGGGGATAGACAGCGAGTCTAAGAACCCTGAACAGAGCACCTGTTTGATGTGCACTTTAGTCTTACTTTTGTAAATACTAATAGTAAGAAATAGCCATACAATAGCAATATTGACAGTAATCATTGAGTTTTATAGTTTAGAGATTTCTTTCACATGCACAATCAATTTTAAATACAAGTTTTTGGGTTTGATCTGATGTGTTTTCACTGTGAATATGTGGTTATACATGAATGAAGTGGTGTATGTGTGTGTATGTGTATGTGTAAGTGCGTGCAAGGACAGTACAACAGCTATGCCAGCATCTGGGAGGCGCTTCCCCAGCAGGGCAAGGGACTGTGTCCTGATGAGATTTGGCAAGTGGCACAGTAAGTCTTGATAAGTACGGGGTCTGTAGCTGTACTTTGCAAATGACAATTCAGGTACAGGATGGTTAAGAGATTCCTGCGTCCGTAGGATATTCTGAATTCTGCAATTTTTTTAGTGGTCCTTTATTTATACACTGTTCAAGTCAAAGAAAAATTATGTGCATTTGTTATTTTTTAATATTAGAAAACATCAATTATTTTTAAAATTTCATTTTGATTTTTTTTGTGTTCTATAGTAAGTTAAAAAAACTTTTTCACACATAATCACTTGGTTCAATGTATTCTGTTTTCATTGTTCTGTTCGGGGCCCTGAGTTCTTGCAAAGTAATTATTATCTAAATGGAGAATATTTTTTAATATATATCATCAAACAATTGTCAACATTCAAGCTGTGAGGGGGAACAAAGAGTATATATGCATAACAAATATCTGTATATAATATATGATATTTAAGCCCAGAATAATTTAAAAATAACACTGTAATATGTCATGAGCTGCTTCACTCCAAGTTTGCTTAAACTAAATTAAAATGATAAATTATTCAGAACAGCTTCTTACATTTCCATTATTTATAATAGGTGTCTTTCTGAAATAAAATACTATTCATTAAAGTTTTTTGAATTTAAAAGATAGTGAAGAAAAAACAAAAGTAGATAACTACCAAAATTAGCAAATGTAATTTTTATTTTTTTGAGGAAATATTAAAAAAAGAAATTAGGAGTAAAATGTGTGCATTAATGTAATTTAGATTTATGTAAATTTATATCAAGGAGAGTATGCATGTTGCCAAGATTGCATATTACTTTTTTGTTCTGGAAATCAGGAAAATACACAGAACTCATCTCAAAAGTAGTTTTTTTCTATATAACAATAGAGAATGAAATAAAGAACATTAGGTGTATGCATTAGGGTGCCATGGCTGTCA
The DNA here is from genome assembly GCA_004027205.1 of Ctenodactylus gundi. Classification (NCBI taxonomy): domain Eukaryota; kingdom Metazoa; phylum Chordata; class Mammalia; order Rodentia; family Ctenodactylidae; genus Ctenodactylus; species Ctenodactylus gundi. Next base: position 268,627 of record PVKB01000879.1, read on the forward strand.
TAACCTTCATACCTAATTCTATAGCCCATGGGTTTTTTTCCTTTGCCATACTGGGTATTGAAACCAGGACTTTGACACGGAGCAATATCTTCAGTCCCCTTTTTACTGTTTATGGTAGACAGGGTCTCGGTAAACTGCTGAGCTGTCCAGGCTGGGCTCAAACTTGGGATGTTCCTGCCGGAGCCCCAGCACCCAGCAGATTACAGGTGTGCGTCATCACACCTGGCTTTACCAATGGAAATTTGTTTTCTCCTAGTTCTGGAATCGAGAAGCCCAAGATCCAGGTGTGTGGCCTCTCTGTTGCTTGCAGTGCTGCCTTCTCACTGGTCCCTCATGCGGCCACCCTGGGTCTGCGGCGGAGCTGTGTCCTAATCTCCTTTTATAAAGACGCCAGTTGTATTGGAGTAAGGCCCACTCTTAGGATCTCATCATATCTTGATTACCTTTTTAAAGGTCCTGTCTCCAGATGCAGTCATATTCTAAGATATTAGGGGTTAGGACTTCAACATATTGGTTGGGTGTTGGGGTAAGGAAAGACACAGATTTCAGCCTGTAATTTTTGGGTAACCATGAAATAATTTAGCCTTATTACAGTGCTAGATATTTTATCTTCTGTCAGGCTCAGTGGCACAATCTTGTAATCCCGCACTCTGGGAGGCTAAGGCCGAACGATCAGAAATTTCAGCCCTGCCTGGACAACTTACATTCTGTTTCAAAATAAGTAATAATTATGCTGGTAAGTAAGTACAAATGTAAATAAATAAATAAAAATAAATGCCAAGGACTGGGATGTAGCTTAGTACAGAGGCCTTCGGTTCAGTTCCCAATACCACCACCACCGTCAAAAAAATTATATATATATATATATATATACACACACGTGTGCGTGTGTGTGTGTGTGTGTGTGTGTGTGTGCATGTATGTATATAATTTGAGAGGTAGGGAGATATCACAGACATGGAATTCTTGTCTAGCATTCATGGGGTCTTGGGTTTGGTCTCTAAGACTTGCAAAATACCTCTGGGCTCTTATCAAGACAGATCATATCACGACTTTTACCATGTTACTATGTGTACCTATATTTTTGTTGGTGTCGTTATTCTGTGACATGAGTATACAAAGCGTACTTTACCAACTTTTTCATTTTTGGCTCTTTATTTTTAAAAACAGAGCAGTTGTGGACAGATTTCACCTTTTTTTTGGACCTGAGTTTGTATTTCTGCTGGATGTCTCCCCAAGAGTGTGATCCCTAGATCTTAGGTAATGTGCATGTCTAGCTAACATTCATTTTCTAAGACATAAAATCTATTTGAAATATGAATATCCATATGTATATTTTGTAAATTGGTCAGACATTCTAAGGGGAAGAGATCAAATTATTTAAGAAGGTGATGTCAAGTGAAGTCCGGAAACTGGACAAATTCTACCTTTTAAACATTTCTTTTGCCTCTGTAAAGATTTCCTGTACCCATAACTCTGTAGTTATTTTTCATATAAATACATTCCTAAATTGTTGGAATTCATTTTTAGTGCTGTTTTGGCTACCAACACCGCCTTCACGCTTTATGGAATTTCCATGTGCCCTTGTGTCTGCTTAAAATCGCAACCCGCTGGTTTCTTTAGGTTTCCCACGTATGCTTTGTGCATCACTTCACACTTAGCAAGTACCAAGTGCACACTATTCACTGACAAAAACTTACTCCTTTATGCTAACTACACCCTGGTTAGCTGTACCCTGGCAGTATATCTAACACAGAGTTTAAGTAAATAATTTAAGTCCACACCCCCAAACATGACAATCTTGTGCTTTATGTGAGTGAGCATGATTTTGAAAGCATACTTGTTATTTAAATGAGATTCTGAGAACACGAAGTTTTACATAACTTCAGGTACTGTGTTATTCTTTCAGCTCATATTACTGTAAAATTTTCTCTAAATTAATCAGACATTTCTTTTATATCCAGGCTTTTGCCTACGAACCAGGAAGTGAGCTCAAAAAATTCCTTCAACAGGTTGTCATGCATAGTCATTAAGCAGCTTTTATTTTGTTAGGGTGTGCCAGTAATAAATATTTTCTCTCAGAGACACTTAAATTATAGCCATGGTGTGGAGCTTAATAACATTGTTGAGGTACAGAACAATACTTCCATTATTGCAATTTGTATTTATTGGAGAATAAAGGGTGTTAGGTGAAAAGAGTCGATGAGAAGAGAGAATGACTGCCGAAGGCCTAGGGAGTGCCTGACACTGATGGAACTGGGTTAATGTTTGCTGTAGTTCTTGGGAGTATAATGGCCGCTTGTCAAACCTCCACCATGTAATGCCCCTTGTAGGCTTGTAGGGATATTAGGGGACATAAATGTAATGATTAATTTTAATGCAAGACAAAAATCAGATTTAAACATTTTAAATTTGTATTCTTTACCATGTTTTATTTGAGTTTTGAGAAAAGTTTTAATGTAAATGTTCAGATGTATAGCTATTACATTATAAATGAGGCAATCATAACTAACTTTTATGACAGCTTTATCAATAATTTACGACATACCATTTACCAACTACTTGAGGGTGTTTTTTTTTTTTTTTTTTTTTTTTTTTTTTTTTTTTTTTTTTGTTTTTTCCTTGAGATAGAGTTTCACCAGGTCACTAAGAGACACAAGCTTTACTCAAACTCGTGACACTCCTGCTTCAACTTCCCAGAGAGGTGGGACAGTAGGCACTCATCACCATGCTCAGGGAGCCTTACCTTGTGGTCATCCACGTGTGCCCTGGTGTTGAGCATAACACACATCCGGCCTCTGATTAACTATTGAAATCAGGTACACACATTAAGAATGTTTTACAATCCAGTTTTGTACCTGAAATAAGTTGTGTGGTCACAAATACTTCATGAATAAACATATTAATAGAATAGGTTAAAACTTTAGTGTAGATTTCTTTGATTTAGGCAATAGAATACATTGAAAAATGTGAAAAATGAGTGAAATTTCTATGACACTTCTATAATTGTGTATGTATGTATGTATGGCCTATAAAATAATTTATATTTTGCTTATTTAAAATAGACTCTGTAGGTTTTTGTAGCATGTTAAGGTAGCAGTTCTTTTGCTGGATATCTATCATAGGCAAAATTTTGTGCGTTAGTGGGAGGAGTCGTGGGCAGCAGTACCAGTCACAGTGATGGTATATTAATAGAGGAAATGAACAAATTGTGCCAATGTCCATCACTAGTGCAAGGGACCAAATAGTTGCTTTGTATGTACACAGAACAGACCGCATTTGAGTGACAGTGAATAAGTGAGTGCTATCCTCAGTGACAGGTTTCAAGTTCAGAAACAGAGTTAGGTAAGACACAGATTAGAGGAGGCTATTTTGAGTATGAGTCCTATTATATCAGTTATAAAAACACAACTAAAAAATAGAAGTACACTTCACTCACATAATGAATAAATATGATTTTTGTTTTATAAATAAGAGTGAGAATGATGATTGAGATGATTGAGGCCTTAGGGTCATGCTGAGCTTTTGGTGTGTACCAGGTAGGTGGGAGGTTGATTGGAGAGAGGCAAAAATGGGACTTTCCCAGTTCTCTGTCTTCACTTGGGTATCAGCCTCTGGTATTTTATTTATTATTAGTCTTTTATCCTATATGTGAAGCACTCGAGAGGCTGAGGCCAGTGGGTTGCTCTGAGTTGGAGGCCATTCTGGACTATATAGTAAGGTCACAACCAGTCTGCACTACAGCCACAGAGTGAAAGCCTATCTCTAAAAATAAAAAAAAAATTGAGAAGCAGAAGCTAACTTTTATTTATTTATTTATTTTACTGTGGCAGGATCTTACTCTGTAGTCCAGGCTGGTTCTGACCTCACCTATACTGGAGCCTGGGACGCACAGTTACTGTCCTGTCTCAGCCTCTTAATTGCTGGAATTACAGGTATGTACCACCACACCCGGCTTCTTCTTCTTTTTTTTTTTTTAATGTAGTGCTGAGGAATCAGTTCAGGGGATTGAGCATGCTATGCAAATCCTTTAACCACTGTGCTATACTCGGAGACCTGGAAGCTAACTTTTAAAATAAGAAAGGCTAGCAAGTCAAGTGCTAAGTACCTGAGTTAGATTCCCCAGCACCACATAAACTGGGCGTGGTGGCACACGCTTGTAATCCCAGCACTCAGGAGGCTGAGGCAGGAGGATTGCTCTGAGTCCAAGGCCATTCTGGACTCTATAGTGAGTTCAGGACCAGCCTGGGCTGCAGAGTGAGACCCTATCTCCAAAATACATGAATATATAAACAAATAAAATAAAAAAGGAAGGGAATTTTTCTTGTAAGGAAACATACATAAAAAGCCTTTGTTGTACTAGAAGGAGCACTGTGTTTAAAGAGAAGAAAGAAGACCAATGTGTTGATAGTGCAAAGAAGTGTAAAGAATATTACCTGAGAGGTACGAGGGTAAAATAATGGATCTTGTGGATAATGTTAAGTTTTTGCATTTCCCAAAATGAGAATCTATGAAGAGTTTTTTTTTTTCCTGAACTTGAACTCCCCATCTCTGATCTCAGCCTATCAAGTTGCAGGATTAAAGGCGTGAACTGCATGCTTCATGCTACCAAGACATTTTAAACAGGGAAATGATGTGAACAGATTCACATTTTCAATATATCATTTTAGCTGCTGAAGAACAACTAAGAGGTTGGAATCAAAGGTAGATATCAATGGGTCCATCAAGAGAATAATTCAGTAATCCAGGAAAAAATGATAGCTTGTGTGAAGATGCTATCAGAGGAGATGAGGAGAGATAGAGTGGTTTTAGAGAGCTTTTGAGGGCAAAATGTGAGAGAAATGTTCAGGAATTCGATATTGCAAATGTGGAGAAGATGCCTCAGGAGTGACTTCCAGTTTCCTTGCTTGCTAAGTGGTGGCACTCTTCAAGAGAGAGGACGCAGGCAGACCACGGGTTAAAGGGATGATGCTTACAGCCCAGCAGATTTGTCCATATACCATCTATGCATTTTAGACTTCTGAGAACAAGTACTGATAGAACTTAGTCTCTCAAAAGTATGCTTCCATAATGTCTGCAGTGTGTTTTAAACTGAGTGAATTTTCAGTGTAGTGTAGTCTTAAACTATATTCCCCCCTACATTTGCTTTAGAAAACACACCTAGAGTTAGAAATGCTTGTCTTTCTCTCCCACTTTAGAATTCTGACCATTGTCCTTTCCTTCCACCATACAAATACCTCACTCTACATTCAGCACAGTAGAGGATTCCTGGATTCTTGGTACTCCATTAAAATAACTGCTCTCACTTCTAGTAGCCTAGTGCCTGTTGTTAGTCTCTTTTCTGGGTAAGTGCAGACCTCAATGTTTCATATACTGCTTCTCAACTTTTTAAAAAAATGTGTTCTTTTTTAATAAATAGAAACCACATTATTTCATTTATTGCTGCAAATAATACATGAGAGGCAACCAATCAAGAGGGCACTGAAGGTTTTTTCATCTAAAAAATAACAGAAAAAATAAGCCTCTTCACCATGCAAACCTGTAGATCTCTGAGATTTCTGTTCTTTCACCCCACCCAGCTGGCTACTTTCAGAATGACTCTCTGCCTTCAAATTTTATTTTATTTTTAATTTTTTACTACTTTATTTTTAAATTTTCCTCCATATATATGCAATACATAATGTTTACAATGAACTTGAGTATTTTGTGCACATATATATCCCATCAACATTACAATCCTTCACATTTTTGGCCCTCCCACACTCTCCCCATCCCCCCAGCTCCCACTCTCACACCCATTTGCTTCTATAGAATGCCTGCATCAGAAAAACCATGCAATATTTAGCATTCGACTCACTTCAGTACTCAGATCACCACTCTTTAGCACAGCTTCCCACCCCTAATACGGCCGAAGTGGCCATGTCTTGATGCCTCTTTTTTTGGTCCAGCACAGCCCTTTATTAGGATGATTTGTTGAAAGTTCTTTTTTCTGTATCTTACTGTATCTTTGTTGAGATTCTTTAACATAGCCTCACCCACCAGTCCACATAAGGAAAGAACTACAATGAAATTCATAAGGGTGGGAAACATAAGAAAGAAAAAGAGAAGTTAAATTTCAAGTTTCTTAGCTGAGAACTGAAAGGTAAATGTTTGCACATTCAAAAAACATTCAGGTTATCATTAGATCAATCAGTTATTTTAGGATAAACTGATATCAAAGACCGAGTAAGTGAATTGTTACATTAAATGAACTTAAGTCTATATCACAAAAGATATATTATACGTAAAGTAATAAATATAGGACATACTTAGTTATTTCAGAATTTTTTAACTTTCATAAATTATTTACACTAACTTCGTTAATTACTAACATATTGCTCGACTTGGTTTATCATTTCATTTACTTGTTTATCCATAAATTCATGCATACATATTTTTAAATATTTTATACCAATTCCCAAGGTCGAATATAATTATGTTTTGCAAACTAATATACTATTAAAATAATAATTATGAGGGAAGTTTCACAGATTTTATGAGAAAGTTGATATTATTTTAGTAGGATATCAATCAAATGATTCCAAATACCAATCTGATTTTTTGGTACACTTTCTCTTTAGATGTCTCCTTTCCTCCATGTTCTCTGGTGCTTCTTATCTCTCTGTCTCTCTCAAAGATTCCTTCAAGTATTTTCTGCAATGCTGGACGAGTGGGTCGCAATTTCTTTAGGGATCCTTGATCATAAAAGTTTTTACTTCTTCAATTTTCAGGGATTATTTTGGTGGATACAACCTGAGTTGACACTTGCTGTCTTGAATGATTTTGCTCCAGGCTCTGCTGGCCGTTACAATTGTATTGAGAAATCTGTAGTAATTTGAATGGGCTTGCCTTGGTAGAATAATGTCTGTTTTTCTCTTGCTGCTTTTAATATCCTCTCTTTATGTTATATTTCTAAGGTTTTGATTATGATATATCATGACAAGTCTCATTGCTGGTTGAGGTTATTTGGTGTTCTGTAAGCTACTTTTACCTGAAAATTAATTTCTTTTTCTAGATTTGGGGAATTTTCTTGCATTATTTTAGTGAATAAATTCTTTATAGCTTCAGTGCTGTCTTCTGCTCTTTCTCCCACACCCACAATTCTAAGATTAGTTCTCTTTGAATCACTCATCAGCTCTTTTACCCAGATATTTTGCTAATTTCTAATGTTGGAGTTGTGCCTAATTCTATCATTTGCTTCCTCAGTCTTGCCTTCAACGCCTGAAATTCTATTCTTGCAGTGTTCAAGTCACCTCCCCTGATTTCAAACATATTTTTTCATGTCTGAATTTTAGTAGATGTCTTTTTAAAATTTCCACTTCTCTATCAAAATGTTCCTTCGTATCTCACATTTTCTTATTTACTTCAGCCAACTTTTTATTTGTGGTTTCTATATGCTTAGTTAACTTTGTCTCCATTAAGACCATTATTATTTGGTTAGTAAGTTCTTCTTTTAGCCCACTGATCAATGCTTGCATTTCTTCGAGAGTATCTTGTTTGAACTAGTTCCGCTATCTCAGGGCCCATGACATTCTGGGGTCCCAGGCATCTCTGTGGTGTCCTGTGGCCTTGTCTTCTTCCCATGTTTCTGTTGTTGAGGGTCTTCACTGTAAAGACCTAGCTGAGAGTTTCTTTGAATGAGTAAGGGGGTGTTTGGGGGCATCTGAAATTCCTCTGTGTTTAGTGCTGGGAGTAGGCAGGGAGGGAGGACCTCACAGCTGGATGTCTTCTGAGGTGTCATGATCTCACCCAATGCCCTGAGAAGAGCTCTTCCTCCTGTCCTGGCTTCCCTCCTAGGACAGAGGTAGGGCTCCACACTCAGAGATGCTTCGATTACAGCTGAGTTCTTCAGGAGATCAGCAGCCTTTCTTTCCTCTCCGTAACTGTTTCTTGTGTCAGTTTCTTCCTAGGCACTGTTGAAGAGTGACCCCTAAAACTCAGATGTGCTCTTCTGAGCTTTCTTTAAACAGGTCAGTTGTTCAGTCTCTGGCTTTTTTTTTTTTTTTTTGGCTCCTGCTTGTGTCTTTCCCTGTTATCATTGCTGAGAGCTGCTTCTGATTGAGGCTCCAGGGGGCCCTTTCTAGGGGTGCTTACATTGCATTTGTGGTATGCACTACATGCAGGCTCCTTTTCTGGAGGCTGGAGCTACCAACTGCCGTCAATTTCTGCTTCTCTGTGCTTGCCTCCATCTGAGGTTCCAGACTCCTGGCCTTCGTCTATCTGTGGATGCCAGCAGCTCAGGGCCGCATTCAGTCCACCTGGGGCTGTTTTCTTGGCTGCTGTTTTTCTCCACAATCAATATGTCTTTGGGATTTCTGACCCTCCTGTAGTCTCCTTCCAGTTGTTGGGGTGCTCCTTCCTCTCCTGGCTCAGTCAGTGGTTCTGGTCTTTGGATAGGCTTTGCTCTGTCTGGGGATGCTGTGTCTCCCAGCCAGTCATAGTCAGCCTGGAACGGCTTCCTGAGCTGTTGTTTATCTCCACTTCGATTGTGTTATTAGGGTTTCTAACCTTTCTGTGGTCTCCTTTTAATTGTTGAGGTGCTCCTCCCTATCCTAGCTACAGTGAGCAGGCAGGTTTTGACTTTATTCCCAACTTTTTGAGTGGATCCAAGAGGAGGGATTGTGCAACTCTGCTACTCATCTGCCATCTTGACCTGAATTCTCTGCCTTTCAATTTTATACTGTAGGATCCTAGTTCATCAGTATGCGTTAGTAAAGTTACAGATCCCTCTACTAGCTGAAGATTCTGGACAAGTCTTTGATTTTAGTTTCATACCGAGGCCCAGGAGCTGCAAGCAAACGAGATAGAGAGGTCAAGGACATAAGGAGGAAACAAGCAGAAGGACCAGGAGTATGGCTTCCATAGCATCGATGGACAGCAAGCCTCGGAGAGCTGAAAATGCAACGAGCAGTGTTAACTCCTACATAGCTGTGAGGAGTACATGCCTTTGGTTTCTTCTGCAACGTGGGCCACAGGCAAAAATCTGGATGGCAAATGTCACCATGGTGAAGGTGTGCAAGGACTGGAGAAGATGTGAAACCAGGCAGACAGAAGCAAAGATGGCTACACTATTGAAGGACACAAAAGCGACGGTGGCACCACAGTCAGAGAAGAAGAGGCAGCCTAACCGCGTAAAGGCTGACACGGCATCGGTGAGGGAGGCGTGGCCTCTTGTGCCTGTGAAGAGGGCAGGACAACAGCGGCCAAAAGCCTGAGGTTAAGAAAGTCCAATAGAGACCACGTTATTGTTCCCTTCTGGTTGGAAATCCCACGGCCTTTTCTTCTTTTAATTTCTAACAATGTATTAGGCTTCTATCTAGGGAAATCTTCTCATTAGCAGAAACTTGAAAATACCACAGAGAGTAAATATCTTTAAAGATCAGTTAACTGCATAGTTGAAATGGTGGGAAAGTAAGGGGAATTCTCAGAGTCCATGAATAGCGTGAAATCACAAATCAAGAACAATAAGCAAAAACTGAAGCAGACGTTTTCCCTGGAAGTGTTTGGGAATCCTTCATGGTGTACAGTTCAGGATCCAACAAACCATTCTCGATGAACAACAATCCATTTTGGCTGGCAGCACTTGGCAAGTTGGGCTGGGATATCCCTTTGCATGCGCAGGACCCCTGAAAAGCAAAACTTACTGTAAATAAAATAACCGAGGGGGAAGGGGTAGTTGAATACAGTGCAAGAGTTTCCCCTGCTGAAAAATTTCAAGATCTCCTTCATTATCTATGTAACCCAAAACTACCTACAGTAAAAATTTAGTTTAAAAACAATATGTGAGTTGTACAAACAAGCAACGATCCCATGGAAAACAAGTGAAACAAAACACTTTTTGGTGTTTATTTCTTCTTCTTCTGGTTCTGGAGAGTGGATCAGAGCAGAGAAGTGGTGTAGTAGCAAGCCGTACTCCCAGTCCCTAAAAAACACCTTCAAGGTCACAAATAACTTTAATAGGGAAAATTTCAAAAGATAATCATTAAATATAGATAGAATAAGGCATCACAGTAAGAGTGTTCAGGAAAAGTGAAGTACACAGAGAGATTCACAAAGATCATTGCTACTGAAATTTCATTTATAGAGTCCAAATCAATTATACTTAATATGTTTGAAACAATTTAGAGGAGGATGCAAATGATAAAATGTAAGAAACTATCCAAGAAAAGAAACTAATGGGTATGTTTGAAAGAGAACAGCATTTTTAGAGTGAAATACTCAATGGATAAACTCCATGTGTTGATTATATAGAGAAGAATTAGCTGTAAAGGAAATTCTTGAAATGCAGGATAGATTTGAGGAAGTTACACAAAAGAGGAAGCTAATGACAGAGTTGTGCATGAATCAAAGAAAGACTAATTTAGGTGAAACAGAAGAGAACCTGTAATCAAAAAGTCCAAAAAGAGCAGAAAACACGGCAAAGATATTCAGCGATGACAGCTGAAATGCTTCAAAAGCTGATGAAAGATGTTGACCTTCATATTCTTTTTTAAAAAACCTGTCACTTACATTATGATTCAATCACAGATCACCTTGACATAGTACTGTGAAATCACTGAACATTTATTAAGAGCACCAACCAAGAAAAGCAAGAGGAAGAAAGTTAGCAGGAAAAAAAATAGAAAGTAGAAATGACTTCAAATCTGTCAGTATTGAAAATAAATATAAATAGATTAGATTTATTCAGTTAAAAGTGATCAACAAGCCAGGCAGTGTGGGAGGCCAAGGCAGGAGAGCAGTTTGAACCCAGTCTGGGAAATGTAGCGATTAGTTGAGACCATCACAAGATAAAAAACAAAACAAAACAAAACAAAACAAAACAAACAAACAAACAAAAAAAACTAGAGAAGGGGCTGGGGATATAGCAACAGTGTGAAACCCCTGAGGTCAATTCCCAGTAATACATACATGCATATGCATGCGCGCACGTGCACACACACACACATGCATGCACAGAATCAGAAAAATAAAACAAAGTTTCAGTTTTTTTTATTTATAGGAGCACAACTAAAGAATACAGATATGTTAAAAGTAGAAAGATATAGACATATCAAATTGATAATTTAAAAATATTTCATTTAAAGCAGTGATCAATGGAGATTCTAGCACAAAAAAGATATTGCTTTGTGTGGTATGTAGTCTTCAAGGTGGCCCTTTGATTTTTCTGCTTCCTAGTTGCATGGTTTTTGCGTAGTTACATTTAACAATAAACAGGTATAACTTGTATAAATAGGATTCAGAAGTGGCACTAGAAGGCTTCTGAGGTTGGTCCCACCTTGGTCTCTTGGAACATTTTCGGTCTCTTGGAATATTTTCTGTGACAGGTCAGCTGCAATGCCACGTGGACAATCAGGGCACTCTAGGGAGAGCTCTGGCATGTTGAGATTACAGTTCTTTATCTTTTTTTTTTTTTTTTGAGACAGGGTCTCACTCTGTAGTCCAGACTGGTCCTGAACTCACTGGTACAGCCCAGGATAGCCTTGGACTCAGGACAGTCCTCCTAGCTCAGCCTCCTGAGTGCTGGGACTACATATGTGTGCCACCATGCCTACCTTTATGTGGTGTTGGGGCATTGAACTCAGAGCCTTGTACTTGCAAGGCAAGCACTTTAACCACTGTGCCATTTCTCCAGCCCAGATTAAAATTCTTCAATTCTTTCTTTATGCCTGTTTTTCTTTCTCTCTCTCTCTGTCTCTCTTTCTTTCTTTCTTCCCTCCTTTCTTTCTTTCTTTTTTTTGAGACAAGGTCTTGCTCTGTATCCCAGGCTAATCCTGAACTCATTATGGAGCCCAGGCTGGCCTTGGGCTTGTGACAATCCTCCTGCCTCAGCCTCCCCACTGCTGGTATTACATGTGTGCACCACCACACCCAGTTTATGTCATGCTGGGGAATCGAACCCAGGGCCTTGCACTTACTAGGCAGGCACTTTAACTGCTGCACCATTCCTCCAGCCCTGAGATGACAATTCTTATTTCAGTTGTTGTTCTGCACTACTATAGCATGTTGAGCCCAGGGTTTCACACTGAGCTACATCCATAGCACTGTTTAATTTTTATGTTGAGGCAGGACTTTGCTAAATTGGTAAGTTACCCAAGTTGGGCTGGAACTTGTCACCCTTCAACCTCAGGCTTCCAGCACCGCAGGACTGCAGGCATGTGCCATCAGATCCAGCTCAGATTATAAATTTTTGTTGTTTTTATGCCATTCAATATGGCTGCCGCTTGTTATTCAACAATAGATAACTGATATGCTAACGACAGAATTTCAAATAAATAAAAATATAATTTTAAACCTATACGTGTACTTCAAATAAACTAATTTATGGAAATTTTAATAATTCACGCAAATTTTAGTATGTAAATATGTAATTATCGTGTACAACTTTAGCATATAATTGCTGCTACAGGTGTGTTTTTAGCACACCTATATCAGCAATTCTAATGCTACTGACTTGCTTTTTGGCCCCAAGCCATTGGACGGTGCCTCTTGCATGCAGGGCAGTTTTCCTGACTCACTTCGCTCACCCACGTGCCAATCACTCTGGGGCCACACCCAGAAGCAGGCCCTACCAATTTGCTAGGTGTCTCTCAATACAATGCCGTTGGCAAACAATATTCACCGTCACAGATGATGTCAGCATTAGGGGGCAACAAGCGCTGGCGTGCGCTGGCTGAAGGCGTCTTTGTACAGTCACATTAGAAAACAGCAGGAATTAACGACAGAGTTAAAAGTAGCCCCGGAGTCCCCAGCTCCACTGCTAGGTAGACCTCAGAGCAGAATGGTGTCTCAAACTTTCCAGGGTAAGGATATAATTATTTTAAACTTTAAATTTTATATAAAAGATGGCAAAATAGGCATTAGAAAAAGAAAATATTATAGTATATTTCTATGAAAAATGTACAATACAGACATAAGTGGCAAACATAATTTTTGAACATACACATATGGGAGGAATTAGTTCTCCCTGGTAATTCTGCTTCTATGCCATCCCCACAGGGTCTTCCTTGTCTCCCTCCGTTTTTATTTTCCTCTTTAGCCAGACCCTGACTCAATACTTAAGAGCAGTTGTTTGCCTAATTCTATAAATACTAACATTTAAATTTTTAGTATAGAAATGCTGCATCATGCCACTATAATAAACAGGAAACAAGTCCAATATTTGTTTGCACTTTGCACCCTTCACAACACCCTCCCATCCCAGATTGAAGGTGTTTAGATAATACTGTGTGTCTTAGTTCCTGTCTCATTGCTGGGACAAAATTCCTGACGTTCACATTTTCAGGAAGGACAGATTGATTTTAGCTCACGGTTTTAGAAAGTCACAGGCCCTTATGGGCGGCCGGCAATGGTGGAGGCCCATGGTGAAAGCGCAGCTGCTCCTGGCACGGCAGATGGAAAACCCAAGCGAAGGAGGAGGGTATTGGTTGTGTCCCATCCACTCCGGGCCACATGGCTGTAATCTATATTGTACCAAGCATCTGTCCTCCACCGCGCACCTACGATCCACCCCTCCTGGCCAGGCCCACCTCTTAACAGCCCACGGTTAGACAGGTACGCCCTAACACCCAAATTCACTAGGCTTTTGGGGGACATTCCAGATCCACATCGGAGCAGTGTGCTCCTTAGGAACTTGTGTTAGAGTCTTCTTTTTTAGTTTCTTCCTTCTTCCCGTTCTGTCTTCCATCTCCTTCAGTGTGGTTGTTTATATTCATGTATATTTCTTATTAATTCATAGACACCTATACAGGTGCACAGTACTTGTGGATGCCTCAGGCTATATTCAACCAATATTCCTGCTTAGATACTTAAAGAATATGTTTATGCATGCAAGTGAGGTAGTTTCATTCTTTTTTCTTGTTGCAGTTCTGGTAGTATCACCTATCGCCATGCGTGGCAGAGAAGAACTCAGCAACGAGCTGTGTTCTCAGCCTTTATTTATTTGTTTTGTGTTGAAACATCTACCACCACACCTGGCCGATATTCTCAAATTACAGATATTCATACTATGAATAACAGTGTGATTACATCTGAATCTCTACATGCATTATTGTTTTAGGTGTATTTTCAGAAAAAAATAATAGTAATAGGATTAGCGTACCTAAAGGGTAAATGCAAGTGTGTTTATTTTTAGTCTTCATACAAAATGAGGCTAGTCATTTAACAATTTCCAAATTTATATTCCAACTCCCATCAACAATGTGCTATAACTTATAAGTAATTTAAATCATTTCCATGTATTTCTAGGGGATGCCTATTTTTAATGAAAGGTAAAATCAAAGTACTCTATTAAGCTCTTAAGACCCAGGGCAATTTTTTTTTTTTGCCAGTGAACAATAGCAAGACCTTTACTTCTTCACTGACAGTGTTTTTCCATTTCAGGGGATTCCCTCTAACAATCTAGAAACTGTTCTTTTAGGGTTCCAATTTTCACTTTTGCTTTACAAATCCCATTTTGCAAGATATGTTCTATATTTTTTTCCCTAGAAATAATAGGAGTGTTGCTTATACCAAAAGTAAAGACAAGAAAGTCTGGCAGTTTCTATTACATCTTTAAATAATTGAGATCAGATTAATTGATTATGGGAACATTAAGAGTTCGTGTATATGAGCTCCTGTATTCAATATTCTCAGTAAGAAGTTTTTTCTTGCTGAATTTTGAATCCCCACCTAAAATAAGAATCTTCTTGAACAATAAACTTTCACATCAAATCACAATAAGGAAAGTAATATGATATTCTTTAAGGAACCCACAGTTTTTACAACATCACTAAGGTTTTATTTTCCATGGCAAATGTTTGTTAGTGGTGAAATTAGAATGCTATATTTAAAAGTCTATGGAATATTACTGTTTAAAAGAAAATCTTCAGTATGTGTATTTTTTACAAATTATCAACAATTATAACAAAAATACTAAATACAATACACGTGAGCCCATTTCTGGTTAAGAATTATTTAAAAATTAACCTCTTGACAAATACTTACTCAGCTTCTTTGTCAATTTATTAATCAAATGATTTATTTTCTTACTATTGGCATGTTTGATTTTCTTATGCATTTTGGCTGTTACACCTTATCAGATGTTTGGTTTACCAATGTGCTTTTTCATTTTGTAGGTTTTCTTTTCACTGTGTTGATTACTTCCTTTACCATCTGACAGCTTTTTAATTTGATGTGATCTCGTTTATCAATGTTTGCTTTTGTTGCTTATGCTTTCTGGATCATCTCCAAACATCATTACTCAGACCAACGCTATGGAGTTTTAGCTTTTCTTTCTTTCTCTCCCTTCCTTCCTCCGTGCCTCCCTCCCTCCCTCCCTTCCTTCTTTCCTTCCTTCCTTCCTTCCTTTGTTTTTTTGAGACAGGGTCTTGCTCTAGGCTGGCCTTGAACTCACAGCAATCTGCCTGCCTCAGCCTCCCTGATGCTGGAGTTAGAGACATATGCCTCCAATCTCATTTTATCCATCGCACCCAGATTGTGGTGTGCTGGGGATTTAAACCCAGGGCTTTGCACTTACAAGGCAAGTGGTTTAATTGCTGTGTTGCAACCCAAGGCCCAGACTCAGATATTACGTTTAAGTCTTTGTCTCATGTTGAGCTGATCTTTATCTCGTGTTGTGGTGACTTTTGTATATGGTCTGCAGTGATGATGTGATTTTATTTTTGTGCATGTAGGTATTCATTTTCCTCCTGCCTGTTGAATGAAGACAATGCCCTTTTCTCCTTGAAGTGTTTACGGCACCTCTGTTAAAAATCTGTTGACTGTAAATGTATAGATTTATCTCTGGACTCAATTCTACTTTTTTCCTATGTGTCTATTTTTTTTTTTCATCAGGACATTCCAGCCTGTTCTGATTGGTAGTTTTGTGTCAGATTTTGAAATTTAAAAATATGGCTTCTTTAGGACTTTCTTTCTTTCTTCCCTCCGTCCCTCCCTCCCCCCTCCCTCCCTCCCTCCCTCCCTCCCTCCTTTCCTCCCTCTCTACCTTCCTTCCTTCCTTCCTTCTTTCCTTCCTTCCTTCCCTTCCTCCCTCCCTCCCTCCCTCCTTCCTTCCTTCTTTCCTTCCTTCCTTCCCTTCCTCCCTCCCTCCCTCCCTCCCTCCCTTCCTCCTTCCTTCCTTGCTTCCTTTCTTCCTTCCTTCCTTCCCTCCTTCCTTCTTTCTCTTTTTGATAGTGGCTCACTATGTATCCCAGGCTGGACTTGAGCTTGCAATTCTCCTGCCTGAGTCTCCTGAGTGTGAGAATTACAGGTGTGCACCATCATACCTAGCTCAGCTTTATTCTTTTTCCAATAAAGGTTTATTGAGAAAATCAGGCAGTCCTGTAGATTTATGACTTTTGATGTAGGATGTTGTGTTGTTTGCTGGTTTAAAGTCTAATCACAGATGTTAGGATATTCTAACTTTCGTTAGGGGAGAGCATAGAGAATTTCATGCGTAAAGTATGGAGGTCCATGCCTGTAAGTAGCAAACACCATTTATCAATTCCACTGGTGAAAATTTAGTTACATGACTACACTCAGATACATTGGTGGCTGGGAAATGTGACTTTCAGTTCCTAAGTGCTCACCAATCACATACTAAGTGCTTTCTAATCACTTGCTAGGAAGAAAGTGAGGATGTATGTTAGTGAACTACTAGCTATTTTTACAAAGGTGGTACTAAGTAAAAATAATTTTATAGTTTTATAATACAAGATATAAATAAATGTTATGGAAGAACAAGACTATAATGTACAGTGATAGGATTATAGTATTACCAGTAGTTATAGCAAAAACATTTACAATGACAAATAATTATTGCAATAGCATTATATACCTAATATCATGGTAAGCAATAATTCAATTTTATTTCCTTTACTTATAACACAATATCAACAGTTGGGCACACTTATTGTCACTACTTTTCAAGTAAGGATCTCATTTTTAAAGAGTTTAAAGACTTAAATGCAAACCAGGTCTAGTGACACAAGCCTGTAATCTCAGCACCATGGACAATCGAAGGCAAGAAGATCACAAGTTTGTGAATTAGTGAGATCCCGTCTCAAAAAAAATTACATAAAGGGGCTAGGAATGTACCTCAATGTGAAGGTTCTGGGTTCCGTTTCCAGCGATAGAAAGGCAAAAGACTTAGTTATGCAATTATTAAGGAGCTTGAGCTGTTGTTTCCAATGCAGTCACGTCTTTCTGAAAGCTTATATGCTTCACTTCTTGATACTGAACATAAAAGTATGTTGTAGACAGTAGTTATGTTCACTCTTCCAGGGGATTCTTGCAGACACATTCTATCATTGTTCATGTTGGTTCTGGAGCACATTGCCTGGTTTATTTTAGGCTGAAATATGGTTATGGTTCCCGACTTCGTGAGGAAATGAGGCTTATATAAATTTAAGGGGAGTAAGTGATTGCTGACGATTGCCCTGTGGAGTGCCCAGGAGGTCAGGCTGCTTCAAGGTTGGTTTTCCAGTCACTGCTCCAGGCTGTTCTAACATTGCGGTTGGACTTCTGTTTCAGGACTTCTGGGTTTGTTACGTAGTGTTATTTCTTGCTGGAAGCAGAATGGTGTAGATTGAGTGTTCCTGGATGCAATCCTTAGTCTTCTTCGATTGTATGTGCTGTGGTTGGATCTGGAATGTCCCCCAAAAGTCTCATGTATTTGGATGTTATGATATGTCTATGGAAGGAATCATGTGCATTTAGGAGATGGGGGGACTGGTTTGGAGGGATGAATTATGGATGTGTGGTGGATTATAAGTGTGTGATGGAGGGCAAGCATGTAGCAGATTATGGATTACAGGTATGTGATAGATTGTAGATTGCTAGCATGTGGTGGATGAGGGGCTTAAACTTGGAAAGGGCAGAACACTGAGGCTTGAGCTGGAAGGGACAGATTACTAGGGCAATACCTGGAGGGGTTGTGTTGCTTCCTACCTTCCTTCTGGAATTTGGCTTCTTGTTTGCAAAGCCGTGAGGAGCTGCCTCCACTTCCACTTCCACCGTAAGCTTTCGCCATTGCCAGCTCTCCAGAAATCAATGGAGGCCATCTGAAACTGTGAGCTAAAATATACTTTTCTTCTCCCAATTGAGCATGTCAATTACTGAGTCACAGCAATGAAAAATTAACTAAGATAGTATGCAGGTTATTATATTTTATATTTCTGGTCCTACTGATTTTTGCTTTGTTCTGTAAAATGGAGAAAACACTATGTGTCAAAGAGGATTGATGTTACGGGCTGGATGTTCATGCTTCTCCCATGTATGTTGAAGCTCTAATTTCGAGTGTGTCGGCATTTGGAAATGAAGCCTTTAGAAGGTAATCAGGGCTAGATTAAGGTGCTGTCTTCATGATGGGATAGCAGCTTATAGAAAAGAAGATATACTTGCTTTCTCTTTTTTCCTGTTTCTCTCTCTCCATATATATATATATATCTTATCCCCATACACATTCCAGGGAAGGGCCACTTGAGATACAGAACACAAGTGTCTGCAAATCAGGCAGAGTGTTCACCAGAATCTATACATGCCAGCATCTTGATTTCAGACTTTCAGCTTTGAAAATCTAAGCAAATAAATTCACGCTATTTAACCACCAAGCCCATGATATTTCATTATAGCTACCTGAGCTAAAATAGCTGGTACCAGAAATTAAATAAAGTACACATAACATGTTTAGTAAATTTTCTAGAACTTCATAAGGACTCAGTACATGTGACTCTTGTCCTTACCAATGGCCAGGCACGGGGTACGTACTCACGGACTCACATGTTGCTGTTGTTCCTTGCCTCCAGTTGCTTCCCTTGTTGCTGTCAGGTCCTACTATCCTACCTGAAGCTTCCAGAAGACAGATAAATTATTGGTGCGTTAGCATTATTCTTGCTGTTCTCTCTACTCTCTACAGAAGCTCTCTTCTGAGTTATTTGTGGATTTCTTAATACTGTTCTAGACGTATGGAGTTTCTTTCTTTCTTTTCTTTTCATTCTGTTAGAAAGTAGCTCCAATTATTCCATGGCTCTCTGTTGTTTTGTTTCTCTTTTTTTCACATAGTAGCAACTGCCATTTTGATGTGCAAATTAAATTGTTTTGTAGTGTCCTTCTTGCTTTAAAGATTGAACTCCAGTTGGGTCCAGTGGTGCAGGCCTATAATTTCAGCACTCTGCAAGGCTGAGGCAGGAGCATTGGAAAATTCAGCCCAACCTGGGTAACTTAGAGATTCAGTGATACCTTCTGTCAAATAAACAATAATGAGGAACAGAAGGTGTAGTTTGGGGTAAAGCACCCCCCCCATCTGCTAAATGCACATGGTTCCTTCCATAGACACATCATAACATCCAAATACATGAGACTTGAGGGACATTCCAGATCCAAACCACAACACATGTGATGGAGAAAGACTAAGGATTGCATCCCAGGAAGACCCAATCTACACCATGGTGTTTCCAGCAAGAAATAACACTTATGTAATGAACCCAAGAGTCCTGAAACAGAAAGTCTGATCACAATGTTACAACAGCCTGGAGCAGCAATTGGAAAGCCAACCTTGAGGAGGCCTGACCTCATGGCCACTCTGCTGGGCAATCGTCAGCAATCACACCCCTTAAATTTATGTAGTCCATCATTTCTTCTCGTAGTCACTCTAACCAAAAATATTTCAGCCTAAAATAAACCAGGCAATATGCTCCAGAACTAAAATAAAGAATAACAGAATGCGTCTGCAAGAATTCCCCATTGAAATGAAAGAGTTTAATTCCCAATACTGCGTGCATGAGCACACACACACACACACACACACACACATACACACACACCCAGAGCGAACTCCATGTGGGCAAGAACCATCTCCAGTGCTAAGAAGAGTCCTTAGTTTATAGCATCATTAAGTCTACTTTCAACTGCTCAAGTGGAAGGATTTGTGTAAGAAAACATTCCTAATGAAAATCACTCTACTTAGGGATTTGTGTATGTATGTGGCCCTATAAATACTAGCATTTGGAAGGAATATTTGTCATTTATATATGAAAACTGAGACAGAGCTCTTGTTTCTGTCTGTTCATTTTAGCTTTACATTCATCCATTTTATATAAATAACATGTTCCTTAAATATGTATATACAATTAGAAAACAAATAAGTCATCTTCCAAATGAAATATACTAGCCCCCAAAGTGATTAAATACGATTTTTTTCAGGGAATGAATTTCTAAGAAATGGTCACTTTGAGGACAAAAATGCTGTCTTGAAATGTAAAACTTCTGTAGCTTTAAAAAATGTGTTATAGTCCACATCCGACCTCACTCCATCTGATGCAGCTAGAGGGATGTTTTATATTATTAAATTATATTGTTTTAGATAGAAAGTGACTTATAATAAAATAAATATCAAATTGTTAAAAACTCCAGTCACATGTACATATCCAACAAGAACAATCAGAATGCAGAACATTGTTCTCCCTGCCCCAGAGAGCAATAAGTTCAATCCCTATAACCTAGTATATTCTGTTGTGTAACACGAGGGACATGATTTCCTGGATAATTCAACTTAGAGCAAAGGAAAAGAAAAATGGCAAGTAATGATAAAGCATACTCTACTAATATTTTCCTGGAATTCAATCAATTTTGCAGACATATTCCTATTACTAAAGTAAAGAGATAGCTTTGAAATGACTCCTAGGGGTGACCCTTGCCTCTATATTATGTTTTTTAGTAGGATGTTAAAGAGATTGAAGAAAAAAATAAAAATTATATCTGTGAACATATTGTCTTTTTAAAGATGCCTGTTCTGCTAGCAGTAGTAATATTTCCTTATTCTGTATGTGAAGACTGATTTGATCTCAAACAGCCTCTCAAAAAAGTGAGCTAGTAGTTATTTTAATCAAGTGTGGTTGCAAAATTTGTGTGAACTTTTCCAGTTTATAAATGCTTGCTAAGTCTTTATGAGAACTATAAAATACACTGTGCAAGTGTGGCTGGGTTTTCTTTTACCTAAGAAACACAAGAAATATTATGTACCCGTCCAGAGTTTCATGTATGTAAAAGGCTCACTTTCTACACATCTGAGATATTAGTCTGTATAAAATCTTAGTTGAATCACTCGAAATTCAGTACACTTACATTTTTACTGAAGAAGTAAACATAAAAATAGGAAATCAATCTTCACTGAATTACCTTCCATGAACAAAAAAATATTTGAAGGCAGTCTGAAACATGATATAATTTAAGAACAGAATTAAGTGACTATCACAAGCATTTGCTAATTTGAGTTTTGGAGATATTCTTTATAAAAAAATCCCTCTTCTATTTCTCTGAAAGTACAGTCCTCAAAAATATAACAATGACTATTATGTTATATTCTTTTAAACATGTGCACCCATGTTTATGTCAAAACAACAAACATAGCTGAATTATGGAACATGCCAAGATATCCTTCAGCAGATCAATGGTTACAAATTGTGATATTTTTATACAATGGAGTACTACTCTTCCATAAAGACAGACACATTCGAGGCTTCTGTAGGTAAATAGATACAACTGTAGATCATCGTGCCTAGTGATGTGATTCAGACTCAGAAGGGTAAACATTACACAATTTCTCTGTTATAAACCCAGAATCCAAGCGATTTATAGACAAAATGGGTGACATATTGGGAGTTGGGAGGAGGAAGGAGGGGATGAGAGGGTCAAAGAAGGTCCAGAGAAGGGATTGTAATGATGTCGTGAAATATATATGCAAAAAACTATCAAGCTTAATGTAAGATTGTATATCACACACACACACACACACACACACACACACACACACACACACACACACGCACACGCACACACAGGAAAAATAATAATTCTTTCCGGGAGGTTCCTGAAATCTACTATCCAGAGTACTCTATCCAGAGTAGAGCCACTGACTAACTAGTTAATTCAGTATTTTATCAATCTGCTTAAGTGTTCGAGGTACTCGAAGGCCCCCTATCCTAGCCATGCACAGGTCTGAAGGCCTGATTTAAAGAGAACATTTGAACATCAGTTTTTATGAATGCAAAAGGGGCACATCCTTCAGGCAATTAAAAGAAAGGCTGTGGATGTGTATTGTTAGTGCCTGGTACTTTGCTTCTCATTTGGCACAATGAGGTAATGCCTCCTCTTGGTCTTGGGATGGAAGGAATGTTGGTGCCCATCGTGAGCCACACTCTTGAAACCTACCCCTCTCTACGTGCCTGAGGTGAACCTTCTCACCATCATTATATAAAGGAGAAAACTGAAGTGCTGCAGAGCAAGACAGGAAGGAGAAAAGCCAGAATTAAAATGCAGGGCTATGTGACTTCTCCGCCATTCCCCTGGGTTTCACCGGGAATCATTGGAGGAGTGAGGTCTTAACTTTCCCAGGACCTGACATGTTGTGTTGATTGTAGACAAGGGATCTTCTGCTGTGTGCTACAGGATTATTCATCCTATGGCTAGAATTTTGGAGAAAATAAATCTTGCTTTTACTGGGAAATTATCAAAATGAGATATGGTATTTAGAATTAAAGACAGTTAATATATATACATATCTACATATGTTTGTTTACATATAGTGTGTGTGTGTTTTAAGGCACATGTAAACAGACAATAGACTCCTCTCTTTGATTATTTTTTCCTTACCAGTCTCCTTAGTAGGATTATATATTTTCCTGTCATCCCTAATCCAAGAGTGCAGTGTCATTTTTCTATACGTACTTTCATGTAGTGATCTATGTACAATAAAAGTCGTTAGGTTTTTGTTTTCAATACTAGCCACCTACCACAAGCCAGTCTTAAAGCAAAATTTTAAATAGTTAAAAAATAATTTAATATCACCATTGTTCTTGCTGTTTTCTGAAGCCTCTCTAAAAGTCCTCTTTCATAATTGTCTTTACTTGTACTGTTACGGCTGCCTTTATATCTTTAATTGACTCAAAATATTTACCTTTCATGGTCATTTTGTCTTTGAGAAAGAGCCAGAAGTCGTATGATGCCAGACTCAGCAAATAAGGCAGAGTACAAACTGTCTTTTTTCTTTCTTTTTTTTTTTTTTGAGTGGGATTTTTCCATCGGATGGCAGTTGAAAGCAACTTTTACCATATTTTTGATTTCACTTTATAAAGACAGTCTACACCCCAGCACTAGGGACCCTGAAGCAGAAGGGTTGCTGTGTGTTTGTGTGTTTGAGGCCAGCCTCGGCCACGCAGTAAATTCAGGAGCAGTCTAGATTGCAGAGTAAGACTTTGTTTCAAAAAACAAAACAAACAAACAAAAAAGACACTCTACATATTGCTGGGAGTAAGATGACAAAACTTTCTTAGTAGGGACAAATTTAAGAAAAAAATGATATTTTAGATGAAGATATAACAAGCTCATTATTTTTTAACTAATTAAAATTTTGCTTTAAGACTGGTTTGTGGTAGGTGACTAGTATTGAAAACAAAAATATAAGTTTTTTATTGTATAAGATCACTACATGAAAATACATATAGAAATATTACACAGCGCTCTTGGATTAGGGATGACAGGAAAATATAAAATCCTACTAAGGAGACTGTTAAGGAAAAAATAATCAAAGAGTGGAGTCTATTGTCTGTTTACAATTAACGGCTTAAATTTTACTTATCAGAGAAGGATATTTGTCAGAAAGAGGAAAACTGTGAGCAGAAGTATATTCAGGTTGATTTTAAATGGCTTCATTTTCCC
Organism: Ctenodactylus gundi; assembly: GCA_004027205.1. Classification (NCBI taxonomy): domain Eukaryota; kingdom Metazoa; phylum Chordata; class Mammalia; order Rodentia; family Ctenodactylidae; genus Ctenodactylus; species Ctenodactylus gundi. The sequence goes on from PVKB01000879.1 coordinate 292,357, forward strand.
AAAAGACACAGGGTGAAATTTTCAAAATTTTCATTGAGACAATAAGAGTAAGCAAACAATGAAAAGAGAAACAAAAAACCTCACTCTAATTTTGTCCATTTCAAAAGAGAAACATAAAGAAAAATATCTTTTCTCCCCTGTAACTCTCTGGAGGACAGCCATGCATTTCCTTGATTCCTTTGCTGCCGGATGCCTCGCACAGGTGCTGCAGTCTTAGAGTGGCGCCTGTGGGAAGGAGCATCAGCGTCCCCTAACAGGTTGGCCCTGGGGTGGAGTCCACGTTGCCCCAGCGCTGTGCCTGGGTCAAAGCCGAGAACAGTTTTCCTCTCATGTGTGCATTCCAAGTAGAAAGTGAAATATGAAGAAAATAATAATGATCCTTCTTACTCTGTTGTATTTTCTAAATACCTTTTTGTTAATTTAACTACTGTTTAAAGGACACGTTACAAAAAAATGCTCCTTATTCCTTAAGTAAGTGCATTTTTTAAAGGACAGTATGGGCCCTATATTATATGAAAAGGTGATGAAATATCTCCTATAATTATACCAAAAATATGACACTAAGCTTGACACAGTGACACCAGCCTGAAATCCGAGCTACTTGAAAAGGGATGTAGAAAGATCACAAGTTTCAGTCCTCCTGGACAATTCAATGAGACGGTCTTGGAAAGCAAAGAAAGAACTAGGGGTGCAGCTCAGCGTTAGAGCACCTTTGGTTTGGTTTTGATCCCCATTACCACATTAACAATGATAGAATATTAGACATGAACATATTTTTCTCATTTAATTTCTATTCCTTTATAGTAGTGACTACATTCTTTCCTTCTTTATCATTAGACTCTCTCTCTCTCTCTCTCTCTCTCTCTCTCTCCCGCTCACTCTCCTCTCAGGCTGGATAGGATTATGTAGAGAGATTTCTATTCTGCATCAACAAAGAGTTTTGTAGTAGCCAGGTAAATAATATGTATATAAAATTTAACAGAATGCAGGCTGAATAATAACAATAAATGTCTCAATAGCAACGGTTTCTCCAGTTTGTAGAATGAATGAATATTCATAAGGCTTCATCAATTCATAGGAAGGAAAGATCACTGTAGCTTATCAAGAATATGTGTAGAATTTTAAATTCATATCTGATATCTGGATTTTCTTTCTTCTCTCTCTCTCTCTCTCTCTCTCTCTCTCTCTCTCTCTCTCTCTCTCTCTCTCTCTCTCTGAGAGGATCTCACTTTGTAGTCCAAGCTGGTCCTCTACTCACTATATAGTGCAAGTCGACCTTAAATTTGCAGTAATCCTCCTGCCTCAGCTTCCTGCCCTCTATTTTTTCTGTACTAAGTAAATAAACTATAGAAAATAACAATCAGGAAGCGAGTAGGAGCATTTAAAAATAAGGTAGTTGGTATACAGCATGAGAAAATTCTGGAAAATAAAAGACTACTAATCTTTCTCATTGGTATGTGTTTCGGATACAAAATAATTCCATTTATTTTGGGGAACTGATACATTAATAATTTTTGTTTCCCCTTCTCATATTTTCAAAATTTACCTACTTCTTTCCGACCATTTCTTATTTTGTTGTTTATTTATAGTTTTAATTTCTTATGGAGAATTTATCTTTCTGTGTCTGATTTCTTTCACTGGGCATTACTGTCTCAAAATCCATTCATTTAACACAGAAGGCTCAAATTTGTTTTTTGTTATGGTAGGATAATACTCCTTTTTTATCTATTTATTTGTTGGGTAGATAAATTTCTTCCATAATTTATACATCATGAGTTTAGCTGCTATAAATGTGAGCGTGCCTGTGTCACTATGACATGGTATCTTTAACTCTTTCATGGACATAGTCAGGAGAGTATAGCTCGGTCAGCTACACGTACAGTGGTGTTTAGAGCTGTGAACTTTGACTTTGTTGGTGAGGAGCGGGAAACTTAATATTTTCCAGTGAAACGAGTTACTGTGTATGTGTGTGAGTGTGAGTGTGTGTGTGTGTGTGTGTGTGTGTGTGTGTGTGTGCATATTCACTTTGGAAATATTTGTTCAGGGTGTGTACGTGTGTCTGTCCCTCCCAGCACTGGAGTTGTGATCCAGCCATTGATAGTCCCTGGACAGCATGACAAGCACTTGTCTTCACAAAAGAAGTTATTTAGCAAAGCTCGCTGATTGCTGCTGTCCAAACAAGCTGACTAAAAAAAAGTTGTGTTTAAAAGTAATTTATATACCCAGAAAAAGAAAAGAAGCATGCATTATGAAAAGGATGACTTGCATAATAAATCATTACTTTTCCTTAGTCAAACTTTCTACTTTTGAGAGTAATCATGGTTTTCAGTGGTAACTTGCACAGTTGCGAAGCCTCATCGATACTAATTGACTCATGCTGTGTGTGATTCTGTAAGCGGGAAGCTGAAGTCATTATACAGCTTCTGAAGAAAAACAACGCTCTTCCAATCCCACATACACAGAGTTCCTGAGAATGACTGGCCATGAGATGGTTTGAAACGTGAGTATCGTTCCCTACAGGCTGATGAGTGAAGATCGTAACTCGCCCTGTTCTGCAACGGTGGCCATGGCTGTTAGGTTAGTTATAGGTCTGTTTATATGTGGATACTGCAGTGACAGAAAATACTTATTCTTTTAATTCACTTTGCCATTTAATCTGAAAGTGCAAATTATATTAAAAGCTTGGAAAAAAACCCCCTCCAAATATGAAAGCCAACATTAACCTCCCAGACCAGCTGAAGTACTCAAAAAACAATAGGGTAAAATTTTATTACACATATGTCAAGTGGGACTTTAAAAAAACCCCACAGCTTTTCCAACTAAAATGATGAATGCTGTTCTGATTCTAATTGACAAGTGTTATATATAAAAGAGTTCTTGCCTTCATTCTTATCAAAACTGTGGGGATTTCCAATGATAGGACAATATTATGTGGGTGGAAACTTCTCAGAAGAATAGGGGACTTATCAGTATTTACTTAGGTTCTATTACATTCAGAGTCATAAAAGCAACTACACTCATAAATTTATAGCCAGTCAAGGATATTGCCTCTTCCCCAAAGAAGCTAGATATTAAAGCAGCAGAGTGAATGAGCTCAAATCATGAAGTGGTTTCAATATTAGAATGGTTTCCTCCTTCGTACTTCAACTCGTAGCCAACATGTTATGAAGAATCCCTGGCTAGCTAACTTTGGGGATTGGAAACAGAAGATAATATTTACTATTTTTTCTTCCCATTTTTTTTTATTCTGTAAGTAGCACTTCATAATAATGCTATCTACCTTCCATGAGTTCTGACTACAGGTTAATGATCACCACACCTGTATGAATAGATTTTCCTTATGATTTTAATTTTGCAGATGAAGAAACAAAGTCACAGAGCTCAGGAATCTTGTCCCAAATCACAAGACGGAAACAAGATTTAGGCTTAAGTCTTTCTCATTTTGATGTAGATTTTTTATTAGCTTTCTGTATCTGCTGAAACAGAGCTACTGCAAACTGAGCGTCTTGAAACCACAAAATTTTAAAATTTTGTACCTCTGCAGGCCAGCATCCAAAAGTAGTCCATTTGGGCTAACATCAAGGTGTCCATGGTGTTGCCGTCCTTGGGAGACGTTGGGGGAGAACCCTTTCCTTTATCTTCCAGTTTCCGGAGCCTTCCTCCATTCCTCAACCATTTCTTCGATCTTCCACACCCACAGGTACATTATTCCCACTTCATTTGCTGTCATCTCGTGTCCATTCCTGAGAAATGAAAGCCGGGTCTTTGCACTAATCTACACTTCCCAGCTCTACTTATTTATTTTATTTATTTATTTTTGAAACAGGGTCTCAGTAGGTCACTAAGTTGCACAGGCTGGGTTCAAACTTGATTGTGATCCATTTGTCTCAGTCCTCCAGATTGCTGGGATTACAGATGCCATTGTTCAAGATGATCTATTTAAAAATCTTTCATAAGATCTGCAAAGTCACGTTGGACATACAAAAGCTCACATTCGTAGCTTCCATATATGGGGACATCTTCAAGAGGCCTTGATGTGCACAGGGGAGCGCTGAAGTACTGTTGTAGGCACATTCTCTATTATTATTTGATATTACAACTTAGTGGATGAAAATATAATCACCAAGATCAGTGATCATTCAAATAATGAAGCAACTGGAGTAGGTTTGAATCTAGAACACTTCTTGGCCCGTGGCTTCCTAACCTCAGGTGCAGCTGACGTTAGCCCCTGTAGCATTGAGGGGGTGGAGAGTTATAGCAAGTTTTCTTCTTCAGAACAGCTGAGAACATCTTGCAGCACTGACAGGGTAGGAGCTCCGTACATGTTTATCTTCTCCTTCATTTTCGTGGGAAAAAAAAGACAGCAAGCAAACTGCTGCATATGGCACATTGGAGTCATAACATATGATTATTCAATTTGCAAAACTGCTCACTTTCTGAATACGTGAAACGTCTTGTGGGCTTTATTTTTATTCTACAAACTAACATTTGGCTGCTTAAAATTATCTTTCTGCCCCTCTGATATCCAGCGCCTGCTCGGATCGTTTTCTTTTGGCGTATGGTTAGACTGATGAATGATTTTTCTCATTCAATTTTAGGTATATAATATTTTTTCATTGTAGCTTTACTTCTTTGTTATTGGACATGCACAACCAGTTATTTTATTTTTTTAAATCTGGTGTTAGCTTTACAAATGCTATTTAAAAAAATCACAATCTCATTTTATAGAAAATTATGGTTAAAAATCCTCTCTGCCTCAGGCTGCCCTTCCCTCACTCCGATTCCCTCTCAGAGGCATCTGCTAACTCTTATTTTTAAACTTTTTCTTTGGAATCTTACTGTTTGTTTTGATCACATGTTTATTACTTTGAAATCATTGGCTCTTGATGTGAAAGTCAAAGATTTGTTTCCATTTTTATGATAAAAAATTCGCATGACATAAAATTTAACTTAAAAATACATGAATTCCAAATTCTGTAACACATTAGAACTACAAGGATTGGGGAGTTAAAGAGTGTCTGTGTTTATCTTTTTCAGGGGTTCGCCGCTTTTCTGTCAGATCTGTGCCTCTCTTTCTACTATGCCATTCACATTTAGGCCTTCTAAAGTTATTATTTATGTGTATTTCATAAGAGGGACACCCATCTACAGTCAGTCTTTTGTGCTTACATCATCTAGACCTCAAAAAACAATTGTTGGTGAGCGTGTGAAAAATAAGGAATGCTACTCCACTGGGGGTGGGAATGCAAGCTGGTTCAACTATTATGGAGGTTCTTTAGAAAGCTGAGAACGGAAATTCGATTTGATCCAGCTACTGCCCTACAGGGCATATTCCCAAAAGAAATCAAGTCAACATACCAAAAAGACAAATGCATATCTATGTCTACAGCATCGCAATTCATAATAGCCAAATCCTTGAGGCTATCTACATGCCCATCCATACAGGAAAAGCTAAAGAAGATGTGGTACCTACACACAATGAAATACTATGCAGCCACAAAGACAGATATGAAGCTTTTGAATGAAAACGGGGCCACCTAGAGTTTATAATGCTCAGTGAAATGGACCAAGTACAAAAGATGTGTTTCAGTTAACTATCTTGCCTGTTCCTGCTGCGTTCAATATTCAGTATTATTATTTTGGGTTTTGTTCTTCTATTGATCATTTTTGTAACAAGAGAATATAAAAAGGTATTTATTTCAATCAACAGAGTCTATGTTCTTTCCTTTTTTGTTTGTTTGTTTCTTGGTTGTGGTACTTGGGAATCTGGGATTTTTACATCGAGTTACACCCTTAGTCCTATTTTGTTTTTGCTTTGAGACAGAGTCTCACTGAGTCACCAGATTACCCAGGCTGGGCTTGAACTTGTAATTCTCCAGATTTTCCTCAGCACTTCTCCGGAGTGCTGAGACTGGGAAGATGTACCACCATGTCCAGGAACTCTTCACTTCTAAGTCATGTGACTGTCCTCAAGATTTTCTTTCATCTGTGGCCATCTAAGAATTTGCTTGTATTTATAGTTTTCCAAAACATTGGGAATGTGTCACCAGGACTGATACTCCCCATATATGACCCACTGCGCTTTCATGGAGGCTCTCTGTTAGGAGCCTTAAGACACAGGTGGCACAGAGTTTATCAAATTTTTTTCATTCTTTTTCTTTTTTCTTATTAACTCAATTGCTTGACATAACTTTAAATTTACCCTTTTTTACTTGCTTTATAGCAAATCATTGCAATATATTTTATTTGATTTATTTGACGTTGAAATTTCCAAAGATATTTGCTTTATCCTGAATATTTGAAGCATTCTTTGTGTTTTCTAAACTAAATGTGCCTTTATCTCATTCTTATAGTTTTACTCTCTCAGTTTTATGTTGTGCTAGCTTTCTCCCCTGAGGCACTGCAATTATGCCATGCAATGCTTTAATCCTGCCTCATTTCTAAACGATTTCTGAGATTCTTGTTTCTTCATACATTTAAAAAATTATTGTCTTAGTATTCTAGAGTCAATGAGGATGTGTATCAGTAATCAGGGGTATCAGCCATTGTTATCTTCCAGCCACAACGATGCACCATCTCCTCCCATTAGGCCATGGGTCGCAAGGCTGCTGTGGTCCCTGAAGGAGTTGCAGGAAAACACCAGGGAACAAGTGTGCACATCCTAACTCCTAGGCTCAAAAAGTATCATCAAAATAGGAAGAGAGATTCCTAATGGGGTGTAAATAAGAAGAAAAAGGGAACACTGGAGAAGAAAAGAGATAAAATTTTGTGTATGTGGGCTAAATCTTATCTCCTAATATCTGGCTGGACTAGCTTAGGATACAGGCACAACAGGTCTAAGATTGTATTGTCTAAGACATCTGGGAATAGAGTAAGATAGATACCTTGTCTGTTTTTATTTATTTGACTTGACTTTTTTATCGGTACTGGGGATTGAACTCAGAGCTTCATGCATGCTAGGCAAGAACTGTACCACTGAGCTAAGTCACCACTCCTTGTCTACCTAATTTGGAACTTCGTTATTTGGTAGATTTTCAGTAGCCTGACAAGGAGTAATATCCGGAGAGCTTACATTTAGCCTCATGTGCATGTGTGTATGTGTGTGTATGTGTGCATATATATTTCTGTTCAAAAATGATTATATCAAAGGTAGAGGGATACACAGACACACACATACACACAACCACACGTATACAAGCACACGTTTGTTAGTATGTGTGTGGATGTATTATAAATTAGACAGTTCAATTCATTAAGGTTGTCAATTCTTTTTTTTTTTTTTTTTTTTTTTGAGATAGGGTCTCACTCTGTAGCCCAGGCTGGTCCTGAACTCATTGGTGTAGTCTAGGATGGCCTTGGACTCAGGAAAATATGCCCGCCTTAGCCTCCCCAGTGCTGTGATTACAGGTGTGTGCCCCCTTGCCCAGCTTTATGTGATGCTGGGAAATCAAACCCAGATCCTTGTGCTTGCAAGGCAAGCACTTTAACTGCTGCACCGTTCCTCCAGCCCAAGGTTGTCAATTCCTTGCAAATTAGCAAAGTGGTTGTAATTTCAAAGAAAATCTAAACATTTTCTGTTAATACTAGCAAGTTCATTCTAAACATCTGCATATCAAAGAAATAAGAATAGCTAAGTTATTCTTGAAGATAATGTTCTGATTTTATGCATGCACGGTATATTTTGTAGTTTAAAAAATTAAACACTGAAATAATTATAAGACTAGAAAGAAATCTTAGAAATTAAACATACTAGCTAGACCTTATTTTTTATTAGGTACTAATGCTGGACTTCATTTTAAACCTTAAATTTTGTGCTTATACCTATCAATAAAATGGGGAAAATATAGGCCATTAAAATATTTCCTCAAAACATAGAAAGAGATCAAAAATATGAAATTACAGGCAAACAATGAATCAGACTAAGCCAGTAATATCAACTTACAGGAATGAGAACTGAAACCTGAAAACCAAAAGAAAAGGCGAGGGGGAGAAATCACCAGACAACATGTGTCCAGTTAAAGCAGGAAATCATTCTCACAGTTGGCGAATTTTCCTTTCTGACTTCTCACCTTGCATTCACTCGTGTGGCTTCTGACCCTTTTCCCGAATCCCCATTTCCTGGAAAATAAAGAAGGAAGCCCAAAGCCATAGAATCATAGAGTCTGTTCGTTTTATGAGTGTGTTCCTTCCTATTCAAGGGTGTGTGTGTGTGTGTGTGTGTGTGTGTGTGTGTGTGTGTGTGCACGCGCGCGCGTGTGTGTGCGTGTGGGCATGTGTGTGCATCTGAGAAATAACATAAAAAGAAAACATTATAGAAGTTAGGAAATAGCCATGTCAGTTTTAATATTTGTTACTTAGTTAATATAAAACTTTTAAGTGAGCTCTTAATGATACCCAAATATGTTTGTATGACTTTAAACATCCAATTCTCCAGCTTCTCACTGTTAAGAGAATTCCTTCACACATACGCCATTTTCCCCATCAGAAAGTGACTTGTTAATACATTGTTTTTCTGGTCCTATGTACGATCAGCTCTGACTGATGACAAATATTTTTCCAAAGCAACTTTTTTTCAAATTACCCAATTCTCCTAATAAAGAAACTCACTTTTATGAATTTTCTTTTACACATCCAAGTTAATTTGCATCCTCTGTGGAGTGTTACTCTGAGTGGCACTTTCTGTCTCTTTCTGTGAACATCTTCCTTGACATGGGACCATTTTTAATTTGTTGCTTTTGCTGGGGATGTGGAGGAAGCAACGTACTTCCTTTCACTGACAGCACCTGTGCTAATTTGTGTGAATGTGAATGACACAGGGCTGGCTTTTTATATTGTATTCATTTGCTTATACAATATGCATTTATTTTTTGTCTTTTTAAAAAAAAGAATCTCCCCAGGTCACCATGTAGCAGCCCTGGCTGGCCTTGAACTCCTGATTCTAGTGCCACAGCTTCCCGAGTACTGAGATGACAGGCGTTTGCCACATTTGCCACTGTGTCTACTGTATTTATATCTTTATATTGTTAATTGTATGTTTGTAGGTTTTATATCCTATCTTTATTTGTATGTTTCTATGTGTATATCTATATATTTCTTCCACCCTGTCTGGTGAGACATTTCAGATTGGCAGATCTACCTACATATTTAAACTAATAAATTTCTATACTATATGTATGCGAATCAATATATTCATGCGCATATTTTGAGTTAGGGTCTATTTCATATTCTCCAATCCAGTAAATAATGTGGCTGTGGATTTTTGGTAACTTTTTTTTTTAGCCAGCCTCCTGTTTCATTGGATGTCACTCAGCAGCAGCAGTGACCATGTTTTTATTTTAATCACATCTCATAAAGACATTCATGGAAGCATACTTCCAGAACTGCTTCAGAAAATGGCAAGAATGCTGAGATTAGTGTGTTCAAAGCTCAGGAGAATATTTTGAGAATATATTTTTTTATTGTAACACAAATTTAAACTTAAATTTTCACCATATCTTTTGATCCTATCTCATATTCAAGAAATGTGTGAATGCTTACAATGTGCTAAACATTTTACAAAAATGTTCTCTCCATACTGCACTTTTGCTGTGCTACATTTTAGCAGGGTGACCACATCTTGCACCTGTTTTCATCCAGTAAGTGCTGGGTCTGTTCTGAAATCAATTTTTCTTTTTATACTGAATATTAAACTTAAGGACTTCACATTGAGCTATATTCCATCCACGGCAACTTTTTGAGACAGGATCTCACTAAGTCTCTAGAGATAATCCTGGATGGCTCCACATCTCAGTATAACAGAGTGCTTGGGTTCTGTAATGCTCAGATTGAAAACTTTTTCTCCCATAATTATTGTTTTGATTAATATGTGTTTTTTTGAGACAGAGTCTCATTCGGCAGATTAATATGTGTTTGTAATGCATAATAACATTCAACTTGAGTATTGGTGTATATACATATCATGCCTTAATCAATATTACTTCCCCTTCTTTTTTCTTTCCTTCTCTCTCCATCCCCAGACATTCTTTCCATCTTCTCATAGTCTAAGTCTGTTTCTTATCATCTCTCGTTATTTTTCTCTTCAAATTTATACTTTGGTTTCTCATGTAAGAGGAGCCAGGTGATATTTAACTTTCTGTGATTTATTTCGCTTAGTATGATGTTCCTAAGGTGCATGCATTCTCCCAAACTGATAACTCAAATTTGTCCTTCTTTGTCAGAATAGTATTTCAGTGTTTGTATATATGCCACAATTTGTTTATCTCTCTCTCTCTCTCTCTGTGTGTGTGCCCATAATATATGATACTTTTAACTCTTTTGGAAAGATTTCCAAAAGAAGCATAGCTGAGTCAAATAAAATTGCTAATTTTAGTTTTTGAGGAATGTTCATTTTAATTTCCATAGTGGTTGTACTAGTTTACAGTTCCATCAACAATGTAGAAGGGTTCTTTTTTCTACTACAAACTCAATAGAATTTGGAGTTTTTTGATTTCCTGGTTATGGCCATTCTTACTATTTTTGTTTTGTTTTGTGTTCATTTTTATTTTAAGCAGGATCTTGCTTTGTGGTCCAGGATCATCCTGGACTAATTATATAACCCACACTGGCCTTGAACTCAAGGAAGCCCCCCGCCTCAGCTCCCAAGTACTGGGATTACAGGTGTACACCACCAACCCAGCTAGTCTTTATGTAGTGCTGGGGACTCAAACCCAGGACCTTATGAATGCTAGGAAAGCATTTTGACCACTAATCTTTGCCCCAACCCCTGACTGTTTTGCTTTTCTGTAATGACCAGAGTGCTGAACATTTTTTACATACTTACTGGACATTTGGGTTTCTTTTGAGAAGGGTTTATGTATTTCAATTGACATTTTTGATTGGGAGGGTTTTTTTAGCAATCTATTCTTTTTGTGTGTGTTCTTTGTGTGTTCTAGATACTAGTTCTGTGTCAGATAAGTAGTTGGAAGAAAGGTTTTCTTTTTCCCATTCTGTCACTTGTCACTTTGCTCAGTTGACTGTTTCCTTTGCTGTTTGGATACAGTCCCATTCGATGTTTCTTGGTGTTACTTCCTGAGTGACTGGTGTTCAGTTCAGAAACTTCTTGCCTGTACCGATGTTTTTAAGGTTTTTATCTCTTTTATCATCCAACAAGTTCAGTGCTTCCACGTTAATATCTACATCTTTTATTCTTTTTGATTTGATTTTACCACATGGTGAGAGATACGAATTTGAATTCATTCTTCTGAATGTGGATAACTAGTTTCTGGCTGTCTTGTGTCCAGTATATAGTTTGGCATCGTTGTTATAGTGGAGTTGCCTGGGATGTTTCTACACTCTCAGTTCTGTTGGTCCACCTATCTATTCCTGTGACAGTACCATGTCACTTTCATCGCTTTGTCTTGGTAGTGTGGCTTGAGATCCAAGATTATCATGCTTCCTATTTTGCTCTTATATTGCTCAGGATTGTTCTAACCATTCTGGGTTTATTCTGGTTCCATATAAGTTTTAGAATTTTTTTCAAGTTCTGTGAAAAATGCTGTTGATATTTTGATTGGAGTTGCACTGAGTCTTAATATCAATTTTGGCGGCCATTTTGACAATATTGTTCAGCCAATCCAGGAACAGGGCATGCATTTTCATTTACTAGTGTTCCCATCAATCTATTTGTTTTTCAGACTATTATAATTTTTGTGATAGAGGTGTTTTACTTCCTTGTTTAGGCTAATTCCAAGGCATTTAATTTTTTAAATCTAATATATATGGGATTATTTTTCAGATTTCTTCCTCAGCGAGTTCACTGTTGGCATACAGCATTGCTATTCATTTTTGTGTACTGATTTTGTATCCTGTCACTTTCCAACCTGAACTCTTGTATTAGAAAACTACACACCGAAATTATAAAATTTCAGTTTTTCATATATTCCATTCTTTTAGATATTAGAAATATAATTTCTAGCCAGAGAAAGCCAGGTATGAGGTGGAAGAGCCTCACCTGCACCTAGCAGCTCACAGGACTGGGCTTTTGTGCGTCCTGTCTCTCCTGTGCACCAGAAAGAGGTAACACTTAAAACAAAAAGAGTCTAATTTAAAAATCTCAGGAAAGAAACAGAGCCCATTAACAGTACCAGTACCTCAAATCTCTGTAATAGAACCATGAGGAAATGTGTTAATAAATCTCCTACAGAAAGACCTGACCCTCCCAGAAAAATACCAGAGATCTTGATATAGCAGAACCCAAAGGAAAAAAAAAGGCAAAAAGATGATAATTTCTGCACCCAGAAATACTTAAAATTGAGACAGAAAATAAAGAGGAAATGCAAGAGCTGCACCAGGACATAGCTATGCTACCAGCAAACATTGACAAAGAATTAGAGGAAAACAAAGAAGATATAAACCAGAAGATAAAAAGGCAATACAAGAAATTAGAGAATAATAGAGCAGAGATATAAAAATATTGAAAGCAGACATTCAGGATGTGAAAAACACACAGAAAAAAATAAGTAACCAGTTTGAACATTTTTAGAATAAAATATCAGACCTGGAAGACAAAATTGTGGAGCTGGAATGACAGACCATAAAGATCACAAAACAAAAAAGGAAGAAAGAATGGTTGCAATAGCTGATAGAGGACTCAAAGAGAAAGAACTTTAGAGTTATGGGAGTGCAGGAGAAAAACTGAGAACAAAACAAAAGACTTAAAGACCATGTTCAATGACATTTTAGAATAAAATTCCTTAAAACTAAGGAAAGAACACTGAACTACTGCAGGCACATAGAACACTAAACAAATTGATCAGAAGAAAATCTCATCATGATACATAAAAATTAAAATACTAGAGACCCAACACAAAGAGAGAATATTAAAAGCTGTAAGAGAAAACCAGAGGATGACTGACAAAGATAATCCCATCAGGATAACTGCAGATCTCACCACACAGACCCTAAAGGCCAGGAGATCATGAAGCAATATCATCGAAGCACTAACAGAATATAAATGTCAACCCAGACTACTATATCCAGCAAAATTATCTTTTAAATTAGAGGAAGAAATTGAAACTTTCCATGATATAAAAACCTTAAAGATATTCGCAGCCACTAAGCCAGCATTGCAGAGAATACTTAAAGGAAACTTAAGACAGCAAAATGCAGACTAATGACACTGAAGACCCAAGAGAAAAAAGACAACAGATATAGGAGAATGAGCTGAGAAAAAAGTAAGTCTAGTAAATAATGCTGAAAAATTGTAACAATGGCTGGACATACCAAATATACCTCAATAATTACCTCTGAACATGAATAGCCTCAACTCACTTGCTAAAAGACATACATTGGCTGACTGCATTAAAAAACAGAACCCACAATTTGCTGTTTACAAGAGACACACTTCAATCACAAGGAAACTCGTAGACTGAAAATAAAAGGATGAAATTCAATATTGCATGAAACAGGGCCTACGAAACAAGCAGGGGTATCTATGTTAGTCTCAGACTCGTCAGATTTCAAAACAGAATAGATTAGGAAAGACAAAGATTTTCACTATATACTGGTTAAAGGAATGATAGAATAGGAAGAATTCACAATTCACTATATATATATATATATATATATATATATATATATATATATATATATATGCTCCCAACTCTAGAGCATCCAATTATATAGACCAGAAAATTATTATAGCTGAAAAGACATATTAGCCCTAATACAATTATAACAGGGGATGTTAATACTTACTTCATTATCACAGATAGATAGATCAACCAACAGAAAATTTGCAAAGATATACCACAGTTAAATGATACTATAGAAAACTTGGACCTAACAGATTTTTACAGAGCTTTCAACCCCATATCAAGAGAATACACATTCTTCTCAGCAACACATAAAACATTCTCTAAAATAGGCCATATTCTAGGTCATAAGTTATGCTTAAATCAATACAAAGGAATAGAAATAATCCCTTGTATACGTTCAGGTCATAGTGGAATAGAACTGGAACTTAACAGCAAAAGAAACAGAAGGAAATACACAAATACATGGAGACCAAACAACTCACTACTAACTAAACAATGGATCACAGAAAAAATTAGAGAAGTCAAAAAATTCATAGAGCTAAATGATGAAGGAAGTACATCATATCAGAATCTATGGGACACAATGAAAGCAGTACTTAGAGGGAAATTCATAGCCATAAATTCACACGTCAAAAGAAGAGAACAGTCACAAAACACACGTTAATGATGGGCCTTCAGGCCCTAGAGAAACAAGAACAATCTAAGCCAAAAAGCAGTAGAAGAAAAGAAGTCATAAAGATTAGATCTTACATTAATGAAACTGAAATTAAAAAGAAAATAAAAAAATTAATGTGTCAAAGAGCCGGTTCTTCAAAAAAAAAAAAATACAAGTTTCACAAACCTCTAGCTAAACTAACCGAAAGAAGGGAAGAAAAAGGACAGGTTAGCACACCTAGAAACAAAAAGGATGAAATTGCAAGAGACTCTGCAAAACTTCAGAATATTATGAGAAAGTATTTTGAACACCTATATTCCAGCAAGTTAGAGAATGGAGAGGAAATGAAGGACTTCCCAGACACATACAAAATACCAAAATTGAATGAGGAAGACATAAAAATCTTGAACAACCCCATTATACACACAGAAATTGAAGCAGTAATATGAGCTCTACCTACAAATAAAAGTCCAGGACCAGATGGATTCTCAGCAGAATATTTTCAGTATTTCAAGGAAAAACTACCTTCTCAAGCTGTTCCACAAAGTTGAAAGAGAACGAGTACTCCCAAACTCATTTATGGAGGCTAGCATCACCTTAGATCACTTTAGTCCCAAAGCCAGACAAAGACTTAACCAGGAAGGAATATCATAGACCAACATCCTCAATGAGTATTGATGCAGAAATTCTTAAGAAGATTCTGGTGAATAGAATTCAACAAGTCACCAGAAAGATCATACACCATGATCAAGTGGGTTCTATTCCTGTGATGTCAGGCTTTTTCAACATACATAAATCAGTGTAATACACATAAACAAAAACAAAAATCACATGATCACCTCAATCGATGCAAAAAAGTCTCTGATAAAATTCAACATCCTTTCATGATAAAAAGTCTGAGAGAAATAGGTGTAGAAGGGTCTTATCTCAAACTCGTAGAAGTCACCTACGTCAAACATACTGCAAATATCATAGCAAGTGGAGAGAAATTGAAAACATTTCCTCTCAAATCAGGAACAAAACAAGCCTGTGTACTCACCAGTCTTATTCAACGTAGTCATAGAAACACTTGCCATAATAATCAGGCAAGAGTGTGAAACAAAGGGAATTTGCATTGGAAAGTAGAAAGCCAAAGTATCCTTATTTGCAGATGATATGATTATCTACACAGAAGACCCTAAAACTCCATTACAGAACTGTTGGAGATAATAAAAAAAATTCAGCCAGATCGCATGCTACAAAATCAATACTAAAAAATCTGCAGCTTTTCTCTACACCAGCAATGAACCCACTGAGAAAGAGCTCTGAAGAATAATCCCATTCTCAATAGCCCAGCAAAAAATGAAATACCGAGGACCTAACCAAGGAAGGGAAGGACCTGTATAAAGAAAACTACATTACACTGAAGAAAGAAGTTGTAGACGACATCAGAAAATGGAAAGACATCTCCTTTCCTTAGATAGGTAGAATAAAATATAGTCAAAATGACTATACTGCCAAAACTAATGTACAGATTCAGTGTGAGTCCTATCTAAATACTAACAATTTTTTTTTTCACAGAACTTGAAAAAATAATCATTACATTCATATGGAACCAAAGGAGATGTAGAATAGCCAGAGCAATCTTAAGTGATGAGAAAGGCAGGGGACATTATAGTTTCATACATCAAGTTATACTGTAAAGCAATAGTTCTAAAAATTATATGGTACTGGCACAGAAATAGGTAGATGAGTGGAACAGAATTGCGGATGCAGAGATTAAAAACTCAAATACCCTGAGCTACCTAATCGTCAATAAAGGAGCCAAATGCGTACACTGGAAATGGAATAGCTTCTTAAACAAATGGTGCTGGGAAAATTGAACATCCACATGCAGAAGAATGAATATAGACACACACCTGTCACCATGCACCAAAACCAAATCAAAGTGGATCAAAGACCTGGATATTAAAACTGAAACACTGAACCTTCTGGAAGACAAATTAGGCAAATACTTAAAAGACATAGGTGTAGACAAAGAATTTTTAAATAGGAAAACGAAAGCAAAAGAAATAGCCCCCAGAATTAACAAATGGGATTATGTCGAATTAAAAAAGTTTCTGCATTCAAAAGCAGTTGTCAACAGTATAAAATGAAGACAGACTGGAAAATAAACATTCACCACCAATATCTCAGATAGGTGACTCACAAGAAGAATATACAAGAAACTGAAGAAAAAGAAGCTCCTCAAAATCAAAGACCCTATTGCATAATGGGAAAAGAAATGAATAGGCAGTTCTCAGATGAGGAAGTTCAAATAGCCAATGAACACATGAAAAGATGTTCAATATCCTTAGCCATAAGAGAATTTCAAATCAAAACATCACTAAGATACCATCCAACTCCAGAGAGATAGGCGCATACCAAGAATACAAACAGCAATCCGTGCTGGTGAGGCTGTGGGGAAAAAGGAACCCTCCTGCACTGCTGATGGGAATGAAAACCAGTATGGAAGTCTCTCAAAAGACTGGAAATAAATATTCCTTTTGATCCAGCAATACCCTTTCTGGGAATTTTTCCTAAAGATTTAAAACAACACGTAACAGAGGTATATGTATACCCATGTTCGTAGCAGCACAAATAACAGTAGCTAAAATGTGGAAGACACCAAAATACCCATCAACAGACCATTGTATACACAAATTGTGGTATTTATATATAATGAAATACTACTCATCAATAAAGACGGGTAGGTTGGAGGCTTTTGTAGGTAAATTGAGGCAGCTTGGGACTATCATGCTTAGTGAAGTGAGTCAGAAGCAGGAGGTGAAATATCGAATGGTTTCTCTGATGTGAGAGACCCAGATCACAATTATTTTATCGAACTTAATGTGGGGAATAATGGGAACTGGAGGGAAAGGGGGGATGGTGGAAAAGAGAGAAGGGAAGGATTTGTAACTTTGCCATGATATGGATGTGCACAAAATACTCAAGATCAAAGTAAACTTTATGTTTTGCACTTATATACATCAATAAAATGGCAGAAAATGAAAAATAATATAATTTCTAGATTACTTTTATCAGATCTACTGAAGTGAACATTTAAAGCTATTACCTTGAGTTTCAGTTCAGACTTCTAAAGGTGTGCTACTGCAGTGAACTTACAGAATCAGCATTAGTAGCAGATGTTCTAGAATCTAATGATTTGTAGTTACATTAAGTGTTAAGAGCCACTGCTATAGGCCGCCTCCTTTCTTGTAGGATAAATCATACTCTCATAACATGTATATGTCTATAAAATGTATCATAATTATATATTTTGATATTGATAATTGTATTCATGGGCTAGGCCCCTAAGGCAAACGGCAGTTAAAAAGAAATAATATTTTAAAGCATTTCATCTATTGTTCCATTCACTTGTATTTCCACATTTAATTCTGTCAAAATCCTATCACTTTCCTGTTTTTTATTATCTGCTTGTTGGTTACCTCTATTTATTCATTTATTTATTTGGTGGTACTGAGGATTAAGCCCAAGGCTTTCATACGGAGCTACATTCACACTCTGTTTTTTTACTTTTCATTTTGAGGTGGGTTTTTGTTATGCCACAAAGTGTCCCAGGTTGAGTGTGAACTTGTGATTATCCTGCCTCAGTCTCCCAGAGTGCTGAGAATACAAGCTGTACTATGAGTCCAGCATTTTTAAAATTGGCTTATTTCCTATTAATCTGATAAGTCATGTTATTTCTCAAGGAAAGCTCATTTGTTCTTTGGATTTTCTTTAACACTTCCAGTTCTACAGCATAAAAATGTCTCAAGAACTGTGTTTCAACCTGTATCTCAGAGTTTATACTCGAATGCTATGAAATATATTTAGAATAGCATAAGACATATTTATATTTTGAATGCTAGGAATATTTGAACAACCACCAGTTTCTTATTTTCTGTGTAAGTATTCCCTTTCACTTACTTTCTAATATGGTAACTTTGTTTTCACATTCCTGCAATCTATAAAGCAAGTTGAATTATTATTTTATGAAAAAAACAATCTTGAGGGGAAAAAAGACTTTTCTTTATGCTGATTAAACTGTATTTGTCAGCTACTGTTAGTACAGTAATGCTGCTTAACGAAGAAGACACAACCTTTTGTGTTCTACTCATCTTTATAATCACAAGGCTGCAGTTTGGTTGACTCAGGTTAAAGTCTTTGGGATCAACTTTATATAATAGGTAAATGCAGGTTTTTGCAGCTTGAAAGGAATAATAGAAACATTAACATTTGTGTGTGTGTGTGTGTGTGTGTGTGTGTGTGTGTGTGTATGTGTGTGTGTGTCAGATCTCAGGTTCACAAGAGGCCATGTACGTGATAACAGCATGGTCAGTGATCATGCTCACTGTCAGTCCATTAGTCAGAGTGGTTTCATGTCCCAGCCCAACAGTAGGGGATGCGGAAGTACACTCCACCTGGAGCGGGAAGCGCTGTTAAATGACGTAGTACAGGGTGTGGGTGTGTAATCCTAGTACAAGGAAGTGAATAATTCAGACAACTATCCAATCTATATTTGAAGGCAAGCATATGAATGTAGTGTTCATTATTTGTACATTTTTGTTGGTTTGCAATAATCAAACTCCCCCTCAACTATTGTTTAAAAAGGGTTTTGCTTATTAAATTAAAAATGATTATTCATCCCTTGTCCATGTTTTATCACGACAGATTTACTTACTCTATTAGTGATGGAAAGCAGAAGGGAAATGCCTGAGTCTTTTGTACTGTCAGATCTGTGTTTTAAGCTGTCCCTTGACTGGCACACAAGCACCTGATTCTCAATGTGTTCCAGTCATTTTTCTGATATTTTCCTGAACCGACTGTTCCTTAACTTTTTAACATCAAATCTCTCTGAATTATGTTCACTTTTATGTTTTTTTCTTTTTCTTTTGTTTTTGTTTATTTTTATTGACTGGTCAATTGGCTGGTTGATTGAGACAGAGTCTCACTCTGGACTCCAGGCTAGTCCTCCACTCACTATTTATCTCAGGCTGGCCACGTACTCATGGCCATCCTTCTGCCTCAGCCTCCCAAGTGCTGAGATTACAGGCATGTATCACTGTATCAGGCTTATGTGGTGCTGAGGAATTCAACTCAGGGACTTATGATTTCTAGGCAAGTGCTGTGACTGCTGTGTTATTCGACCTTTTTCTTTTTTTTTAATCTTTCCCATCTTTGTGTCCAATTTGTAAGCACAATCCATCAGGTGTAAGGTAACATGACTTTCAAATCTCATGACTCAATTTTTATTCCACTAAGAGTTCTTTCTTTCTCTTCTTCCTTGAGTCTCTCCCCTCTTCTCTCACTCCTTCCTTCACTTCCTTGCTCTTTCTTTCTTTCTTTCTTTCTTTCTTTCTTTCTTTCTTTCTTTCTTTCTTTCTTTCTTTCTTTCTTTCCTTCTTTCTTGCTTCTTTCCATAATGGAAATTGAACCCAGGGCCTTTACAATGGGCATCACCCACAGACCAACTTCTCGAGTTTTGATTTTTGGGACAAGCTCTTGCTAAATCTCTAAGTTCTCATTGCTAAATTTAGCTTGTGCTCTTTCTGCCTCAGCCTCCCAGAATGTTGGGGTGACAGGCCTGTGCCACTGAGCCTTGCTGAATTGTCATTTTTTAATCAATTTTTTTTTTTTTTGCCTTTCAAAAATTTGGAGCCAAATGAAACAAAGAAACCTGAGAGTGTTTTGTGATTAGAGGCTTTGCTTACTGAACTTGGTCTTTCCATTGACTACTGAATAAAATTCAAATATTTTTGGATGCATTTAAAATCTGTTACAACTTAACCCCATTATTTTCTGTCCTGGAGATCTTTAACTTCTGCTCTCTTTCCCCACCCTCCCCTCAGACTACATGGAATGTTGACTTCACAGCTTATGTTTTAGATGACCTGCTCATTAACATGTGTACCCCCAGCACTGTCTTCTACCCCTCAAATCCCAGTTCTTTGTCTATAGCTAAGTCAAGGCAACTTTTGTTACTAGGCTTTTTCTGGCTTTTACACAAAGCCAGTCACCTTCTTTTGGCTGATTTTCATAGAATTCTACCCAATTAGACCTTCAAGTATTTATTTTGTGAGATCTTGGAAACTGGGAATGTGTTTTAGTGATGGAGTGCCTTGCTACCATGTGTAGGCCTTGAGTTGAGTACCCAATGCTGGAAAAAGTGTTATTTTACAAGTTCTTTATTTTTCATTATTATTATTATTTGAGACAGGGTTTTGCTCTATAGCTCAGGCTGGTCTTGAATTCACTATTTAGTCCAGGCTTGCCTTGGACTCGGAGCAATCTTTCTGCCTCAGTCTCCTGAGTACTGGGATTACAGGCATATGCCACCATGCCTGGCTTATGTAGTGCTGGGTAACTGAACTCAAGGCCTTGTGCTAGCAAGGCAAGTGCTTTACCTGATGTGCCATTGCTCCAGACCCTTGTTAAAAATTATTAAAATATTCTTATAGCATTTAGATTATTTGTTAAAAAAAGACTATAAGAGAAAAGAAAATAAGAATGCCTGTTCTAACTGCTGTCTTCTGCTTAACAGAATACAGTCAGCATTTGGTGCTATGTTCTGTTTTCTTTGAAGGTAAGATTATTTCACTTAAGAATACAGGCATATATCTTTTTAGTTACATTTTATTATAGAAGTTAATTTAGCTTCTTTCATCCTCTAGTCTAGATCTTATAGTCCTCTGTGGAAAGATTTTACTTGACTTGCATGCTGCTTCTAATGTTGTGCAAAATGCCTGTCAAATAAAAATCTTTTAATTAATGGTTTTGTGAATGTTAAGTGAAATGGGAAGACATTTCTAATCCACCATAGTTCAAAAAACTAAAAGAAGTTTGCGATGAAGTCCAATAAACCAAAAAGAGTGCAACTATCATCAATGATAAACTAGAGAATAGGCAGTATTTTACTATTATAAAGAAAATCTTATTACACTAAATGTCATTTTTTTTCTATCTTGACACTGTGTCAAGGCAATAATTAGAATTCTGTATTAATATTGTTGTTCTACTCTTTGGCCTTTACACGTTATTCAGTATGTGAAATCGTGTCACGTAAGGCTTTAAATATTGAATCAAATAATTTTGCAGCTTTTGCACAGGAAAGAGGGACAAGGGGTTAAGTCATTGAAACATTTTTTTCCCCTTTGCTCCTTCCTTTAAAGACATGTAACTTCTTTGTCTGATCTCCTTATGGTCCTTGTCACAACTGTATGGCTTTTAATCACTCATACACTCGGTGACTTACAGCACTGCTGGAACCTTAATAATGTTCTCGCTTGTTTGGATGATCTTCTTGATAAAACTCTGACAATCTCTCAGTAGAATGGGGAGACAATCAAAATAAAAAATGCTTTCAGAGTTCAGGTAGTGGAGCATACTATTATTTTTTATTCAGTGCAAGGATATTAAAATACTGACTTTCACATTTTTGATGGAGTTTGTGATGAAATCCAAGAAAAATTGAAAATTTGAATTATTCTACTGCCAGAAGAAGCTGTATATCATCAACAGAAAGCAAGCGTATGCAACCTACTCTCCTATCGCGACCTCAGGGGTCTGCGTGTCCTCTCCTGATGTGGGTTTCTATAGGTGAAGCAATTAATGCATTGCAATGCTTTCTTCTATTCCCAGTCATCTGGTGGGTGCAAAAGGAAGACCTATCATCATCACTCTCCAACCCCATTTCAATAGTTGCCAATAATAATTCCTTCTATGAATGGTGTTTCAGTTTTTTCAGGTTCTTTTTATGAAATTATCTCATTTGACTCCACGGTCTTCTGAAGACAACAGCAGATTCTTTTTAACTCTTCACTCTGTTCTGTTGCCAATGTCTCCTTTCTCTTGTCATTTCCCCATTTCCCTTGTTGGTGGAAAGAACACAGCGTGTGAATCCAGGTGTTTAACCCCATCCTCGTCTTGCTGAATCACTTTGACATCGGGGAGACACATTTTACCTCCGAGCCTCAGTGTTTTCATTGGCTCACTGTGCATAAGAACGCCATCTACTTCTCCCAAACTGTAGAGATTAAGTCTGGGGAAACAGGAGAACAATGAGAAGAGGAGATCCAATGTTGGATTCACTTCTTCACAGGAAAGAGTGAAAGTGGAACAGAACAGACCCTGGCCTCTCTGCTTTGTAATTATAGCAGTCTAGCACCTTGTCTGACTTTTGTTTTCCTCATGTAAGGGGGCATACAAATTGCCACCCTATGAGCTGCTGCAGCCGAAGACAGCCTCTGTTCGCTGCAACTTTGGTTCCTAACACGCACAAATGTACTCAGAAACCGTCTTCTTTTTTCTTCCTTTGTCTCTTCCTCCTGCTCTGGCTCTTTTTCCTCCACAGTCTCTTCTTCTATCTCAGATTTATGTGAGAAACAGAATTGCAGGATCTGGGGATGTAATAATGTAAAATGTGTTTGTTATTGAGATTCCTTCCTTCAAATAAAGGGGTGGGCTCCAGTTGGATCGGGAGACTGGAATGCGCACACCTCTCCTTGGAGAACCTGTTAGGCTTTGAACAGTCATTGAGTTCTAAACCCTTTGTGCAGTGAATTTGAGAACTGGTGATGTAGCGTAACTTTCTCATTTTACAGACAAAGCAACTGAATTTCAGAGAAGCCGAGTGACTTGCCTGCCTGAGCCTGCAAAGTTGGTAAGTGGAGGACGCAGGCTAGAGCTTCAGTGTCTTTTGCCTTTGTCCTATCCACTTCTTGACTAAGTGAAGGCTCAGATGGCCAATGTGGATGATGAAGACCCGTTGCTAAAGGACAGTGTTGTCTACTTGTGTGGATGAGTGAACACACAAGAAGTGAGGAAGCAAGGGTTGATGCAGCTATGCAAAGGGGGACAGGTGGGCATCGTTTGAAGGAAGGCACTGTAAAATTCCGGAGGACAGGAGCCTGTTTTTGTGCTCATGCCCATTTTATTCCTCATGCACACAGAAGGGCCTGACTTCATATGAGGCTAAAAATGTTTTTTGAATTGAGTAAATGAATGAATAGCTAAATAAACTATAATGGAAGCAGTCTTACAGAAAGGACAAGGACTTAGGAAAGTCTAAATGACAGTATTGAAATTATGGCTTTGCTTTTCATTTCTGGGCAATGGAATGAATTCTACAGGTTATAGATTATATATAAATGTTAGAGTGTCATTATGTCTGAAAGGTGGTGAGATTTGCATGAAACAGACATAAATAAAATACATATGAAGAAATATATGTAGGTGTGGACTTGACCACAATTTAAATTATACTATAGATGTTCTAAATAAACGGTGAATGCTTAAATTAAAAAATTAATTTCAGTAAAAGACACATTGCCATTAATCTCCCTCAAAAAAATTCTCTCACTTCAAACACACTTACCCAAATGTTCTTGCCACTTCTGATGCAATCCTGACAGCTCTCATCTATGAATGTTTTCACCAGGTGTGATTAAAAAGTATGTAGTGAATGTCACTGCTGAGTGTATCCAATGGAAAGGCAGCTTTGGAGGAGCATTACAGTGGGTCCTCATCTGCCTTATTCATCGAACTTAGCACTGCCAAGTTTCTGGCTCTTCCACAAAGCCAAGATGATCATGAAGTGTAAACACCTTGTATCGATCCAGGTCACTAAAGTAGCCGCAATAACACAATCGAAGACTTAAAACCAGTCTTCCAGAGCTACTTCAGAAAGTCATAAAAAGTATAATATAAATATATTGGAAGTGAGGGAAAGACTTTTGAGAAATGTTATTGGCACTGTGTCTTTTACTATACTAATAGCAAACATTCACTATAATGACTAAAAACATTTGAAAATTACTACTTTAGACAAAATGAGTACAAAATCTTTATGCAGGTGTATAAATCTTTTGTGGAAAATAGTCAGTTTGCTAATTTTTGCTATAACAGAGGTGAAGAAAACAGTGAAATTAAAGCCTCCAGGGGAAAAAGAATCATTTATTTCCTTAGCTATAAAGAATTATTGAGGCTCTTTTACCCTCTCCCATTGTCATTGCCTTCCAAACTAATGAGTTTCAAGAAACTAAAAAATTTGAAAACTGTGAATGGGTTGGTAATAAAATGGAGACAACTTTGTAAACAGTTTCATAAGCCTGTCCTGGGGCAGGAGTGTGAGAGAGGTACACACCGTGGAAGCTAGGAGAAAGGTTTGCTAAGGTAGGAAGGTTGAGAAAATCTTGTGTTCAGCTAAGAAGCTAATAGAAGATTCTAGAAATACACTAGAATGAAATCTACAAGAGGATTCAAAATTGTAGTTAAAGAGAAACTAGATGACTAGTTAGTAAGTCCTTCTTCCGGGGTAAAATTGACCTCAGCAGAACTTTGAATCAATCCTGTCACATTAGCCTACTACTTTTTTGTGAGTTTGAGATCTTTCAATTCACAAAACATTCACTTTTCTTTGTCCGCTGCTGCATATTTTAATTTACTCTTAATGTGTTTACTATAGTATTGTTACTTGGGAAATTATAAAACTTTCGCTCTTTTCCATATTGTGTGCTAATGAGGAAGTCAGAGAAAGATAGCATATTGTACATAAATGTTGGATTTCATGTCCTTAATCTATTTAAATTGAGTTAGAGGGACAAAATGTTCAAAACGTTGGAAACACTATTACATAGGCTTGAAATGTGTGTGGTTTGAGTTTACTCAGAAGAAATTTGAAAGTACAGAATTATAAAAAATTCTTTTAATTTTAAATTAATTAACATCCCTTTGTTGTTTATTAAACACATGATAACAGACATTGTAGATGTTGTTCCATGAACTTGTTGTATACGTGAGTCTTTACAATAACTGAGAGAAAGACAAAATACATGGTTTAGTGTGTTTGTGCGTGTATTTGTGTGTGGGCAGGAGTGTGCTTGTGTGGGTGAGTGTGTGTGTGCTACTCTGTCTCTAGGCCTGGCTAGGTACAAAGGTCCATCATTTAAGTCTGAGAACTAAATAAACATGTAAGGTTATGATTATTTTATTGAGTTTTCTTATTTTATGACCCACTAATGGCTCATGGATCAGTTATATTGATGAGGGCTGGAAGCCTACAGCTTCTATGAGGTTTCTTACTTATTCATTTATTGTTTTTATTTTAACATGCCACAAAGAAAACGCTCAATTCTCAAGCCTATTTTTCATTTACAATAAACCATCGAAGTATAATTTTTATTATGGAGAAGGAATTAAAATAGATGTTGCATGCATCTAACGAGCAATTTATAGGATGCTTTCTAGTTTGCTCTCAATTTATAAAACAAATTGTAAGCTTCCAAGTTTGCCAAGCATATGTCTTATCAACTGTTCAACACTATGTTTCAGTTTATGCTTCTCAGGCTGAATTTACTGGAAAATTAACCTGGTTATGTCATTTGACATTTAATATAATTCAAATGTAGTTAATAATAAGTGTGCCTTTGCTTTGTTTTTGCACTTAGTATAGATTATCCATGCCACATCTATATGAGACTTTAGATGATAGAGTTATCGATGTAGTTTAGTGGTAGAACGCATGCCCAACATACGCAGGCCCCAAATTTAAGTCCCAGAAAGGCCAAAAAGAAAGAAGTTTCTTTTTCATGAAACTTTCTTTGGAAACTTCAATACAGCTCGATCCCCATAGGAAGAGGGGCTGGATATAGGTAGGAAAAATCTTAGTTTCATCTTTTCAGATTCACCATCCAGACACTTACCCTCAGTAAATAAACAAAAGGTGAGAGAGGTCAGAAGACTGTTCTAGTTGCAAGAAAATGAGGACTAAGAGCCTCTCACCAAGCGCTACTATTTCTACTATTCATGAGTAGGTTCAGTCCGAAAACCAGGCACAAAGGTTTTGGTTCAGAGAGTTAAAGTCTTTGTTTTGTGAGCCATATGTGTTTTTGCTTCAGTTACTATACCTCCTTAAGTCTCAATTTTCCCATTTGTAAAAATGGAGTTGTAAGACATACTGATAAGAGCTGCAGAAAATGAGAAAGGGTTTGCAAAAGGTCTTGCAAAGTGCCTGGCACAGAACTGGCCCTCAGTAGATCTCAAGCGAAATATCAAACGTTTTCCCTTGAGATGAACTTCATCTCTGACCAAGCTGCATCCCTTGTTAAGAGGTAGCCTGTTTGAGTATATCTTTTAGCTTTGCTCATGAGTGAAAGGAAATTTTTGCTTTACCTCAAGCAATAGATGTGGGACTCTCCTAAAAAGTAGCTGGCATAAGGTGCAAATTAAACCATTTATTTCATGAAAATTTTCTGATAGGATAGTTCTCAAGTGTAAGCAGTATACAGTGTCCTGTGTTCAGAAAGCCATTAGTTTTGGGGGGTTTCTTTTGTGTAGATTAGACTATCGAGCAGAGCTGGCATTTGATTGGGAGAGCCTGGCTTTAGAGTGGCGTTTTTATTCACAGCACAATGAATATTCAGAAAAAAAACAATCTAGAAATTATTTCTAGGGCTTCCGTCTTATCAAGATTCAGTCATTCACACTAAATGATTTTTGTTGTCTGTGTATGTGTGTTTTCAGTACAAAGAAATAACTGTGCCCTTTAAGAGTATTTATTTGTTAAACATTTTAATGATTAGAAAGTGGCTAAGATGAGAGAATAAAACAAATGTGTGTATCTGTTTACTACAACTATTGAAGGGTGTTTTCGTAATAAGTCCAGAAAAGGGAAGAAGATATAATTCTTTCTAATTTCTTATGTCTTTATCAATTATATCCAATTGATTTCATTAATGTTTTCAGATTTATTTGCATCTGAGTGAAACAATCCCTTAAAACATGTTAATTGATTACAATATACCATATAACCTGAATAAAAAAGTGTATTTTATAGTTTTATGATTAATATATCAGTCAAGAATTCCAATTTTTTTAGATTTTTTGGTATTTACATAAAAGCTTTTTTTCTGGAAATATCCTATGAGACTCAAGATCAGTGTAACTTATGAAATATATATTTTTACATAGGTCACTTTTAGTTTACTAATCCAAACAATAAAAGTCTATAAAAATTAATGATAACACAAAGTTTTAATAAAGTTCACTGTAAAGTATCTAAAATGCACAATAAATCCAACATGGAAAACATTTTTCTTCTTTAAGTTGGTCATATATTTTCACTGTCCAGCTGTGCAGCCATGATGGAGCTCCTTTTTGAACAGTCTTGCTCTGTAGCCAGGCTGATCTTGAACTCAGTATGTAGCCCTGTAGCCCAGCAGGCTAGACTTGGATTCACAACAATCCAGCCTCAGGCTCCCGAGTGCTGGGATTACAGGCATGCGCCACCACGCCTGGCTTTGTGTGGTGCTGGAGAATGGACATTGCACAGCTCCACGTTTTTTAATGTTGAAACTGTTAAGGGGAGCGAAGCCATCAGTTCAGGCTAGAGCCGGCAGTGTGGCTTCCTATTGCTAAGTGACTACAGGTATTCTATTTTGTTTTTAGTTTTATATTTAAAAAAACAATTTGTACTAGTAAAACTAAGGAAAACCGAAGAACAGTTAAAATTTAAATGGAGGCTAACACATCATCCAACATTATTAATTTCTCCAAAATATATCAAAATTATTTTCTGTTCTTTGGACCCTGCCAGAAAGTATAGGTGAAATAGTTCACAGTGTTACATATATTACCACAAAGTAGTAAAAGTCTCTTTGTTTCTGTTCCTCATAATGACCTGGAAGAGGTAACTTTACTTTCCGGATCTTATTTTTCATAGATTTTCCTCTGCCCATCCTCATTGCTCAAAGCCGTAGTTGATTTCCAAGATTCACATCTGTGGTCATCTCTGAGAAGAATTAGAGGAGTCAGCCAGGAAGGTTAACTCTCCTTTTGAAAACCACTTGCTAGTGCTGCGTATGAAGCTCTTAACTGCTCTTCATTCTACTTTGGAGCTGTGCATTTTGAGAAGCTGCCACTTCTCATTCCCACAGGGGGGTTCACAAAAGCAAAGGTAGGGGAAGATTGGAAGACAATAGCAGGCGCTAGGACATTCCAGGGGGTCGCCATTCCATCAAAAGTGTCTACAGCATGAACAAGGTGCCTTTAGACTGTCCATAGAGAAGCCCAAGACCAGCAGTGTCAAATACTATTTTAATAACAATTGTAAGTGCAAATTTTGAGTGAAATTTTTAACTTGTGGCGATTCACTTAAAAATACAAAGCATAAAATAATAAAACAAGCAAAAGTGTAATGGTCACTTGTATATGCCACTGTTCTACTCAAGTAATGCATGTCTTTGCCCTATACCATGAACATAATCTATTAATTGCACTTTTACTTGGCAATATTCAGTAAATTTTATTGAAAATATTCAGGTTTTTTCCCCCATGCAGCATAAATCACATTAACTATATCCCTAGTTCATTTCTATTTCTTTCTTCTTTTTTCTCGTGTCTTTTTTCTTCTTCTTTTCTTTCTTTTCTTTCTTTTCTTTTTTTTGAAACAGAGTCCTGCTAGCTTGCTAGATTTCCCATACTGATCTTGAGCTTTGACCCTTTTTGGCTCCCAGGATACAGAGATACAGAGATTGCATACCTGGGACCAGTGGACCCAGCTTGCCATATATATATATATATATATATATATATATATATATATATATATATATATAATATATTATACATATTTGGGTGCATTCATGAAGTTTATTCAAAATACTAGTGCCTCCTTGATTGGAAAGAGGTAAAAGACAGTGTGCTCAAATTTTAAGTGGTTCAAAGATAAAAATCCTGTATTGTTTCAGAGTATTTCACTTGCTTCTTTTCAGTGGAATATAAACAACTTTCCAGTCCAAGAGGCATTTAAGGACAACTGCAGGCTCACTGCAGATGCCTGGCAGCAGGTTGGCTAGTTGTCCAGAAGAAATCACAGCCTCCCAAAATGTAATAGGATTTTAACCAGGTATTCATGTGTAGGTCTTGGAAAAAGTCACTTGTACTGAATAATTTTTTCTTATAGATACTTTCCCTGGGTTTTTGGCACCCCCCCCCCCAACCCCCAGAACTCTGACTAGTTTATACTGTGTTATCTATGGCTCTCCTGGGGTCACACTTCCTCTTCCCACACAGGTTTGAATTTTTATCTATACAAACAACAAATAAAGCACTCCTCACTTAACTCATAACAGTGTCCAGTTTATAACGTATTTACACTGACATTTTATTATTGTTTGCTTTTTTGAAGTAATTTCTAGTCCACTTTTCAGGTTCGGAGTAAATTGTAGTATAATCCTTTACTGTGAGTGGTGCCTGTACACACAGCAGAGATGACTGAGTACTTCTCAAAGACAGGTGAGCCAACATGCCCAGGCCTTGGAAAGTAGAGTTCTAGATGGCTTGTTTATGATTAAACAACAGCTTTTTGGATATGAAGAAATAGGTAATTCTTTATCCTGTTATATATTATTAAACAAATTCAACATTGGTTCTGCTTCTCAAAATGAATGGTGGTTTGTTAAGATCTATATGTGTTTACTTCCGGTAGGTCGGAGAAAAATTTCCTTGGTTTTTCTCTTAACAGGTCAGTCAACAGATGGTTGGTCACTTTACAAATGTAATCCGGAAGTGGTTTTGAAGGCCCAGAGCTACTCTGCTCTGTTCTGTGCCTTTCTCTTTAATAGGTCTGTTAACATAAAGTGAGCTTAGCTGAAGTGTTTTCCTGGTAAAAACAAACAAACAAAAAAAGAGCCCTCCACCTCCTGTACCCCATTAGCTGCCCCAACCCCAGCCGCGCTGCTCCCACAGCCTTTGTTACACTGCCCCCTACTGCTGGCAAGTGGCCTTGCAGTCCAGGTCCTTCAGTTAGTCTCAGGCAATTTTTTTTTTTAAACTAGCGCTCAATACTATCTGTCTAAAGCTGAAATTAGGTAGTGATATGGCAATTTGATTTAAAAACAATAAAAATGAAGAAATTTAAATATAATATCATAATATTTAAACAGCTAAATATATATCAGATATTTTCATAAACATTTAATAAAATACTACTCATTACAAAATTAAACATAATATTTATAGTATTAGGTATACTTACTTAGAACTATAATCTCAGTGTTAATATCTCTTTGTCAATAATAACAGCATTAGACAATCACAGTGGCTTAGGACTGTAATTTCAGCACCCGGGGAGTCTGAGGCAGGAGGATAACAAGTTAGAGCCCAGGATGAGTGATACTTTTAACCCATTTGGGAAAAGAATGGGATATGTAAATTTATACCGTTTATAATTGGAGTTGTGAAAATACATCTCCCACGCCTGACCCTGCATACAAAGGTGTAGAAAGCTTACGCCCATGTTAAAGGCTCTTCCCAAAATCGTCTGCCTGGAATTCTGTGCGTCGTCTTTCTACTTGGCATCCTACACCTCCTCCAACTTCTAACGAGGTTACCTGAGACCAGGTTATGACCCACAGTTTTATGTTTTCTTAAAAATCTAATGTTCCTTCATAATATTTATTATTATTATTATTACTATTAATCACATTGCAGTATTTTTGCATGTCTGTGTTGTCCAGTGGACAAAATTTATCTAGAGGAGTAATTGTGTCCTTGTGCTCGATGTCTAATATCTTCCCTTCTAGTTTCATGTCGTTTTTTTAAGACTCCCTCATGTTAGGGAGACCAGGCAGTGTGTTATCTCGCAGAGTTTGGATTATTTTGCTCCACACAGTGATTCTGGATCTACCCATTCTCCTGAAAATGACAAAACCGTGCTTCTTTTCATGTTTGAATAAAATTAAGCCGTAAGCACAGTCATCGTGTCTACACACCACTTTGTCTTTGCCCATTCATCTGTTGATGTGCACTTGGGTTGATTCCGCATCTTGGCCATGGCGAATTGTGCCACAATAAACATAGGCGTGCAGGCATCCCATCGTGTACTGATTTTAAGTGCTTCAAGTAGGCATGATGGAATGTTAGAGCTTGATCAAATCATAGCTATATTTATTTTTATTCTTTGAAGAAACTCTGTTGCATTCCACCATAGCTATACTAATTCACATTATGTTAGCAGGATAGTGGGTACCATTTTCCCCAGCTTTTTTTTTTTTTATATTCATGATGTTAGACATTTTGACTGAGGTGAGATGGAATCTCATTGTGGTTTTGATTTGCATTTCCTTAACAACAAAGATGTCAATTTTTTTTTTTTTTACATATAGCTACTGGTCAGATATACTGCTTTTGTGAAGTATCTGTTTAATTAGTTTGCCTACTTATTATTTGGGCTATATGATTTTTTTGATGTTAAGTTTTTGGAGTTCTTCATATATTCTAGATATTTTTCTTCTGCTGGAAAACCAGCTGGCAAATATTTCCTTTCATTCCATAGACTATTTCTCTATAGACTATTGATTATATTTTTTGTTGTGTGGAAACTTTTCAGCTTGGTGTAGTCCTATTTGTTGATATTTGTTACTATGCTCTATGCTATTGGAGGCTTATACATGAAAATTTTTGCCTGTGCCCATGGCTTTAAGTGTTTTTCTCTATGTTTTATTTAATGATTTCAGATCTTCTATCATTTGATTTGATTTTTAAATAGGATAATAGTTGAACTTGCTTGGGTTCATTTCTGTGTCGTCTATTCTTGTTGGATCTGTCTACATGTCTGCATTTTTGTGCCAATGTCTTGCTCTTTTTGTTACAGTAGCCTTGTAAGTAAATTTGCATCAGTTATTGTGATTCCAGACTTCACTTTTTTGCTTAAGATTGCTTTGGTTATTCTGTGTTTCTTATTCCCATGTGCATTTTTTTCTTTTTCTTTTTAAAAATGAGGATTGAGTATATTAATCTCTTCTGGTAATATGGCCATTGAAAACATTAATTCTTGAAATTTGTGACCTGGGAAGATGTTTTTATCTCCAGTGTTTTCTTCAATTTCTTCAATGTTCTGACATATTTATTGTAGAAGTCTTTCACCTCCTTGTTAGTTTGATCCGTAGGTATTTTTAAAGCTATTATGAATACAGTTATGAATGAATAGAATTGTTATTCTGATTTCTCTCTCATCTAATGCATTACTGATGTGTAGAATAGCTGTTTTTTAAATATTGGTTTTATGTCTTGCTACATTGCCAAACGTATTTATCACAGTTCATAATTTAAGATCTATCTTGTTCATTTTCATTATATTTCTGTTTTTCCTTCCTTTAATTGCGGCCATGGTTGTCTCTGCTCTTGAAGAGCATTTTTCAGATAGTCTGTTTTCCTTTGGTGTGATTTAGTTTTTTTTTTGTTTGTTTACTTTTGTTTTTCAATGCAAAAATAGAAGTTGAACCTAGGAGTTTACCACTGACATACATCCCCAGCTATTTTATAGTTTATGTTTTTTAAACTTTGAGTCAGGGTCTCTCTAAGTTGCTTAAGTACTCTAGACTAGGTTTGTACTTGCGCTTTTCCTGCCTCAACTTCACAAGGTTGTGACCACAGGCAAGTGTCACCACACCCACCTTTGTTAGGTAGATTTGATAAGACATGGCTTTGTATCTGCAGATTAACACTGAATGGTCCTTGAAGGTCAGTTTATTGCTGACACACCTATTCTGACTTTGTCACAAATCCTGGGCTCCTCATAGTCTGCTCTAGCTTCCAGCTTTGCTCTATACAAATCATAGGAGATATGAATCTGAATGATAATGTAAACCCTATTTTCATTCATAGATTGCTGCCCCAGTTATGAATGAATGAATGAAGACAATTTCTGCCTTGGCTGGATTCTTAATGTCTGGCTGTTCTTTCTTGACCACTATGTTAGAGTTCTTTGCCCTTACCTCAAGAGAACTTGGCCATCTTTATTCAAACATTGCCCCCAGGCCATTGTCCCATAGGCCTTTATTAGCCAATGGAAAAGGGAGTTAAAATAATATTTACTTGAGGATAGATTCCTTTTTATGTCTCAGTTTGCTCTTTTTAATTATATGTTTGAACTACTGATTTTTTTCAACTTTATTATTATTTTTAAAATCTTATAGTATGCCCTCCGCTTTCTCTTTATTCTCTTTCCTTCAATCTTTGGATTCATTTTTCTTCTCTGGGATAATGGGGATTGATCTACATCCCCTTTCCCAGCCCCCCCCCCCCCCCCTTTTTGAAAATTCTCACTATGTTGCCGAGGCATGACTTGAACTATTGATCCTCCTGACTCAGTCTCCCAGATTGTTGGGATTACAGGCATATGCCAACATTCCCCACTCTTCTACTTTAGAAAGTCACAGAAGTACTCCTAACAGGCACAATATAAACTATGACAGAAAACAAATTTTGTTGTTGAATATTTTTAAAGTGTCTTTTAATTTAAAGGTAAATATTTCCACATTCTTCAACAGCTCATAAATTATCACCCTCTACTGACACTGAACACTAACTGATATTTATAATAAGGGAAATTTTTATACTAAGAGGGATTGGAGCTCATTTGAATCTCATCCTGTTATTTAGAGTTTAAAAGTCACATAAAATGGTGTTAGTCAACTTCAAATTTACCTCCATGACTATAGACAGTGTTTTTCTGTTATATTCGTCTCTGAATCTCTCCAGTGCTCTAGACTTACAACATATTTCTGTCACCTTTTGATTTAATAAGGTATATTTGTTTATTATCCTAATTCCATAGTGTTAGGGTCGTGTTTGAGTGAGACACTTCAGTGTTTTTCTATATGTACATACACATGGTGGCATAAACAAGGAGAGAGTTAAGACTGCTCATTGCTGTTCCAATATCAAATCACCCTTTTGTCTGACAACTTGCAGAGAAGTTGACCAATAAATCTATTTAATCAGATCTCTCAATACCTTGAACGATCCTCCTGGTAGCC
The DNA here is from genome assembly GCA_004027205.1 of Ctenodactylus gundi. Lineage (NCBI taxonomy): Eukaryota > Metazoa > Chordata > Mammalia > Rodentia > Ctenodactylidae > Ctenodactylus > Ctenodactylus gundi. The sequence goes on from PVKB01000879.1 coordinate 326,424, forward strand.
AGATATTACACGTCTATCGTGACCACTTCTCATTTTGGCTTGTTCTGGATGGATCTTGCTGTGGCACTGGGGTTTTCTTAAGTATAAACCATTCCCAAATCACAGTGTTATTATAGGTTGCTTTGTCCTCGGGCTCTCTAGTTTTCCTTTTGGGCCATTGGTCTTTCAACATGCAGTTAGGGGATTAAAGTAAATCATTTAATCCATGCAGCATGTCACTCAGTAGTATACTTTTGGAAATTGTTTCCACAGGAGCGCCAGCGAAAGCAGCCAGTCTTAGATATTGAAACTATAGAAAAAACTGACAGCTTACTCCTTGTATCGATTCTATTCTTCTCTACAAATGTAGACTGTGTTCCCTACCACAGTCTAGTAAGTGGTGCCTGCTGAGGTTGCTAAATTGCTGTGTAAATTATTTATTACTCGGACACCTTGTATAGATCCCTTTTCTTCTTGTCTGACTGACTCATTTGTGCTTTTGAGGGTCTCATATATATTGAAAGGTGTCAAAGCACACACCAACGACAACCTTCTTGTGGAATTCCTTTCTATTTTATGCAGTAAATATGATTTGCCCCATGAGTATTTGGATTACTAACTGTGAAACTAAGGTAGTCATTAATGAAGTCTTAGCTTTGGTATATTGTATATATCGTTTACAAAATATCATAATGTTTATATGCATATATGCCACCATGAGCACCAGACTGTCTGGCAATTTGGCAATTAATTGGCACATTTTCATACTGAAATGTTAAAGTATTTGAAGAATGCTGGAGAAAACAGTTTCTATTAACAAAAAATGTTTATCAGAACAATGCCATGCTTAATTCACTTGCATGGAAGTAGTAGAATCAGTATTCTGAAAAGAAAAATTACAAATGATTCTGTCATTATTCTCTTTCACTGAGATTTTATTTTATGATTACAAGCTGTGGTGGATTACAGGTTTGTGGTTGAAGACAGGCATGTGGTAGAATACAGATTAGAGCCATGTGGTGGATTAGGGGCTTAAACCTGGAAGGAACAGAACACCGAGGCTTGACCTGGAAGGGGTGGATCACTGGGACAGGACTTAGAAGAATGCATGGCACTTTTTTCTTCCTTATGGGGATTTGGTTCTGTTCTGCCAAGCAGTGCAGACTTCTGGCCCCGGCTTCACCATGTTTTTGTACCATTTCTGCCTGCCCACCTGTGAATGAAATGTTACCTTCTAAAACTGTGAGCTAAAATAAATCTTTCCTCCATACAGTTGTGGATGTCATGTACTCTGTGTCAGTAATGATAAGTAACCAAAACACGTATTTGCCTCTTGCTTTTGGAGGGACAAATTCCAAGGCTACTCTTGGATAGCTGAAACTACAGATGGGACCAACTCTTAACATGTAATATGATTTTTCCCTATGCATATATACCTATAATAAAATTTAACTTATAAGTTAAGCAATAAAAGAAATTTGACATCAATAACTAATAATAAAATAAATCATGACACACCACAATAAAATCATCAATATGGTCTCTCTGTTTCTCTCACAATATCCTATTGCATTGGAGTTCTCTATCTTTTCATGATAATAACATATGGTGTTACAGTGCCTACCAGGTGAGAGGAAGCAAAGTGGTAGGCGTAGATAGGCCCAGGGACACAACATTGGACATGATGGCTGGATCCCATGAATATAAAAACCCTAAGCTAAAGGCAGGAGGCCTAATAACTAAAGTGACTGCTAAGCTGCTAATGGGTGAGAAAAGTAGATAGCCTAGATGTGCTGGACATAATGATGCATATTAACATATAGTTCTGAAATTAATAAGAATATAGTTTTTTAATTGAGAATTCAATTTTATGATGATTTTATTTTGTACTATGGCCATAGATACACTTTGAGAGTTTAAAATGTGCCATTACTAATAATACATTAAAAGCATAACATCTCGGTGGGATTTTTTTTGAATTGTAGAAATTTTAGGATGATGAAATCATTTTTTCCTTCTCTTTTCTTTCTCATCATTCTTATTTTTTCTTTCTTGCTTTTTTTTTTTTGTTTCTGTGCTGAGGATTCAACCGAAGGCCTTGCACATGGTGGGAAAGTGTTCTACCCCTGAGCTGCATCTCAGCCTATGAAAATGTATCTCTAAGGTCACTGTAACCCTCAGTACAGAGGAGAATGACAATTTGTTATCAAGGGATTAGGTCACAAAGATATCATAGGAAGCCAAGTATTCCTAGTCTAGCTGCTGTCCATGAGAGATGGACATAGAAGAACATGGCACACAGTTCAAGGCCTTGAGTTCGATTCCCTAGCACTTCATAAAGCTTGGCATGGGCGGTGCAGGACTGAAATCCTAGCACTCCAGAAGCTGAGGCAAGCAGACTGTCCTAAGTTCAGGGCCATTCTGTGCTACCCAGTGAGTTCAGGACCAGCCTGGGCTACTGAGAGAGACCTTGTCTCAAAGAAAGAAAGAAAGAATGAAAAAGAACAAAACTGGAAACAAGCAACAACTTGATTGCACCAGTGAGGCCTTTGTGGCTGTGAGCATCGAACTTGCCTCCATAACGTTCTTTTTATGCAAGGCTTGCTCCAGTGCTAGCTGATTTTCCTCCACACTGTCCTGTGTCAAGTAAAATGGCCTCATTTCATTGCTTTCTTTTGTACGGAAGGCAATTTCCATTCAGATGAATTGTCCACACCTATTTTCACCATCTACTCTTGAATTGGGATGTGGTTTTTCAACATTCCAGGGTTCTGTGGCCCACCAGAAGTGGCTTGTCCTTTACCTAATCTATTCCTATTGTTCCCAATGACTTATTTCTTCCTCCTCTAAATTCTTTCTGCATTGATAAAAGAAGTCATTCTATCTAAAGATTAGATATAATGCTATCTACTTGAATAATTGTTTACCGTAAAATTTATTTATTCAACTGGAAATATAGAGCAGAAAGACTCTTTAACTGTCCTTTCTTTAACAACATATAGGAGAATAAAGAAGTGAGGAGCTGGTGAGCCAATCTTTCAGGTGCATTGCACAGTTTAGCAAAAGGTGGATGCCTTATAACAAATGCCTCTCTTTGATATTTTTATACACCATGTGTTTCCTATGCTTGCCAGTCAGAACTGCTTGTGTCACTTCATAGAACACACACGTTTTCATATAGCTCTTTTCCTTTCTGTGTACCTCTAGTCTTATGAATCTTACCATCCTCATTTCATAAAGAATAATTAGAGCCTTTAATGGGTTCCAGTGATTTGTCTCATGTCACCCGTGAGCCCATTGTTTTTTCTTTTCAGTTCATCCCAGCATACCTTATTCTCATAGGAACCATGAGAGGAAGTCCAGGAAGACATTACTGCATTGACTTATAAGCAATGAGGCTGATTTTCTCTTGGTAAAAGGAAAATAAACCACCTGTTTTAGCAGATTGTGCCTCTTTTCTTTTGGGGACAGCTATAGGGAGATTCTTGAACACAGCAGACATGTCACAAAACCGGAGCCTGTACACCACTGAGAGGACACTGAAGGGAACAGATTTGCAACACACACTCATTTACATATGAGTGCAAAAATCACAATATGAGGCTGAAGGAATAGCTCAGCTGTTAAAGTGTTTGCTTGGCGAGTACAAGGCCCTGGGTTCAAGTCCCCAACACCACATAAACCAAGTTTGGCAGTGTATGCCTGTAATCCTAGTGCTCTGGAGGGTGAGGCAGGAGGATTGCCCTGAGTTCAAGGTCAGTCTTGGCTCCAGAGTGAGTTCAGGATCAGCGTGGACTACAGAGTGAGATCTTGTCGCCAAAACTAAAATAAAAGGAAAAAAAGTAAATATCAAAATGTGAAAATCACTTTTTGAAAAACGTATGTATTAATCTCTATATGCAATTAGTGAAAATTGTACTAGAGGGAAAATCCTCATCATTGTACTGAGCCATATTGTGTGTAAAAGGAAGCAAGGTGAATGTATCTGATAGGTAAGGAGGGAAAGATGCTGCTCCAATTTAGCTGGGTTTATGACCCTATAAACCATCCTAAATTGTGAATATCATGAATTGAACATCCTTTAATATACCCAACCCACTGAACACCTTGGTTTAACAGTACAGCACTTCATAGAGTTCGTGGTTGGTCGCTGTCTTGATAGCGTGGTGGACTGGGAGCTCTGGCTCAGGCAGCTGCTCTTGCCCAGAGTCTCAGGGGAAGATTGTGCCACATCACTAGCAAGGAGAAAGATGAAGACTGGAGGTGCAAGCACAGGTTTTGATGCATGGGATCACTCTTAAACCATCAAAAAGTTGAAAAATCTAAGTTGGGGTCCTAGTATTAACTAGAACTAAACTAAGTAGACTGAGTTTCCTGTCCTGGGAAGACATGGAGGATGGCTGGACACAGAATTCTTCACTTGATGAGTTTCTAGAAAATGCTTCTTTCCTTTCTCACTGAATGGATCAAGAGGGAAAGCTATAAATTACCTTATAAAATTGCTTTGTGAAAATCTCTGCGCACAATGAGTACAACAAAGGTGTAAGATGGGGCTGGAGGAATGGCTCAGTGGTTAAAGCACTTGCCTAGCAAGTGCTAGGTACTCTAGTTCGATTACCCAGCACCACATAAGCTGGGCGTGGTGGTGCACTCCTGTAATCCCAGCACTCAGGAGGCTGAGACAGGAGGATTGCCATGAGTCCAAGGCCAGCCTGGGCTCCGAAGTGAGTTCAGGACCAGCCTGGACCACAGAGTGAGACCCTGTCTCAAAAACAAAAACAACAACAACAACAACAACAACAACAACAACAACAAAAACCCAAACCAACCAACCAAACAAAAAAACCCCAAAGGTGTAAGATTATGCATTCCACTGCATTCCAATTGGCACTGGACATTGTGATTAAAAAATGAAATACTTCTCAGAAAAATCAACAAAAGAATCTCTTTATACAGTTTCATTTAGTGTGAATATTTTAATATATTTGCCTACTAATTGCATTTTGTTCAAATTTGTACCTCTTTAATCTTTCTGCTGTATCTATTGTAGCAAGTGTTTTTAAATGAGCAAATGCATTTCAAAGTACTTTCTACCTTTCATTTTTTCAAACAGCATTTGTGAAGCATATATAATAACTATTGAGTATATGTAGAAACTTTATGTCTGTATTACTCTTATTTAGCCAGATTTTTTCATTGTGATTTGTTTAAAAAGAATTTGAAGATTCTCCAAAGCAATTGATGATATACTTCATTTTCACTATTGCTGCATTTTCAACTACAAAGTTGCTTATACACCAAATAATAGAATTTACCTCTCTGTAGTATTATTTTTAAATATTAGACCTCTGAGTGACAGTATATATATATATATATATATATATATATATATATATATATATATATGCACACACACACACACACACATATACTGTGTATGTACAAGACTACTGAATAATTATAAATTCGTCTCACATTCCTAAGAATTCGGAGTCCCTGCTTTGTTAAAAAATTGTGAGAAAATCTGAGTTGCCTAAAACATCAATCATGGGATCATAAACTTTTACTCAGTGATTTAGCAAGCAACATGGAATAAATGACCTAATAAAGGTAGATAAAGTGTTTCTGCAGAGAGTAAAGAAAAAGTAGATCTCTACTTTCCAAGTCACAACACTGAGAGACAATGTAAAGGCAACCAGGGAAAAGAGCCATGTGGTGGGAAAATGAACACTCAAGCCATCTTTATTGTCTGCAATAATAAGATGAATGTAAGACCTTTTACTAGAATTGCATCAGTTGTGTTTTAATGTGTGGCCATGAAAACTCTGCTCCATTATTTTGTGCTCTGCTCCATAATAGAGACTAAGTTTGCTCGCCCACTCTCTCCTTTGTTCTTGCCTGAGCCCTCCCTGACACCCGTGGCCAGGGTCCTAACAGCTTCCTGAAGGCTTAAGCATTCTAGTGTCCTTTCAGCTCTGTTGGTGTTACATTAACTTCACAACCCTGGAAATTGTTTTCTGGAACCTTCAATGTTTAACTACTTGTTCAAATGTTTGTTGTTGCTGTCATGTTTCTCAGGTTGTTTTCAGTCTTCTAGTTATTTTGGATGGCTTGTATAAGAATTTTTCATCTCTTATTGAGAGGGAACTTATTCTTAAGTGTGTTTTAAGAATATTTATCTAGAATATCTAGAAATCAAAAAGCTATAGATGCTGGTGAGGGTATGAGACAAAAAGGCACCCTTTTATACTCCTGGTGAGACAACCACAATGAAAAACAGTGTGGAGACATTTCAGAAAATAGAAAACAGATATTTCATTTAATCCAGCAATACCTCTTCTGGGTATTTTTCCAAAAAAATTGAAAATGCCATATAACAGAGATATATGTGTACCCATGTTTCTAGCCGCACAGCTAATAATTATGGAAGAAGAAAAACATCTATCAACAGACCAATGGATAAAAAATGTGATACATATACATAATGGAGTTCTACTTTGTCATAAAGACAGATTTGAGTTGTTTGTAATTAAACAGATAAAACTTGGGAACATTATGTTTAGTTAAGTGAATCAGTGTCAGAAGGGCACATATCACATGATTTCTTTAATATAAGAAACCTGGAGTATAAACAAACTATGGAATCATATGAGAGATGTTGGTGGGGGGGATGGAGGAGTTGATGGATGGTGGAAAGAAGAGAGAAAGGAAATGTAGAGTTTATGTGCACAAAATTCTCAAGTACAACGTAACCATTCTGTATAGCAATATACACACTAACAAAAATGCAGAAAAAAATGACTTCCTTTGGCAGAGGAAATGAAGTGTGATTCCTCATGAGATTACCAGCCACTGGGCTAATAGACACCATGAAAGAACTAGAGATAGTAGAGGCATTAAAAGAAGATTAAATCACAGTGCAGAATACATGTAACAACTCACTGGAAAAAAATAACATTGCTTCTTGTAGCAAACCATTATAAATTCAGGGCAGAATACCGATCCATTTCATCTAACTCTTACTATAATTTTTTTCTTCCTGATTGCTTCATGATCTATTCTAGATATTTTATTGTTTTGTCTTCTTTTCTCTTTTTCTGTTTTTTAATTTTTTTTCGGTAGATATTTCTGAGTCCCTAGCTTTTCTTATTCTGTGTTAGAGTTTATCATTGGGATCAACTGAAAATTTTGAAGAATTTTAGTTAAAAGAAGACCCTATCCTATCCTGTTTAAAGTCAACTCAGAAACTATACTTACATGTCTTTTAAATATTTTATGTATTGCCCTTTTATTTTGTACTATTTATTTTATTCCCACAAATATCCTTAAACCAATCACACAACTTGGAAATAGAACATTATATTTTACATTTAATATTATCTTAATCTCTTTAATTCTTAGTACTAACATGTAAATAAGATATGGGAACTTCTTAAATATACTGTAATATGATCATATAGCATGCATGTTAATAGAGAGTCAAGTTCAGATTCAACATGCAGACAAACATAAAGACATTTGGGGACATCATGGAATCCTTAAATTCCACCATAGAGTTCTTTCTCAGCACATGACACACAAAAAAGATGTGCTTAATACAAGAGATATACATCTTCTGCAACAACATGTGTATAAGACAAAATTTTTCCCCAAAGGAACAGCCGCCTGTTCTTATTTTGGAGGGCGTTGTTCAAAATTTACACTCAGTATGAGTCTTTTATTACAAATATGATATAAAAAGCAAAAGAACTCTTTTAGGGATAGCTTTATCCCAACAATTCAAGAATTTAGACGAAATAAATAATCCTACAAAGTCAGAAGGTATTGAACCTGACTTACAAAAACACGATAAATCTACATAGACTTGTAATTATTCAATTAGTAGTTAAATTTTTTTTTTTTACAAAGCGAAGCTTAAGTTTAGATGGCTTTGTCAGATAAATTCTTAAAAAGCATTGCAAAAGCAAATAAGCCCAAAGTCTTTGAAAATATTTTCAAAACTTGAAGAGTAGAAACTAATTTTTAATTTCTTCTATGTGGTCAGCATTACTCAGATACCAAAATTAAGAAAATATATCGGAATTAAAAAATAAATACGAATTGTTATCTTTACAACTACAGGTACAGAAAATATTGAACACATGCTTGCAAACCAAATAAACACAAAAGCAGATTATATAATATAAAGTATAATACAATACAATATGATACTAGTTGATTTCAGCTGAAAAAGGAAAAGGTGATTCAACGTAAAAGAGTCATTGTGTGCTGCTGGGTCTGGTAGTGCAGGACTGCAACGCCCGCACTATTGGAGGCCGAGGCAGGAAGATTGCATGTCTGATCCTAGCCTGGATAATTAAGAGACTTAGTGAGACTTTGTCTCAAAATAAAAGACTGAGTTGAGTATATAGCTCATTGTGAAGGCTCAGAGTCTATCCCGGTACCACAAAAAGTCAATATATACTGAAAGATAAAGATTAAAACTACACAATCATCTCAGTAAACACATAGTAATCACCTGACAAAATCCCATACATTTTCATGGCAAAACACTACTAAGCTAGAAATTAAAGGAAACTTCTTCAGCCGGTAAAGTGCTTCTTAAAAAAAAAAAATTACCTGACTTCATACTAATGTTTAAAGACTGAAAACTTTCCCCCAAATATCAGGAAAAGATAAAGATAGCTGGTTTTGTGACTTCTGTTTAACAGGGTACTGCAGAATCTAGCCAGAACAATTAGGCAAGAAAAAGAAAGAAATGACATTCAGGTTGTAAAGGAAGAAGTAAGCCATCTCTTTGTAGATGCCATGATATAGTACTTAGAAAGATGCCAAGAAAACCTGAAAGTTATTACAGGTCATAAATAGGTTCAACACATTTACCGAATTCAGTCAATATGCAACAGTATTTCTATACAGTAGCATTGAGTATTTGAAAATGAAATAAAAAACAAGTGCATTAACAATAACATTAAAAAGGATAATAAACTAGCGATAAATTTAATGGAGTTACAAATATGTACATTAAAACTCCAAAAATTAGAGAATACTTAGACAAATGGAAAGATATAGTATTTATGATTTGTGCAATTTAATAGTACTAAGATTGTGATATTCGCCATCTTGGTCTATGGATTCAACACAATCTTCAAAAAATTCCAGCTGTCCTTTTTGGTAGAACTTAACAAGCTAATCTTAAAGATCGTATGGCAATGCAAAGAACCTGAAGTAGGCAAAGGATTAAAACATAAAATATAAATCAAAAAGAACATTTTGAAGGGCCCACATTTTCTACTTTCAAACTTGTTTCAAAGATATAGTAAGTAAGGGTACAGTGTTATTAGAAAATATATAAATTAGTGGAGAAGAATTGAAAGTCTTGTAATGAACCCATAGTCGGTTGATTTTTCACAAAACACCAAGACAATTCCATGGAGGAAGCAATAGTTTTATAAAAAGTTGCACTAAAATATGCAGAAAAGCACATGCAAAAGAATGGAGTTGAACTTGCACCTAAAACAGTGTAAAAATAATTTAAAATTATTAATTACATAACTGCAACAGTAAAACTCAACAGTAGAAGAAAATATAGCTTCACACTCTCATGATCTTGTTGCAGGTAACAGACTTTTGTATCCAACTCAGATAACACACACCAAAGAAAAAATAGTTTTAGCAAAGTAAACACCTTTGCTTTTCAACAAATATTATCAAGAAGGTTAATAACCCACAAAATAAGAGATAATATTTGTAAATCAATCATATATTTAATAAAGCCTTGTACCCCCAAAAAGAAATTTTATACTGGGATACACAAACCAATTAAAAACAGACAAATGGTTTAGATAGATATTTCTCTCACATAAATGTATAAATGACATAAAAACCTATGCAAAGATGCTCCCCATCATTAATCATTAAAGAAATGCAAGTGAAACCCAAAAGGGCCCTAAACCTTCATACCCACCGTGATGGATATAATAAATAAATGAGACAGAAAGTGATAAGTGTTAAAATATAAAGAATCTGAAATCTCGCACATTGTGATGTGGATTGTAAAATAATACAGCCTCTCTAGGAAATATTTTGTGGTTTTTCAGAAGTTAAACATGCTTACCATATGAGCCAGCAGTTCTCCCCAAGATGTACTCTAGAGAATTTAAAATATGTTGATATAAAAAAGTTTAATACTCATAGCAGCATTTCCTTAAGTGCCAAAATTGGAAACATTCCACAATTCCAGTCACTTGCTGACTGGATAACCAAATTGATATCTATTTGTATAAAACAATATTTTTTAACCCTAAAAGAATAAAGTACTGCTACTTCACGTAGCACTGCTATGGCAGCATGGCTGAACCCTGAAAACATTCTTCTGAGTGAAAGAAGCGAAGTGTTTGCATACAAAATATTGTGGAATTCTATTATATGAATGGAATGAGGAAATTTAATAAAAATTACAGATTCAGTAGGTTTTGGCGACTGAAGCATGCAAATTGAACATGATTTCAAATGTGCATGGTCTTGAGGTAAGTGATAAAAACTCTCCAAAAATATATAGTGATGTTGGTTGCTCAGCCTTTTAAATGAGAATCACAAATAAGTACACTTATCTAAGTATGTTATAAAATATAAAACATATGCCTCTATATTAGCAATATATTTAAAATTATAATCCAAGTGAAGGATAGTAGACACTGGTATTTTAAAAAATATGAAAATTATGGTAATTCAAAACGTTTGCTATGATTTGGTGTGAGATCAAATTGTAAGATGATAGAAAGCCCACTTATATTCTTAAAGACACAAACAACTTTTTTCACACATGGAAACAATAAAATATAATGGCTATAAGATATCTTATTCACTAATGATGCACACCACCATTCTATCAGGGAAAAAGTTTTGTTTGCATTCTGACTTCATGTATTGTGCCAAAATGTATTCCACAGCTAAATAAAGTTTTAAAAAGTATTTTAATTGACAAAAATATATATGTATTTATAAAACATGATGTTTTGAAATATATGTACATGGTAAAATGGCTAAATTGAGCGAATACACACATTATCTCACACACTTTGTGGTAAAATACATAAAATCTACTCTGTTAGTAATTTTTACATATACTGTGCAGTGTGATTGATTATAGCTATCAGATGGTACAATATATTTCTTAAACTTATTCCAAAGCCGTGTTTACACATAAGGTAAAAGATTGCACATTATTGCATTATAAAAGAAAATAATGTGTAATTGTAGTAATAATAATACTTGAAAAAAACCCCAGTAAACTGTGAAGAGGTGTCAATGAAATTTGTGTATGAAACTTTAAAAATATACGTGACAAAAAATAGTACTTTATATAACACTTTAAAAATTTTTTTTGATGCTTTTTTATTAACATGGTTTTACAAAAGTGATATTTAAATTGCAGGTATAAACCAAAGATGTTTCAAGACAATTGTCTCTGTCTTTTTACATATGGAGAAAATGGGAGCGTCCTTAAGTCTTTAACATCCTTCTTCATCAACTCCATATGTTTCTGGAGGGCATATTTTAATAAAGCTGCAAGTTGATTAAGCTTAACCATCATACTCGTGCTTGCCCTCATACAACTTCCAGTCTAATATGAAAGATAAAAATTATACAGCTCTTAAATATAATATGTATGTAATACGTATGTACATATGTAAATACACATATGTAACACATTTAAGGTAAATGTTAGTTTTAACATATAAAGCACTTTCATTTACGAAAAGAAAATAGCAACCAGCTTGATGGGTAAAGGATATAAACATAATTCAAACTAAAAATTAAGACAAAACATTTTATTATTTTTTAATACTGAAATCTAATTGGTTATTAGTGGGATAGGAGTCCAATATGTGATCATATGGGCATATATTCTGGTTATCAAATCAAATGAATACATAATATTTCAGGATGCATTTTGTGGTTTAATTGTATTTTAAAAGTACATAAACACACTTAGATGTAGTTTTTATGTGCATAGAAGTTCCTTGGATAGATATGTATTAATTCTAAAATAAATAGTGGTGTGACTAGTAGGGACAGCTTGAGTATGGAGGGAAATACTACTTTGTTTAGAGAGGATGTCATAGGTAAATAGCTCCCAGATATTCAAAGAAATTTTCTATGGTAAAGACAACATCAGTTAAGAAAGTTGATTTCGGTATTAGATAGCCCCTGTTTGGTTGTGATGCTTACTATATCGTGAGCAATCAACTAAAGTTTCTGATCCTCAGTTCCCTCTCTGTAAAAAGATAAAAATAGTGGACACCTGCAGAGCTTTCGAAGTTTTAAAAAGGATGAGACAAGTAAAGCGCCCCAAGGCCTGACACAGAGTAGTCAAGTAATTAACACTAGTGTACTACTAATATTAATAGTAACAGCAACAGCCCAAAATTATTGGTTGTAAGTTTTGTCTTCCAGTGAGAGACAGTGTTTAGACAGTCTTGCGTTGACTGCTGGTCGAGATTAGAGCTCCCTCCTCTTGGTGGCATGTCAAGCTAAAGTGACATAATCATTGTTTTTATTGAGTGTAATTTGTTACTTTTATCATACTTCATTGAAGTTTCATGAGTGTTTCTTCTGTGTTAGAGTTGAATCGTCTTTGTGCATATAAAAAACATCTCACTCTCTTTATTATGATTTTTTTTGTAGGAAAGACTGGGGGAATTGTAAATAGCCATAGCACTGAGAATTGTAGACATGCCTGGGTGTGCTAGTGGTGGTATGTCATGACTGAGAATTGCAGGTCCCAGCTATAACCCTTTGCTGTGGGTGACAACTAGTTAGGGGCCAGTAAACAGGAAGTTACAGGTCACGGAAAGGTCTAAGCATTATTGTAGACTCTTTTCATAATAAGTAAGTCTAAATTGCCTCCATAAACCTGAAAGTTGATAAAACTCTGAACATAATCAGAAGCAGAAAACATAACCTCATTCACCATGTTAAAAACATTTTTTTTTTTTGCTTCTGACATACCAACTCTAGTTCTAGATACAAAATCTCAAGGAAGATAAGATAAATTCATAGAATATATGACTACATATTGATCTTTATTAAAATGCTCATTGCTATTCCAAGTCATGGACATTTTAACAGTATTACTACCTCACACCCACCACCTCACATGTGTATGACTATGAAATGTGATTAATGTTAAAATTTTAAAAATTATAGTAAACTACACATTGCTATGAATCCCCTTCAGAATTCTGCCCCTTGCTTTGATCATACTTGACTCGCTAGTTCACAAAGTCGTTCTGGCAGTCTTCTTTCATGGGTGTCTTTAGTTGTGTGCAGTACTGTGGCTGCTGTGAGTCCTGAATTCATTCGAAGTTTACCTTTCGTGGTCGTTTTTGAGGAAGAGCCTGAAGTGTATGCGGCCCAATCTAGAGAATCCAGCAATGAGGACGCACCATAACCGTTTCATAAGCCTTCCTTTCCATCTGATGACACTTGGCAGCAGCTTTAACCATATTTTTAATCATACCTCATAAAAATTTAAAAGAGTACTTCAGAACCACCTCAGAAAGTCGTGAGAAAGATGGGATAAATGTGTTCAGACGAGAGGGGATATATTCAGGGTGATTAGTCGCAGTGTGTTCAATATTTTTTAAATTAAATATTCACATGCATCTTGATCACATCTTGTACACATCCACTGTGTACTGTGTGTGGTGTGCTGTCGTGAGGATTGCTTAAGAGATATTAGTAATCTGTAGCATATAAAGTTACCAAATACCTACTTCCCTATCTATCAAATTATACTTTGAGTTCAATGAACTGTAAATACTACCAATTTTGAATATTTTCCATAGGTCATTTTTATGCTTATTTTTCTTTTTGCCTAAACCATGTCGCTTTATTCTTATGCTAATAATTTGTTGACTAGGGTCTTGATGACTTTATTACAACTTAAAATAATACTTCATTACTTGTGTGTGAGTAGTCCCTGAAACTTACAGTGATTTGTGGAACTGGCAAAGCTAGGTTGGGCTTCTCATCTCTCTGGTTCTTTGATGTTATACTTTTGAATTATCTGTGTTATATTTGATGCTGCACTGACTATAATTGGAAATGATTACAGAAATGTCTACCATAATCCCAATTGTACTACCTCTGAAAACTCATTATGATCATCACTGAGAGATTTTCCTTTTGAAGGATTTCATCAGTAAATCATTGGTTTTCACAGAAGATAGTCTCCACCTTCTTATGTTGGTATTTTATGAAAATGTTTTAGGTTTTGAGAGCGGATACTGATATTACCAGCTAAAAATTTAATGTAGCAACTGAATTACAAATCTGAGTTTTCTGCTAGCTCATTAGTGGACCTAGAAACCATCTATCCTAAGTGACAAGATGAAGACAAAAGCCTGGTTACCTGTACTTTTTCTTATTTCCACTATGTGTTTCTTGTTTCCAGACACATTTTTAGGATATACAAAACTTAAGCTGGCATGGGGTAGTCTACCATGAATTGGCCTCTCACTCTTCCTCATTCTTTAACGCTTTTCTAGGCTAAGAGAATAAAACCTCAAAAGTTTGAAAACTCGAAATTAGAATATTTTGCAGTTGTGGACAAAATTAAAGAAAAATATGACAATACTGCACAATTTTTCAATCTTGTTGCCTCAGATTTCTGTTTTGTCCTTAAGGTACAAATACAGATGTGTGTTATGGTGAAGAGATGTTGCAAATTTTCTAACACAGCAGTTGCAAAAGAGTATATGATACAAGAGTCACAGATATACCATATTTGAGAATTCTTGCCTCTTTTTCATTGAGTTTAAACATTTTCTGAAGAAGAATGTGATGAATCCATTTAAGTTTTAGTTACACTTTAAATACTTTGTAGACACACAAGCTCTGAATAATTAACACTGCTTACTACTCAGTGATTTAACTGAATTGACCCTTGACAGTGTATTTGTAATAACTAACATAGTGCATCTTAATTAAGTTTTTTAACTAGGAAAGGAAATAACTAGAGTTTAAGATGCTAGGATGTAAAACTGAGTATACAAAATTGGTCAGTTTAAAATAAATATAAATTTTTAGTAGATATAAACTTTACTGTCAATGAAAATAAAGGTTTTGGTTATTTATTTAAGCAGGTTCTCCCTCTGTAGCCCAGGCCTGTCCTAAATGCCGCATGCAGCCCAGGCTGGCTTTGGACTCAGGATGATCCACCTGCTTCAGACTCCTAAGTGCTGGGATTACAGGCATGTGCCACCTCGCCCTGCTTTGTGTGGTGCTGGGAATCACATCCTGGGCCTTGAGCAAGTGCTTTAACCACTGTGCCATTCCTCCAGTCTACATTTTTCATTTTTGAAACTTGTATATACTTTTTATCATGACTAGCTTAAGATGAGTTTTGTATTTTAGAGAAATGTATTTTTTCCCCTATAATTTTATACCGGTCTCCCAGTATTTTAGAAACTATTTAGCCTACTACTACTTACTTTGTCCAAAGAATAGGAGAGTGATTTTAAGAATCTGAATTTGAAAGTACAAACTAATTTTTAAACACAAAAGTTTATTTATAGAATAGAAAGAAGAAAATCTATCATACAATGTTTAAAGGAGTTTGTAACTAGTACTGTGTCTAATAAGCAGCGAACTTCATCTCCTAGTTTAAACGGCTGTTTATCTTACATTTGAACTCTTCCCTCATTTTATGCTTCTGAAAAATACTGCACTAACGCGAATCTTTGATTAATATTTAAATGCACATGGGGAGAAATAAGTAACCTAATCAAAGAAATAATTAACAAGTCACCTCATTCTCCTATCTTTAATTCCTACAAGGAAGTGTGTATCTTGATTACTACAGTATCGTTCCCTTTGACCTTCTTTCTGATTCTAAGCCTGCTAGACGTCGGTCGTGATTGAACGGGCTCACTGACATTTGATTATAACTTCTGAGTATTTCCTGGATGTTCTAATTTTTCCTAAATTCCATTTCTTTTTGTTATACAATTCTGCACCTTATCAATAAGGATTCCTTTTACCATTCCAGACAGTTTTGTGATACATTGCAGTATAATTCAAGGACAAATTTCCATGCCTAAGTGGAAGCCACTGAAGTACTTTTTTAGGAGGAAAAAACAAACCTGGAAAATAAGGTGGGCCCTGTTGCACAGGCCTGTGGTCCCAGAGGCTGAGGCAGGTGGATGGCAAGTTCAAGTCCAGACTTTGCAAAACTTAGCACTTCATTGAGACCCTAACTCAAATAAACAATAAAAAAGGGTGAATGGGGATTTGATCAGAATGAAACCCTGGGTTCAATCTTGGTACTGCAAAAGTAGTTGTTTCCATGAATTAATGTATTTATGTAATGATTTTTCATGTTCTGATGGCTGAATACTACAACTTTATTTAGGCCGGAAAATTAATCAGATATGCCCATAGTTTAGATATGTCCATATTTCTTTTATGGTTAGAGCTTCTTGACTAATTTTTAAGGTTCTTTCAATATTTTGAAAGACCAAAACTTTGTGATATTATTAACTATTATCAGTTCTTAAAGTTCATTTTGTCTGTTTTGTTGCTGGCTGCTTGCCATACTGGAGACTGGACCCACCTCCTCTCCACTACCCATTTTAAAATTTGAGACCGGGTCTTGCTGATTTTCCCAGACTGTCCTCAAAGTTGTGATCTTTCTGCCTTAGCCTCACGAGTGATGACGAGTGGAGGTGTGTCCCACCAGGCCCAGCTTAAATGTTGATTTTTACATTCAAGTCACTAATCTGTGTATATGTGTTGAGGTTTTTAGTGCATGATTTCCATAGTTATTATCATTAAAAAACAAGTGCCCACTTCTCTGTTGGTCAGGAATGCCATCCAGACAGCAACATTTTGTTCAAACATAGCTCTATTTTGTGCTCATAAGTTATGCCATTTCTGTATTGACTATCCCTACGATAAGACTACTTTCCTGTTATATCATAACATGTATGTGCTTTTACATCTAATTGAGAGTCTTTTCTATGTTTTTCATCAAAATTGTCCATTATTCTCCACTTCCCCCAACACACATACCTTTCCCGCATACTGTAGATTCACTTGCCAAAATGTAATAAGATTTTCAGGGAATACAGGAGAAAGTTGAGTTACAGATGTAGACTAACTTGAGCAGTGTTGATATCTATGAATATAGTACACACTTCCTTTTATTTACCCTCACTTCTATGAGTTTCTACTAAGTTTTATAGTGGTATTATTAAGTATATTAGGATTTTTCTTCTTTTACTACATAGAAGTTTTGCTTTAAATGCACTTTTTTCTTGTTTTTTTGGTTTCTGAGTGTTCAAATTGGACCTAAAACTCTAAATGTTTTTCTGACCATATCTTAGATTTATATAAAGTGGAATTTTTATTTACTTTTATTTATAATAGCTAACTTAACTCCTGAGTTGTTTAGAATGTTTTGAAACTTTCTGAAAGTATGTAGGGTTTTATGTATTTATTTAATTTTTGAATTTTATTATGTTTTAGTCTGACACCATAATCTAAGAAACAGTGTTATGTTCAGTTTTTTTGTAGGGCTAATCTTGTTAAAACTCATGGACAATTTGAAAAAAATATGTTCTTATTCTTGAATGTTGACTTTCTGTATATAACAATTCAATTGCTTTATTCTTTTCCCGTTTCTTTTGTTACTTCCAAAAAAAATTGTGTAGAGGGACTGAAGGAATAAGTCAGTGGTTAAAGCGCTTGCCTAGTACCTGAGTTTGATTCCCCAGCACCACGTAAGTTGGTCATGGTGGCACATGCCTATAATTCCAGCACATATGGCTGAGGCAGGCAGGTTGCCCTGAGTCCAAGGCTAGCCTGGGCTACCTAGTGAGTTCAGAACCAGCCTAGTGAGTTCAGACAAAGACGCTGTCTCAAAATATAAATATATGTGCACTTTTTTAAAAAATAAAACTGATTGTCTTTCTAATTTTATTCATTTTTACTTTATATATTTCTAGCCCATGTGATTATCTATATTGAAGCCCAGAAATTTTTTTTTATCTTCTTGATAAACTGGTATTTTACTATTACATTGTATGCCTTTTCCTTAATTTATTTAGGTCTTGAGTTCTCTTGTTTTTAACAGCATGAACTTTCCTTTTGTGTTGTCCTATTACATAATTAAATTGCCATTCTTTCAATTTCAAAAGTTTTTATGATTGAAAATTTCTCTTAATCTAGCAATTAGGAGGAATTTGTTAATATTGCTTTATTATCTCAGAAAATTACCAGTGTTAATGGCAAGTGACATGTCAATGTAGTGCTTGCTAATATGCAGTGCATTTTATTTTGAGATTTGCTTTTTACACGTCAAAATTATTTTCTGACTTCTTTGTGCTGTGTTTCTTTTCATCCTCTTTCTATTTTAGCTTTTTTGTCTGTAAGTATATTTTCATCATTAAAATGACATTTTTGCTTAGCTTGACTTGAGTTTAAAAATAACCAATATCTAAGCAAAATAGGCCCTTGCAATGTTTTAAAGATTGCCTCTGACCATAATCTACTTATGTACCTTAATTTGTGCATAGTAATGTCTGTGCTTTGCACTGCCTGGCTGTCTTTTCAATGTTGTAGTCCTAGTAAAACACAGAGAATGCAGAATCATACTCTTCAAACTATATTTCAGCTGTATAATTTATAAGCAACACTGAGCACATTCAAAAAAATCCTTCTGTCTGGTCAGTGATTTTAGGCCATTCATCTTTCCTATATATAGTTTAGTATTAGAATTTACCAGGAAAACTAAATATTATATATTTCTATGTGGGCATAAAATTAGAATATATACATATCTGTGAAATGTATACACAATGATTCTTTACTGTAATTGACTCACACACTTACAGAGATAAAAAATTGATAATATAGCAAGCAGTACCATAATACACTAACTGAAAATTGGAGAAACAGGAAAGTCCATGATGTAATCCGGATCAAGACTGACTGATGGCCTGAGAACCTTAGTGTGGGCTGAGGGGAATGACAGGTGACGCTAGAAGTCCTAGTCAGAGTTGAAGGACCAAGAAGCAGGAGTGCTAGAGCATCAAAGAGAAAGAATTCATTTTTTCTCACCACTTCTGCTCTGTTTGGACATTTTAGTGGATTGATTGACCTTGGTATGAGCCTTGTCTTTATTCAGCCTAATGACCCAGTTTCTAATTTCTTCTGGAAACCGTACTCAGAAAAGTTTTATCAGTTACTACAGCATATGTTATCCCAGTCGAGTTCGCACAGAAAATTATTATATTTTAATTTAATATTATAAACTTTCCTTTAAGCAGTGCTTCAGCTACATCTTGTAAGTTTTAATTTTTAATTTTTTTGAGACAGGGTCTCACTCTGCAGCCTAGGCTGGTCTGAATTCACTGTGGAGCCCAGGCTGGCCTTGGACGGCAATCCTCCTGCCTCAGCCTCTTGAGTGCTGGGATTACAGGCGTTCGCCACCACGCCCAGCTTATGTGGTGCTGGGGAATCGAACTCTGGTACTTAGCACTTGACTTAGCGTTTGCTCAAGTGCTCAGCTGTATATATATTTAAAGAATTCCTGTATGGCCTGAGTTATTTAGGAGCTCGTTTGATTTCCAAACATAGAGGAATTTTTTTCCAAGTATCTTTCCAGTACTGATTTCTAATTTAAAGATTTTATACCTTCAATTAGCATCATACTTTGTTCAGTTTTTACTCTTCCTTTTTACTTAATTAGCTCATTTGGCTTCTTGAGGTAGTCTCTCATCATGCATTTCACATTGGACTTGAACTCCTTCTGTAGCCCACACTAATTTTGAGCTCACAATCCTCCTGCTACAGTGTCCTTAGTGCTCGGATTGTAAGGGTGCACCATCTGGTCTGGCTCATCTTTATTATTATTTTTGTTATCATCATCATCATCATTAATTATCTTAAGAGCATTTCGTTCTCCAGAATAATGTCTGTTTTGGTGAATGCCTCATGTACAATTGAATAGACTGTTATTTTTTTTGATTTTTGGGTGAAGTATTTACCTACATATAAATCTACCACATATAAGGCTAATTTGGCTGATTGTTTTTTTTTTAGGTCTTTAATATCGTTACTGAGTTTCAGCCTTTTTTATCAGTTGATGAGCGAAGACTGCTAATACATTTAAATGATATTGTGCATTTTCCTAATTACGCTTTCATATTAGAAATTTTGGTTTAGCTAATTCATAGCTCTTTTGTTAAATGTATGCCTATTTAAGATTGTCTTTTTAGTAACTGACTTTTATCACAATATAAGCTTACATATTATCCCTGATAATATTACTTGCGCTGAAATTTTCTTTGCCTGAAATGAATACAAGTCCTCCATCTTTATTTTACCTAGCGATTACATGTCTTTCTTCTTCTTGTTTTTTACTTTTAACAAAGTTATTTCTCTATTAAAAGTGGGATTTTTATAGTAAATATATTGCTGTACTGTTGTTTCTAAATCCATCCTGACATCTTTATTTCAGCTGCTATATTAAGAACATGAACACATTATCATATGTATCTGGTCTTTTATAGTTTATCATAGCTATGAATAATTGTCACTTGTATACCAAATAATGTTCTTACTGTAATGACACAGCATAATGCAGTTGTTCAGTAGAAAATGTTTTATAAGGGCCACCTTAAGTTGCTAGAAATGTGATATTTCTTTAAGATGCAATCTCACAGCAAAGTGATTTTTTAAACTCTTTATTGAAGCACAATATAGATACAGAAAAGCACTCATATCACAAGCATATAGCTTGATAAAATTTCACAAGTATACACACCCATGCATCCACAGATTAAGACCTAAGCACAGAGATAGGAGTGTTCTTCTAAGACCTATCATGGACACACATTTCACATGGTGTGATTTCCTACTAATATGTTTATTAAATAAAATATATAGTATATATATTATGTGCACACAATTCTACTGCACAGCATAGGTTTACAAGTTACTGTGCAGTATTTTAACACTATAGTGGAGAAATTGCTATGAATTTGGGAGGTCTATGTAAGCAAACTTTAACCAACAATTCAAACCATTCTACTTTAGTGAAGAAAAGAAACTCAAGAAATGACAAACTCAAACACTGATTAGAACAATGGTCTTGAGGAATGTTTCACCATTTGGTTTTGTGTTATGCAGAGTTTAGAAACCTAATCTGTGTGATTGTATCTACATGATTTGTCGCCACATGATTTGTATTTTTCAGTAGCCATTTAATCAAAGAGAACATATTAAAATTAGCAAGTATAATGAGAGTAATACAGCACACAGGATGAGCCGGGTGGCAGACAGGATGTGGGAGTGAACGTACAGGGAGGCTCTTGTGCTCTACGCAGCGGGAACTTTGATCTTGAGTTAAAAAGACTGTGGGTCTGAGGACAGAAGGCTAAATAATAAAACTGAGTTCTTGCGCCGTGATGTGGCCCTTGAGTTGATGGGGAGATTACATAAAGTTTGTCATATTTGCTATTTATTTATCTTATTGCATATAGACTTTTATGTGACATATCAAATATTATAGTTACATGTTAGATACATTAAATACATATTAAATGTTTTATATACAGTTAAAACCTGTAGATATAATTGGAAGAATGATTATCCCAAGAAAAATTAGGAAAATCAGAAGATCAGCTTTTTATTTGTAGTACAGTGAGTTCCACTTGACATTTATGCACACATATGAATACATATGACATATATATGCCAGGTAGGTTTCATAATCATGGCAATTTGAGTGCACTATATTTGACTTTTGCCTTCCACCCTTTCTAAAATGAGACAGATGAAATCCAAGCAGTTAATCCAGGCTGGAAAGTAACAAGATAAACAGCTGTCTTTGTCTTCACAGTTCTAACCGACTGCGCCTTTCTGAATCTTCCCCATCAGTATTTCAGTCTTTGGGTTCATTGCTATGGTGTCTAAATTACCTCTGGAACTTTCAGAGGTTTAGATTTAAGCCTTTAAGCCAGCTGATTTCTTACACTCTGTTCCTCTTTTTTTTTTTTTTTGCTTTGTTGCATTGTTTTGCTCTCATTGTATAATAACAAAATTTTACAGTGACATAAAAGTATCATAAGGAAAATGTTCTCTACATTCACACATTGGAGGTAGAAAATTCTAGTTTGCAATGATGCAACTTCTTCAGTAAGAATTTGGAATTACGTATTTCTAAATAGTGATGATTGTTTCAAATGCCTGAGATTACAAAGGGAAAGATAATAGCAGCAAACTAAGAATAAACTGTGAAGAATTTTATAAATTTAAGGTCCTTGAGGAAGAGGAAAGTGTGAGAGGTGCTCTACAGAGAGAGAATAACAAAGATAACATAATTTTGAATAAAAACAGTTACTGAATTTATTAAAGCATGGGTCAATCCCAAGTGAAGCTAATGGCACTGCAATTTCCAGGCCCATCTTTCCAGGAACCTTTTCTCATGTTCCCAGTTGGCAATGTCTCTAATTATTCATTCTTTAAATCTCAAAATTGCACTAACTTCAGGCCTGATGAAAACTAGACCTAAAACTGAAAAAAATTTTTTCCACTCCTTATTGATTTCCATTTTTTTAAAATAGTAAAAGTGCCTTGAAAATTACTCTGGTAGCTTTTCTTTTGGTCTTTTGTCTTTTGGTTT
Source organism: Ctenodactylus gundi (assembly GCA_004027205.1). Lineage (NCBI taxonomy): Eukaryota > Metazoa > Chordata > Mammalia > Rodentia > Ctenodactylidae > Ctenodactylus > Ctenodactylus gundi. The sequence goes on from PVKB01000879.1 coordinate 349,099, forward strand.
GCTCTGCTGCGCTGGGAATGCAGTCCAGGGCCTCAGGGGCAAACTAGGCAGGCATTCTACCACCTAGCAACCTCGGTCTCGGCTGCTTCAGTTCCTCAGACTTTGCGTTTTGGCGCAGTTATATTGAATGTATATAAAAAGCTATGTGTTCATAGCTGTTATACAGGTCAGTGTGACTCCCAATTTCTATTCCTTTTCCCCTTTATTTCCCGTTTCCTCCCTTTTTTCCTTCCCTCTCCACCTTCTCTTCTGCATATCCTCTCTGCCTTGCTTTTTCAATTTTCTTCCCTCTTTCTTTCCTTTTTCAACTATCCTTTCTTTCTAGCACAACCGAAGGAAGAACAGTTAGAAGAACATGCTATCTACTATCACAGTGCATATTTATCTCTAAAAATATTAAATTGCTGCAATAGTATGGGTGTAGCTGCTAGGCTGAACAAACATTCTATATACTGTCACAAACCAATGTCACAGTTATATTATTTGTTGCAGTGGTTTTTCGTTAGATTACAAATTTAAAAATAAAATTTCTACTCTTATCATTTTAAAACTGAAAAGTTTTTGTTTGGGCTATGTATCAAACAAGATAATTTGTAAGCTTTCTAAAATTGTTCAATAAAAATGGACAGAGAAAAAGGGAACAGTTGTGTTAGCATGTCAAAAGTTTGTAACATTTAAAACCCAAATACTAACAACAAATATATTTGCATGGGTTTTCCTGTTAAGACTCAAGTTCTTCAACAGATAAGGCAAGAATTAAAAATGTGAACATTTTAAAGAACTTTGCAATTCCCAGAAAGTTTTCTTTGCCTCAAATTTTAAGTAATGAGGTACACAGCCTAATAAATACTTACCTTTTTATTGTGTATCTTTCAAATGAAGGCTAACAATAGTGCAGGTATCTATTCTGCCATCACTATTTTGCTCACTTGTTCTGCTAGCCTGCTGTAGAAAAATAAACCATGTAAACAAAATTAATTTTGTAACTCCAAATTGGTCTAAAAAGAGAAAGGAGAGGGCATATTGAGAGAAATCTACAGGAGAGGTGCTCTTTAAATGTGATTTTAAAAAATTATTTTTAACTAAAAGCGATTTTTAGATGTAAATTTATTTTTTTTCCATTTTTTACTAGGCATACTCAGGACTCCATTATATCCTTAAAATTTTAAGTTTAGCAATTATTTTTCTTCTTTGAAAAGAATTGTTATTCTGAGCTCGTGTAGCCTTTTTTAAAAACAATATTTGCATTCCTTTTCCATTTTTCTTCAAAACTTTTTGTCTGATTTGGCTTATTCTGGAAGACGTTTCTCCAAATTACGCATTTGATGTCAAACAGTATCAATTTTTTTCTGTTCCTTCCAATGAAGCTTTTGGTTTCATTTCCCATTTTGTCTCATTTATATTTCCCTTAAGCTCCAGTACAGACGCAGTCATTTGATTTTTAGTTACTGTGTCCTTATGTCAGTTCATATTTTTGAAAAATTAGCATCACTTTATTTAAGCTCATCTCTGTGATTTTTTTCTAGTTTGCAAAAGACTTATGTGAAGGCGTGACACACTATTATCGGTGGAAAATTGGATTTTGATCATCTCTTTAAGATATTTACCATACAAATCTGACTAATGAAATTTCACCAGGCAAGATCTATAAAATTATAAGAGTTCACACATTGGGTTTTGTTTCCTCTACTCCCAACTGTAATCCACCCTCGTGTGCTTTCTGCAAGAGTTGTAGCTACAGCTGGCAGAAAAGCAGTGGATTGTGATTGAAGTAAGACAGGATGAATCTACAGAGGCCATTGCTTTCCTGGTCATACGTGAGCTGGGTATCAACGCCAGGGATCTCTAAAGCCAAAACTTAGAGTCCCAACTGAGATATCTGGACCAATCCCACTGCTCTCAAGGATAAATCGTAGTGACCTAAATGTGGTGTCGTCAGAAGACTTTGCTCTTCTAGGCCCTACAGAAAAACAGGAGATATGTGATGCCAAATTAAGCTCTCTCTTCTTAGTCCTCAGAGCACTGGACTTTGCAGTCATAGGCACTGCATGCAAATAGGCTCTGTCACCCTGAAATGGAGTTGACAACTTTTTAGTTAATCTGTCACCTGCCCAGAGATGGCAGCTGTGATTCCACCCTGAGTGACTTCTATTTCTGATACATGAACATCAGCATTGTGATCTGAGGTTGGGTTGACCCATGAGTAATCAGAAAAAAAAAACACTCCCCCAGTAAAACAAAGAAACAGCAACTAAAAAGGAAATGAAATAATAATTGGAATATTTCATCCTACTCTGGCAGACTCATCATCAGAATAATGATAATCAAAAGATAAATATAAAAGGGAGACTTAAATTTAAATCACTTGATAAAGTCAATGTGAATGATGAAAATTAAATATAAAGTTTTACAAAACTCAGAGAAATTATGGTCTCTGTGAAGATCCAAATTAATTGTCCAGAAAGCACACTAAATATTTAAATGAGAGTCAAAGTGGAAATAGGTAGACATTATAAAGAAAAACATAAGAGACTTGGAGGATATATCATACAAGCTTCCATTGTTTTTTGAAGTCTACCATGTTCCAGGCATCACATAATGCGCTTTAAATCAGTTTTTAATTCATTTAATTCTCATAAGCATCCTTTGAGGAAGGAATGAATGAAAAAAATACATCATGCATGAGAATAATAAAATTTAGAGAGAAAACCATACAATGAAAAAAATGTAGAAGTATATTAGAAGTTTTCCTTCACGACAAATGCAAAGCATAGGTAGAAAAGCCTTGTCAAATTTCATAAGTGGCTGATAAAAAGTTAAAAGATGCACTAAGTAATATTCTTGAATTTCAGAAATTAACATTCAATTCTTTTGTCTGAACGCATGAAGCTAATTAGCAAGAATTAATTTTAAAGAAGATTGAGATCAAGAATCTTTGACATCTGATTTTCTCTTCATCAAAGATACTGCTTACATATTTGAGTCAAAAATGTTTTCTCGGGTTTGTGTTGTTTTGCTTTAATAGCTTTTAAAAATATGTGTGGAATTTATTTTTACATGTAATGTGGCATATGAATCCAGTTTATTTTTACCTAGGAGATTCCAAATTCTGAAATAATTGTGTGGTTGCAATATCCTTTTTATATTGAGTTGAAATAACCACCTTTATAAAATTGTGTGTCAGTTTTCATTTATCTCCTGGTCTATTTATCTAGTCTAATATGCTACTGTACTTTTTAATATAATGGTTTTATATTATGTTTGTATGTTAGATTAGATTACCCTACTTTTATTTCATTTATTATTTTTGACTTTGAAAGTTTTTATCCTTTATTATGAGCTAAAAGTTATACCATTTAAAACCTTTTTATCCCACCAGAAATAAATACATAAAATCTAACATATATATGATATATATATTATATAGGCATGCACAAAACTGGCTTTCTCAGTCAAACTGAGTCTATTGAGAGAACTGCTATTTGATGATATTAGTTTTCATATGTAATAAAACTAAATCTTCACTATTGTTCTCATTTTATGCTTCTTATCTTCTAAAGACCATTTTCAAATTGCTTTCCCAAATTTCTCCAGTTATTTAGTTTGACTTTTTTTTGTAACTACTAGAATCTAAAGAGTAATGTTCGTTGGTACTGGTGAAATTTCATACTTATGTTGTATCCCTAGGGTAAGAGCAACAACCTTAATCTTTTACCTTTTAGAACATGTTTGAAGATGAATTTTGGTAAATGTCTTTCATAAGAAGTATGTGGGCAGTCTTTATTCTAGTGCTTGATGCTTTAGCCATGTGATTCGTGCTTCCCAACCATTCCTCTGACCTTTATCTTCCCAGTGTAAGTGAATGGGACAACTAGAAAATTGCTCTCTGGTGTACTAGAAAGTCTTATTCATAGTTTTCTGATGTAGAAATACGTAGGAAAAATCTCATCAAAAATCAAGATAAACTCTGTATCTGACTTATGCTAGAATCAGGCTAGTAACTTAATCCATTAGTATGATTTTATACTTACATTGAAATAGCTAACAATCACAACATCGCAAACAGTCAAATAAAAACAAAATTTAGGAGCCAGTTGGAAAAATTCTGATTTCTTTCTGCAAACCGGTGAGTTCTTCCTGTTTCCAAAATCTACATTCAGGAAGTTTATTATATTTCTCAATCTAGACCCCAAGATACTGGGGAAAGATAGTAATCAGTTACTCATCTCTTTCTAGAACTATAAATCACCATCATCATCATCTTCCCAGTGATGAAGATGATGGTAATTATTTGATTATACGTCACTTTCTGTTCATGTGGAAATACCTAATGACTAGAAAAGTGTTTGCCTCCTAAAACATTTTTACATGTTCAACACAAAAGGTGTATTTTGTAAAATTAATTATTTGTAAGTCTTTTGTTCACCCATTCAATAAGTATTTGCACAGCTTTTAATGTTATTGACCGTATTCCCTGCATAAGAGACATGATAATGAAAAAAAGAGGCCTTTACCTTAAGTGCCCCAGATGACTCTAACATGCAGCAAAATGTGTCCATCACTGGCCTAATGTGTCCTTTAGTCACTCAGCATTGCAAATTACTTACTTGTCAAGGTGTTTGCCATGAGAAATTCCACCAGGTATTCCTGGAAGAAAGAATACCAATCAATTATTTCTTTGGAATTGGTTCCAGAAAATTCTACAGAAAATTTTCTGGAAAATAATATTTTTTATTTTTAGTTTTTTATAATTAAAATAAATATCCTTAGACTGTAGGGTTGTCAGATTATTAAATTTGTAAAAGAAAATACTTACTTGGAGGTGACTACACAAGGTGTTACAAAGTTCACCCCCTTACTATTTAAATCCCAGGAGGGGTGATGAAAGCGTACAGTAAAGTTGTAAAGTATGAACAGTTTATTACAGTGACAAGACACATTGCCCTTAATATTCCTTAACATGCACTCTCTCATTTCAAACATAGTTATCGCACTACCGTTGCCACTTTCTGAAACCGGTCTGGAAGTGCTTTTTCATGAGTGTTTTTACAAAGTGTGATTAAAAAACACAGTGAACGTTGCTGCCCAGTGCCATCTGAAGGAAAAGCAGGCTTGTAAATACATGCCCTCGGCCTGGCATGTCCTCGTGCCTCTTACGCAATGGTTTCCAATACCACGCAGCTCCTGGAGCTTCTCCAAAGTCAAAATGATCATGAAAGATAAATGTTCTAAATCAATCCTGGACATTCAGGCAGCCATGACAGAGGAACTAAAGACACTGGAAAGAAGAAAAGGACTCTGGAACTGCTTCAGAACGTGGCAAGAATAGCGATACTCATGTGTTCCATGCAAGGGGGGCGCTTTGAGTGAGATATACTGTGGTATGTCTCTAACTGAAATAACTGCCTTTAATTTATGTATTCACTCTTATTTCCAGTTGCAGATTTATGACAGTATGTATCTAACTGAAATAATTGTCTTTATATACCCACTCTAATTTCCAATTACATATCATACTAGATTCATATGTTAACTATAGATATCAATGTAGTTGTGCCCTATATATTTCTTCAAAAGAAGTACTTCTCTTTAGTAGTTAAGAAAAACTCACTGACGTTGCTTTTTAAACATGTTTATCAAAACAAATAGTCTTCAGCACCTCAGTTAAGAACTTATTATATTTCTACCTTCATTAAAAGGGAATGCAAATAAGTTTAATTTGAAAGAAATCAATATCATATTGTTCTTCCTAGAAACTTATAAAAATTTTAAAGAGGAATTCTGAGCAGTTCTTGACAACATGGCTGTGAATGTAATCTATTTCTGCACTTTTATATGAAGAAATTGCAACTTTTTAATCTATTTGGCTTCCAGATAGAAAAATTCTATGGTTATTATAGTGCATTTGCTTAAAATGTTCAAGTTGAAATGTGCACTTAGCATATTAAAACTGCTGCTTTTTTCTAAACATTTTATCTCTTCAGAATATATTTGAATGAGGTGCTGGTTCAAATATTCAATTTTTTTCATTATATATAAAATGCAGCAAATTTAGCATTGGTGTGTCACACCAGTTACCTTTTCTGAGTTTACAGTGGCAAAAATATTGCCCATGGGGTCGAGGGAAGAAGAAAGAAAGAAAGAGAGAGAGAGAGAGAGAGAGAGAGAGAGAGAGAGAGAGAGAGAAAGGCAGATAGGAAGGAAAAAAGTGTCTGTCAAATAAATGTTTGTATATCCATAGGATTCTCATCCACTCTTAAAAATGTTCCTTACTAGGGCAATCTATATTTCAGTTAATAATTTAGTACTAATCAGTCCCTTATCTTCTGAAAAGGAGAGTCTGTTTTCAATTACAAGGCCACTGACCTTGAATGTAAGTTTAATATATGCAGATTTCTTATATCAATTGTACAGTATTTTCTTGGTTAATTAGTTCTTGGTTGTGCAACTCTCCTTTTGCCTTTCATAACTGTCTTAATTATAATACTGTTGTCACTCCATAGGTTTGAATTTTATACTTCTTTGAATCCCTAATTTCAATAGTACTCTGTGGTTTTGATGAGCAAATAAAAATGAATAGTTGGTATAAATTATAATTACTATAAAGAACAGTACCATTTTCTAAGCGAATTCAACTACTTTGCAAGATGCTTGTGTAGCTCTGTCCAATTTGTCTAAATTTTACTGTCAAATGAAATTTTCTGATAGTGATAAAACCGATTTTATTAATCAGAAAAAAATGATGTGAATTATGTGTAAAACTCAAATAGGTATTTCAAGCTGGTTCCTTGGACCAATACGCATGAATTTTTAAAGACTGAGTTCAGAAATGAACAATGGAATAATTATGATTCTTTGAGGAGAATTATGAAACCATGTAAGTAAAGTTATAGAAGTTCAATTTAATTTTCAGTAATGTTCAGAAATGCTAATGTAGCTGTATGTTTCAAGAGTGGTAATAAATGAGGGTTTTTTCAACATAGGTCTAAATATCCTTAAAAAAATCATATAATTCAAGGCTAAGGATGTAGCTCAGTGGCAGAGTGCTTGCCTGGCACTCTCAAGGCCCTGGGTTCAGTCCCCAGTACCACAACTGAAAGAAAAGAAAAGAAAAGATCCCCCTAAAAAATACAGACACACAAAAAAAGAAACGATTTCACATAATTCATCTGGCTGTTGACTAAATCTGTGAAGTCTAAAAACAAGAAAGAGACACAGGAAATTTGGTTTGCTTACCTAACATTGATTTGTAATTTGAGCTTTGTGAAAAAATTATTCATCTTCTCAAAAATAGAGTCCAGTCATTCTTGGTGGCTTCAAACTTCTTTGTGTGTCGTCAGTGACAGTAACTTCCTTTGAAAGCTATTATTTTAACTTTTATTTTCTTGTTTTTGTATTTATTTATTTCTCATGTCAAAATAAGGAAGAAGAGATGAGATTTCTATTTTGAAAGAGAAATGGAATAAAGTAGGACAATGGCAATGAAGAAAATGAAGTTTTTCTTTTTTTAAAAAAATAAAAACTGCTTTGCCTTGAATTGGTAGGCCATTCGGTTGGAGACAGGGCTCCCCATGGAAAGCGTACATAGATTAAGTGCACCGGGTTGGTGCGGAGTGTTCCTGTTCTCCTAGCTTTCCACGATGGTCATATTTATGCAATCGGTAAGCACCAGAGTGAATATGGAAACAGATACTACAGATTTACTTTTGGGGTTAATATACAGTATTTTTGATAATATAAAAAAAATCTCAAAGGAATAAAATCAGAAAAAACTATTACAATGTTTTCTTGTACGGGTATTAGTGTTCTAAATTGCTTTCGTGAAAATCCTCACATGAAAATAACCTTGATTTTTATTAGCCTGTTTTCTATTTTCAATCACGCTATGAAGGAATGATTAAATCGAATGCAAAGTGTAGAACAATTTAACAGGCTTAACAGTCTTCCAGATAAGATAGAAACCCTTCTGCTATTACCTCGGCTAGGCAGTAGTGAATTGCGTGGTTGTCTTCTTCAAACACTGTGCTATTTTCCTCCCCTTGTTATGTTGCTCTAAAGGAACATAGATAATATATTTTACATACTAGTTGGTACGACTTTTGCTCTGAGGATAGCATTTTTCAAGATCATTAATTGTGCTGCTTAAAGTTGACCTTTTTTTCTACAAAGACTGTCATTCTGCCTGGAGTTTCTGACCTCACTGAGGACAGGATGAGAAACGTGAGCTCACGCTACACAGCAGTAGTATTTTGCTTAGTTTAGAAAACAGACATTGCAAAGTGGCTCGGTAGCAGATCTTTCAGCAGGTTGTTGTTTACCATTCACACTTTTTTGGATATAGTTTAAGTATATATATTTCTACTTTAAAAAATAGAGACTTAGAAATCACTTATCTACCAGCATGAACATGTGACATTTTCCCAATTGATCATTTGGAAGTCAACTTAAAAATACTCAGAAACATGTTGATTGTGTTAGTAACATAAGTGTAATTTATTTAAGAATCCTTGTTTTTATTTTTACTATCACTTGGGCATAAAGTCAATACGGAGTATTACTCTCTCTCTCTCTCTCTCTCTCTCTCTCTCTCTCTCTCTCTGTGTGTGTGTGTGTGTGTGTGTGTGTGTGTGTGTGTGTGTGTGTGTATGGTACTGAAGATTGAGCCTAGGGTCTTAACATTGAGCCACATTCCCAGGCTATTCTGTAATGCTTATTTTGAGAGAGGGTCTCTCTGCCTTGTCCAGACATGGCTTGAACTTGTGATCTGCCTGCTTCAGCCTCCTAAAGTGCTGGTGTTACAGATCTACTCCACTAGACCCAACCTTATGAACTCACTCGTAAGAATTAGTTGATGAAATAATGAATAAAGGTTGCCTGGCTTATAATCATTTGTGCTTTTCCTGCAAAAAACCCTGAATTTTTATATAAAACATGAGCAAACACTATATATGTCTCACATATCAAAAGTTTGTACAGTTTAATGATTTTTTGTTTTACTCAATTGAACGTGGGTATGTTTCCTGAATTATAACTCTTCCACAGGCTGACCAAATTGTCTGGATGTTGCAACGTTTGACTTCCTTTAGGAAGACACACTGTGCATCTGAGGACACGCCTGCCGCTTGGGCCATGCTATAGCTCTGGAAATTCTCTAGTTCTTACTCTGTGAAATGCATAAAATAGTTTTTGGTAACATGGATGGGAAACAAGTTTCGCCTCGAACGCCAGCTGTGATTAAATGTAAGTGGCTACCTGGATGTCTGTGCTGAGAGAACTCCATATCTTCACCTTAGAGCTGAAATCCCTGGCCTGATAGTCATGTCCACCACGAGAACAGGATGGGGTAGATCAACTAATCCGTGCCCACATTCCCCTGAGCTCTCCTGATGTTGTTTTAGTATTTTTGGTAATATCACAGAGCGTTTCTTTAACTTCCTTCTGCCTTTTTTGACCTTTCGTTGGGGCACTGCCAGTGGGGCTCTCCTTCAGGGTTAGTTAGTGAGTATTCGTGTGAAGGATCCTTGGCTATGCGAGATTCTTGATTTTGTTTCTCACAAGAAATACATCTCTGCTTCTTCGCCAGACAGGAGACTTTCTTCACCAAATGAGCGCCAGAGTCTTTATTTGCTGTCACTTTCCCAAAGCTGAATAACTACATTTGCATTTACTAAAGGAAAACCAGTTCTTAGAATGTGTGCAAAAATATTATTTAGGTGACTGTACTATCCACAAAAGTAAGAGAGGCCCCACCCCTACTCCAGTGGTTATGGTTTGATTTAGTGAATTGGCTATTGACAAGACTGCTATTTTTCTCACAGTTTTTTTATATAAGGTTTTCACTTTATCCTAAGAGGCTATGCTTTCTGGATGAAAAATACACTACCATCTACAGCAAGTATTCATAATATTTTTTTCTTCTGCTACTGGGGATCAGATCTAGGATTTTTGCACTGAGTTAAATTCTCAGTCCTATTTGTATATTTATTTATTTTAAGATAGGGTCTTCTTGCTAACTTATGAGGTTACCCACACTAGGCTCACTCGTGTTCCTCCTGTCCCAGTGTTCCAGAGTGCTGTAATTATAAGCATGTGCCACCATGTCTGGCTCTCACAAGATTTATGGTATTAAGAAATTGATTAAGAAAGATTAACTTGGTATAATCTTTAACAAATATGGACAATGAATTTCTAAATTTATGATGGAAATGGGTGATAATTTTTTCTTGGAAGAGTAAATCATTAAACAAATCTTCAAAAGTAAGCTGCTCTTTTTGAATACTCTCATCTAAATGTTTTCCAAACTTTAAATTACCTTTGCCACATATATACATAAAAACATCTTATGCTATATAGAGGAGGGTTGATGGGAAATTCACACATGTTGGATAGGATAATTTCTTTTTCAGTTCAATGCCTGGAGTGTAATAAACATCAGAGGAAAAAAAAGAAAAAAGAAAGCTTATTCATGCAAGAATTGTTAATTTAATAAAACTATACTGGTTCTACCAATAGAAAGTACATAACATTAAAAAGACACAGATTCATAAGTTTGTAGTTAAGATATCATTTTGAAGCTCATTGGGGTTCTGACAGGAGGCTACTAAAATATATCATAAATCCCTGTCTTTACCAATTATGAATTAATTTGATTCCAACACAAATGTTTTATTGCACGTGTAGGAAAACTTGAAACAGTTAAGCGCTCATGTTACAAATTAAATGTCAATGTATAGTCCAGGCCCATCACATTATAACAAAAAAGTAAGTTCTATCTTCAAGAATATATGATTTCAAAACCTTAAGTGGGCAACTTCACATTATAACTACACTTGAATCTTAAAAGATTCTCTCTTCTAGGTCCCAACCTCTTCTTAATGACATCAATTATTGTCTCATGGAAATCAATTTAGGAAATTATATTTAGCCCACTAAGCAGTTCAGATAAGGCAATTCCATGAAGCATTCCAAGATTATCACAAGGAATTGCTCTCATATGCCATAAAACAAAAGAAGTATGCAGAACATTGTCTGCCCAAGAAGGTTACAGTTTTACAGCTCCTCCCCTGCACCACTTAAGCCTCTCAGTTACTGTTAACTGTGGGTTATCACTCACTCCCGGACTGAGAGCAAAGCAGTCATCATACACGCCGGGCCTGCGGTGCCACTGTATGTGTCTCTCTTTCGATGATGAGGGTATCAGAACCAATACTGGACATGGACATGGGAAATTACAGTGAAGTTTTGGACCCAACTTACACGACGTTGGAGTTTGAAACTATGCAGATTCTATATAATTCAAATGGTGAGTTTCCATCTGCTTAAGGGGACATATAAGTATAAGAATAGTAAGAAAGTACAACAGCATTTCCTGGGCTGGTGGCTTAATATTTTATTGCAGGAGAAGTCAAGGCTTGCTTTTTAAGGCCGCAAATCTGAGTTTTACACTTCATCACAAAATTTCAATTAAGAAGCCTACGGCTATTTCATGCTAGAAAGTAGAAAAGCCTCGTTTTATATGATAAAGTAGCCTCAGGGTTCTGTCATAGTCCGGTTGGAGAGCTAAAAAGAGTAGTTCAGCAGTTATTTTATTTGCTGTAAATCATAGAAATAACACTGGCAAACTGGCTGTGAAAGTATGTTTTCCATGCGATATTTAAAATGACTTATGGCATAAAGTTTCCGTAGACCACAGGAGAGTTTTACTGATGGCCCCCTCCTTTCATGATTCCAGTTCTCGGTTGCTGCTGATGAGTAGCTGAATTTAAAATTACTGTCTAGTTTTTGCATTGAACACAAATATGAAAAGAAATAAGGCTTTATATTACAACCTTAACTTGACAAGCTAATATTTAGCCGCACAAAGCTCTTGGTATTTACTTACTGTAACATTTTAACTTTAAATAAGACACGAATTGTTTAGGGTTTGTATCTTTATGTAATTCAGTTGCTGTTAACTTTGACTTTAGCTTTTTTTCAAGTGAAAGTCTTATCTGAGACAGGCTTTAATTGTTGGAGTTGCTAATATTACTTTGGAAAGTGTGTGTGTGCGTGTTTTTATGTGCTTAGGATTAATAAAGCTTGCAGTAAGAATATTTTGCTATTTTACTATGGGTGTTTTTACCAAGATCTTAGTAAGAGACTTTTAGAAACTGTCAGAAGATAAATTCTGAAATGAAGCATAAATAAAATAAAATTAACCTGTAGTGTAACTCCTAGGAAATCAATATTTTTTCATTATTTTAATTAAATGTACTTATTAGACTGTTTACTTCAATCGTAACTTCAAATCTCTAGATTCCTAAATGGTAGGACAGACTATAAATATTTCCTTAAATATTTACCAACATATATTAAAATAAGTAATTTGTATACTTATGTTCCAGGTATTAGTTAATGTGATTGATTCTAAAAACTGCCAATTACTTGTAAATACTGTTAAATTTAAAACAAGAGTTGAATTATTCATAATATTTTTCCTGTGATATTCCAGAATTCAGGATGTCAAGCAGTTCTAGCTTCCATATTGCTAACACCTATTTTGCTAATGCTATCGAATAAAAAATTGTAATATTTAAATTCTATAATGTCACATGGATAATTTTAACCACAGTCAGTGACATTTTTCCATCTTTACAAAATTATACATCGCAAGATTTATCTGCTGAAAATTATTATGAAGCAGTGGCATACAGTTGGGGCATGATGATCTTTGACTTCAATATTTTGTCATCGTAGAGATAAATAATAAATCATTTTCTATACTTTTATTCCATTTATTATATTAAAATTTTAACACTTTATAGGCTTAGTAGTTTTTGTGTAAACACATATTTTAAAGGTATTATCAAAATTTTAACTCATTTAGGAAATAATGTAATAATATATATAAAACTGTGGTGTTGGGCGTTTGAACCCAGTGCCCTGCACATGCTAGGCAAGTATTGTGCCACTGAGCTACATTCCCCAGGGATGTATTTTTCATACTGCTTCATTCAAAACTACAGATTAGGTTCTCACTATATGCTAGACAGAATTGGAAGAGTTGAAAAAGCAAGGAATAAATAAAACAGATAAATTCTCTGACATCTCAAAGTTTATTTTCTACATGGAAAGATGTGTATTACATGAACAAACCAATACATTGTATAATTTCAAGCAATGTTATTTTTATTAAAAAATAATGAGCAAGATCCTAGGTCTTTACTAAAAGGCAGAAGGAAGGCAACTCTTATATAAATGGTAAGAACAGGTTTTACACAAAACGTGAGATTTGAACAGAAACCTGATCGCTAGTGCAAAGAAAGGCTTGGGGAGACCTCCCTTCCAGGCCAAGTGTAAACGTTCCAACATGAAAATGGCGCTAAGGGAACAAGCATAAAAAGCCAAGTTGCTGGAGGATAGCAGAGCAGCTTCGCCAAGCAGGCTTTACATGCCCTGGTTGCAAAGAGCAAAGGCCTTATCCTGTAGCTGGAGACGGGTCATGAGAACATGAGACGCAGAAGGGTGAGAAGCTTATGCGGGGAGGATCCTTTGGAGGGGAGGAGATACGGGAGTTTGAATCCCAACTCTTGCAATTGACCTACACCCCAATCCCTTTTTTCATTTTATTGTACTTTGAGGGTCTCACAAAGTGACTGATTTGCCCAGGTTGGCCTTGAATTTGGGATTCTCCTGCCTCTTCTTACAGGAGCACTAACATTACAGGCTTGTGCCACCACACCTGGAATAGGAGTCTCTTAAAATTACTTTGGAGGCTTAGGCAATACACACACAGTAGGGGGACAAAGGTGAAAGAGGGACAATTTTTAGAAAGTTACTGGGATAATGCGGGGAAAGACAGATGGTCAATCGATGGGTGATCATGGTGAAGAGGTGAAAAATTGTGCATTAATATGTATTTTATCATTTATTTATTTGTTTGTTTACTTTTGAGACCAAGTTTCGCTCTGTCGCCCAGGCTGGAACTGAACTCACTATGTTGCCCAGGCTGGCTTTGGAATCATGGCAATTGTCCTGACTCAGCCTCCTGAGTTCTGGGATTACAGTGGATTAACATGTATTTTAAATGTAGGTTTACTCACAGGTTTAATAAGAAAGATAATAAAGGGAACTCAAGAGCAAGTCATTGTCTCTGAGACTTGAATGTGGTCATTGGCTGATGTGGAAAAGGCTGAAGAGGTAACAATTTCTTCAGGGAAAATCAACAATTACAACACATACACACACAACCGAAGTTCTGGTTTTGATTCATTTATTTGCGATTTTTATTTAACCTCCAAGTGAAGCTTTTCATCCCTTGTAGGATATCAGAGTAAAACTAAAATTTAAGGGTATTTCCATAGAAATATCTCTAGAGTCCATGAGCCTCCCGAGAGTGGAGTTCCAGATTTGACCTCCAATTTTTATGCTTACAAATATGAGACCGGATCTTAGAATGGAAGCAGCCATTGGTTTACATGGGAAGCCCTGGTGTGGGGCTGGGGGCCGAGAAAAGGATAGCACTCTTTCAGGCCGATGAACAACGAATAGAAACACTCAGTACTCACGTTGACTTTGTTCTTTAACAGACAGTTCTGCCCCAGAGACAACCAATATGAGCAGCACAGACAACGGTGCCAACTGTCTGTGTGCCATCTGTGGGGACAGGGCGACAGGGAAGCACTACGGGGCTTCAAGCTGTGACGGGTGCAAAGGCTTCTTCAGACGCAGCATTCGCAAGAGTCATGTCTATTCTTGCAGGTATGTGAGATGTTCCTTTCAGGAAAGTTGATCTTGAGAGGTGGCTCCCAACGGCATCCAGAAAGTAAGGGAAGATTTTTTTGAGCTTTCTTATATCCCCAACTCTGTGAACAAATTTTTAAGCTGCAGTGAAAGTGAGGATGTATATCTGCACGATACATTCATATAGGTGGTTCTTTTTATGAAACATTTTAGACTTATACAAGGTATATAAAGAAATTCACACACCTACCACCCAGTTTAGACCAATATAGTTGAATCCTTCAGTGGGCACCTCCCATGCTTGGCTATTCCCTCTGATCTCCTAGGTTGCTACCACATAGAAATTGGTGGGGATATTTTCCTTGCGTCTGTTTATTGTTTTACCACTGGTTACGCCACTAAACATTTGTGTGTATTTTTCTGTGTGTTGATTTTATTTTTAGTAACCCTACATCTTGAATCTTTTAAAACAAAATTATAAGAGTAAAAAGATTTTGTAGCATATGAATTTCAAAGAATGAAAACGCATTTTTTGTTCTATAATTTACAGTGTATCTCCCATGTTAGTTTTTTTTGGAATCAAATTTCAGGGTTTTCTCTAAAGCTTATTTGAGTGTATTATCTGTGTCATACATTTCTATTTGTCTTTTTGAAAAAAAAATCTGGCTTAGATTTAGATAAAGAACCCCGATTGCTCAGCGTGGAAGTTCTCATAGATTGCATCTAGGGCTGTGGACAAAACATGAATTTTAACATAAAATTTTGTATTTGCTTTATCTTTGAAAGGCATGATAGCATTAACACAATATTTTCAGAACAGGACAGACATTTTGCAAAAAGTTAACTCTTACAACATGGTGTCATTTGATCTCTCACAGACTAACAAAAGTTAATACATAACTTTCTTAATATCTATCAAGTGTTTTCCAGTAATATTTCCAAGAAAGTTAGATAGGGGTTAATAAAACTGTAAGTCACTCGCGTTGAAAATATGACAAACAGGAAAGAATATTTAGATGCACTTTGCCTCTTACATTAAAATTCCTGGCGTGAAAAATAGGTCAATTTCCTCCCTTGAAAATATTTTCTATATGATTACCTCTCATATAAAGCAACCCCCCCCCCCCATTTTTTGTAATTATGTATTCTGGTAAAAGCGAAATGCACCTATATGAAAGGCGGCAATTCAAACAGCCAAATCCAATAGCTTGTAGGAAGCTGAGAGGACCAGCACCAAGACTTTCAAGAGTTCCACCCTTCCTTTGTGTGGAGAGCAGCCTTCAGAAGCTTAAAAAATGTCTTACACGCGTACAGTTTAACTTCTCATGTCTTCGTAACACGCATGCTGCTGCCAACCGACCCTTATTAACATGTTTTGAAAGAAGGCAAATGTTATGTTTTTCCATTTGGGAAGTAGTGAATAGATTGACACAAGTTTATAGTAATAATTTTTTCTGAAGCTTAAGTTTTGCTGATCTCAAATTTATGAATTCTTCTTTCATTGTGAATGTACCACCATACTAAAGCTGCGTTTTTTCTTCTGAAGCGTTCATTTTAATTTGCTATTTCAATACTCCTCATACGAAGCTTTTACAATGACTGGGCTACACAGTGAAACCCTGTCTTTGTGTGTGTGTGTGTGTGTGTGTGTGTGTGTGTGTGTGTGTGTGTACACTTCTGCATGTACTATACTATGGTACAATATCCTTGAATGGAAAGAACAGGTAGTAGTTTTCTGATTAATCCCCTTTACCAGGATCTTATACAGTATCAGTTGCTGACATTACATTTATTCAAATCTTGTCGTAATGTTAATGTTAACTGGTTGTGCCTTCCTTCTGATTTTTAGTCCCCTGGTCCCCTTTCCCGAGTCTCTTTACTCCTATGTTCAAAATGAGCAATGCTTTATCTCTCTCAGAGAACACCTCCTTCATATAGTTAAACTCATTAGAAGAAGGCTTGATTTTTCATTCAATTTTAAGTGGACCACTTGTTAAAGAAGGTTATTTATTTTAATCTTCACATGATACTGGAGATTAAACCCAGGGCCTTTGCACTGAATGATACCCACTATCCTTTAGATATTTTAAAAATTTTGAGACAGAATTTCACCGTTTCCTAAATTGACCTTGAACTTGAGATGAGATCCTCCTGTTTAAACCATTTAATTAGTTGGCATTGTAGTCATGTTCCACCATCTGCAACTAAAGACATTTATAAAGGATAAAAACTATATTCCATTATTCTAGTCATTTAATTATCAGCTACAAGTAATCAGCACATATGGATAAGACTTTAAAATGTTAAAAATGTTATTATTTAATATATGATTAATATGAGCCCCAATTCTAAAGTACATTTACATAATAACTTTTTTCTTTTGAGACAGGGTCTCACTCTGTGGTCCAGGCTGGTCCTGAACTCATTTCAGAGCCCAGGCTGGCCTTGTATTCAAGGCAGTCCTCCTGTCTCAGCCACCCAAGTGCTGGGATTACAGGCATGCGCCACCAAGCCCAGTTTATGTGGTGCTGGGGAATCGAACTAGGATACTTAGCGCTTGCTACGCAAGCACTTTAACCACTGAGCCATTCCTCGAGCCCCTTACATAATAAGTTTTTAAAGACAGACTTTTCTTCCTATTTTACAATGGTGGATTGGTTATTCAGTTTCCTCAAGTTATACCAAGAGTGAATGCTAAATCTGCTTGAAAATCAGAATCAAATCTAATTATACAGATTGTATTTTTATATTGAGCACATAACTCAATTAAAAATACGTAGTGTTATGTATCACTGCCATCAGTTTGGAACATTTCCATACTATTTCAGGAAACTTTTAGCAATCACTTTCCAGTTTTTCTCAATCCTTGTCTCACAATGTGAGCAATAGCTACTAGCATCTCTTTTGGTTCTGTAGACTTGCCTCCTTCGGATGTTGATATGTGAACTTTTGTGTAGGACATAGACTAGAAGTGTTTTCTAAGCTCATACACTTAGCATATCTTAGAACTTCTGTCTTATTTACTAAAAAATAGCATTATTTCATTGTGTGAGCATACCACATTTTATTCGCGCATGATTTTTTTGTTCATTATGAATAAAGTTGTTATTGGTATATATTTTCATTTCTCTTGTATGTTTACTGATCATGGATTTACAGACCCATAGTCTTATGTTTAACTTTTTGAGAAACAGCAGCATCACGTAATATTCTATGCAGCGAAGAATGAAGGCTCCAATTTTTACACATCCTTACCAACACTTAGAAGTTTCCCCTTTCCAGTTCTAGCCATTTCAGTGGGTGTGAAGTGGTGTGTCATTATGAGGATGCTACGTTGTTCATGCTGTTCTCAATGGCCTTTTCACAATTTAACATTAAAAATATATTTCATTTGAATATGAGGTCACTTAAAATCAATAGAATAGTATTTAAAATAGCAAAAAAAAAAAAAAAACCATGAGAGTACAGGAGGATGAAGATGAAGTTTACACATATTCTCTATTGCACAAAAATCATCTAGGAGTGAGCAACAAGAGTTTATATGCCAAAGGTTTTTTTAAATTGGGTTTAACTTTCATGACTCATGGTAGAAGTGAGCTAATGTGCTGGCCAAACATGAGTCAGCCATTCAGTTTTATTTTACAATGAAGAATGCGTGAGAGGAAAAGTTTATATTTCTATGTGCCCTCTGATTGTGAGACTAGAAATGCCTTAGCGAATTGCTTTTACACATTCTTTCCATTGAGCTAAATTTGACTATAGAATCCAATGCTTACTCCATTTGATTTTTGGATAAATTTGCCAAATAACGCATCTGTTTAATGTTGTAGGTTCAGTCGCCAATGTGTCGTTGATAAGGACAAAAGGAATCAATGCAGATACTGTCGATTAAGAAAGTGTTTTAGAGCAGGAATGAAAAAAGAAGGTAATTGTAATAATGATAATCGCAATTGACATTATTGGCTAGCAATGATAAGCCTATCCGTTCTTAATCACAGTTATCTTTTTGTGTGAATTCTTGTGTTCATCAGTACGTTAGTGAAGAATCTGTTGAAGAATTTCTTAAGTTGAAGAACGCAGCCCAAAGACATCTAGCTAGGCTGTCTGGTTGCCAACGTGCTTCTCTCCCCCGCTATGCAATTGCCGACAACAAAACTATTTTGTAAAATGCTAATACCCTGTTCAAAAGAGTAATTGAAAAATCTATGAATGGATTGAACTTATATATGTATTTTAAACACATTTTTAATGCCAGTTCACGTCCTGAGCACTAACTGAACGTTTGCTTTTCCTGTACTTATCCATTTAGCAAATGTTTACTGAATGTGGCGGCTTCCAGAGCGCTGTTCTAGGTGCTGACATTTCGGTGGTGAACACAACAAGCGATGCTCTTTCTCAGGGAGCTTAGGGTCTACTTAAGGTAGAGGTAATAGCTTAGATATATTATTTTGTGAATTAGGATATTGACTTCATTTTGATGGGGTGAAGTATTTTGATTAGGTTCTTCTGCATTCTGAATACGTTTAGTTAAACACAAGTGTTTTGAACACATTTTATGTATTTTGCAGCAGTAAGGTCTTACGTTTGCTAGTTTTTATCCACCCTTATGTCTGTCATCTACAGAGACAAGCTTTCCATAAGTGTATAACAAACTTTATTTTTAAATTTTCTTCTTTTCCCCCCATTTTATTGATATGTACAAGTGCAGAGTTTAAGGTTTACAATGGAGTTGAGCATTTTGTGCACATTCGTATCTTGTCAAGGTGACAAGGGCTTTCCCGCTCTCCTTTTGTCCCTCCCCCTACCCTCGCTTCCCTCCCTCCACCCCCACCCTGTCTCCCTCTTTCGCTTTTCTTTTGTCTAAAGTTCCATGAGATAGTTGTTACAAACACAAAGCTCAAATTACTATACCGCAGAAACACAAAATATGTAAGTTCTTATTGAACATTCTATTTACTTTGCCTGGATTACTAGAGATGACCAAACAAAAAAATCAGAAAATTAAGGAAGAAACACTTTTATTTCAGAAATGACATTTCTATGAGATTAAAGTAATAATTAAAGTGTCAATTTTTTAATCTGTTTCTACTTTGATGCGAATTTTACCACTAGAAACCTACAAAGAAATTACAATCTCAGACTTCATTTATGACTTTTATATTGGTTTAAATAAAATTATTTGTAAAAATTATGAAATTATATTTTATGTTTTTGAAATCATCAATTTTTAAGTAGTTTACATAATATCTTTCGAGTTTCAAGGTCGATCTCTCTTCTTTACAGTAAAACATAGTACCAAGATTAATTAAAAATAAATATACAGTCCTGAATTTATGTCAAAATGATAACAGTGAAAATTATGTAAACATTCAAAATATCTTTCAGTATTTTTTTCAAGATTGATGTTTTATGAAATTTATAAACCATAGCAAACATCTTAATTTTTTATCTTGAATGCACGTTTCCAAAGGAGTAAGCTTAGGTTGAAAATCAGTAATCATTTCTATTTTAAAGAGTAAGCTGAATTGGAGGAATGACTCAGTCTTTAAAGTGTTTGCCTAGCAAGAGCCACATCCCTGAGTTCTATTCCCCAGCACCACATAAGTTGGGCATGGTTACACATGCCTCCAGTACCAGCACTTAGGAGGCTGAAACAGGATGATTGCCATGAATTTAAGGCCAACCTGGGCTACATACTGAGTTCAGGACCAGCTTGGGCTACAAAAATAAAATAAAATAAAATAAAATAAAATAAAATAATAAAGTAAGCTACCAGTAAGTAACATTTTAAGCTAAAATGTTAGTGATTCATTCTAACCTAAAAACCCCTTACTCTTTCTTAAAAGAAAAAAAGAAAACAAAAGCAAGCAAACAAACAAAATAGACCATAAACAAACCCAGTATTTTCTCTTTTTGCTTAGTGGACTTGATTGATAATAGTATCTTTTGGGTTTCTGTTAAATATCCTTGGCATAGAAAATTGGAAGGTGCCTTTAATAAAAAACAAAAACAAAAACAAAAACAAAATCCTTTCTGTGTTTGAAGCCTTATCACAGAAAAGAGTGTTAATCTGAGTAGACTAGAGGCTGTTAAGACTTTCATTTCTTTTCTATGATTAGTAAAAGACACTTCATCTTCTAAGTTTTGAAATCCAACTTTGTTAAATCACCTATATTTTTCCCATGAGTAGTTTTTACACAGATATACGTTATAATTGCCCTTTGGGTCTTTTTATATAATATAAGGAATTTCATGAAACTTTTCTAACACCGGATACTCAAATTTCAGTCTTCTCAGGAGACATATCAGGCTAGCAAAGTCTGTAAACTGTCCTAAAGACAATGTTTCATAAAAGATCATAAGGTTCCAATCTTAAAACCATTTAACTAAAATACATTTACTTTTCCTTTTGGTAGTGTTTTACAGGAAAAAGAAAATAGAATCCCCAAGTCTGTGACTCACTTCTTTTGACAGTAAATATACTCTTATCTTTGACCTGGTCAGTCTCAGGTGATTGTCTTCCTGTAGACAACTTAGTGTTACTACCTTTGAAAGGGAAGAAAAAGCCATTCTGTTAAAAGTACAGCAAAGTGGAACCTGTTGACACAATGCGTCCTAGCATGCATCTCATCATGGTGACAAACTCCAGTAGCTTATAAATTTTAATGATAAGCCTGGTTTCTTCTACTCTTGAAAATGGTACTGAATGAAAATATCCTCATTCTTGTTCTCCACTCTTAAAAACTTTAAGGAAGAAAGTTCCTCATTTTCAGAACCTTTTATTTAAACTTTAAGCTGTATATGCTGACACACATTAAAGAGATCTGACTATAGATATTGTGATTTCTCTTGTAGCTGTTCAAAATGAACGTGATAGAATCAGCACTAGAAGAGGCACCTTTGATGGCAGCAACATCCCCTCCATCAACACGCTGGCCCAAGCTGAAATCCGGTCTCGCCAGGTACCACTTGCTGCCTAGCACTAGCCTTCTATATTAGGATCCGAAGTCTCTTTAGACACGATGCTAACATAATTTAAACTCATTCAAATATGTTCCTTACTAAACTAAGTCACACCTAAATGAGAAGAATGGTTTTATTTTGAAAGTAGTAACCAGACCTATGACTTAAAATTTAACTTTTCTGAGGTAGAATATAGAAAACTAATTTTGACAAACGATTTTTAAATAAAAAATGAAATGAATTTCAGTTTAGAAGGATTTGAAAGAATTATTCTTTCATGAGAATGATTAAAACTACCTAATTTGTGGCACAATGTTTGGGTGAGTTTGGTTGATATTTGTTTCCAGAGTTTCTTTTCATGGAAAGAACTACCTTGATATCTGCTTGGCAGTCAGGTTATTAAGAGAAGAGCCATAATTCAGAAAGCATGGAGAAAGACAACTCTGTTATTTTAAATATTTAGAATATCAGGTTTACAATTTAAAGATTAAGCCATCACTCAACTACCTAAAAATAAAAATCATTCAAGACTCTAATAAAGAAACTCTTTGGGAGAAGTTTATTTTAACACTGATTCTTTTAAGCATGTTAAAGTTATTTTCTATTACAAAGAAACTTAATGATGTAGTTGAGTAATCAGGTCTTGTGGAGCCAGTGTGGCTACTTTCCTTCTTGATAAAGTGGAGGTAATATGGGTGGGGTTCACATCCCCGTTATCATTCTCGTTGCTTGACGATTACTTGATGGTTCCATAAAGCATTTAGAGAATGACTTCAAGGGGACCTATAAGGAAATATCTGGGTGCACATTGAGATACACGTGTTCAAATATTAGGTTCACACAACTTCTGAACTTTTTTTTCACCTTACATCTTTATAGAGTTCATTCTTATACACAGTTTAAAATGTTAGCATGCACTAAGCTCTTCAATATTGTGGAGTAAGAGCTGTTTTTTTTTTGGGGGGGGCGAGCTTCCATTTTATTTAGCATTATTAATTATTCTAACTTCCTGTCTAAATCTTTCTTCTTATTTTACTAAACAAACTCAAGATGGACCTTCCTTAATGAAAAAAAAAATTGTCAGTACTGGGGATGGAGATTGAACCCGGGGAAGGCTGAGCTACATCTCCAGCCTTTTTGCTTTTTTCTTTTGATTAAGGGCATTCAACTGGGCTTGAACTTGTGATCTTCTTGCTTCAGTCTCCCTAGTAACTGAGATTACAGGTGTGCGTCAGTGTGCACACTAGATATTTAATTTTTAAATAAAAAATTACACGGTATATTTCATGATGATATTGCGTATTGCTTTTTGTAGTCATTCTGAATTTTAACATTCCCTCAGATTCATGATAACTTAGTTTACAGATTTAGTCTTTAGAATAAGAATCTGCTCTGGAAGCATGATGCTACTCACTGAGCATTTTTGGATTAATTTGTAAATTTATAAATATTCTGTTTCTCAAGTTAAAATTGTGTAACGTAGGGTTGGGTATGTATCTCAATCTAGGGTGTTTACTCAGCAAGCATGAGGTCTTGGGTTAATTACCCGGCATCAAAAAACAAACAAACAAACAAACAAACAAACAAAATGCTTAATGGATTTTAAGACACTGTGCCAATGCCAAAGCCAGTTTTAATAGTGTTGGTTCAAAAGAACCATGAGAACAAAAGGGAATGTTGGTCATAAGTTGAAATAATAAATTAATATAATATTCTTCTTACTCTTAGCTGTCAGTCCCAAGCCCTGGGGCAAGCACTGACATAAATATTAAAAAAATTGCTAGTATCAGTGACGTCTGTGAATCTATGAAGCAGCAGCTCTTGGTCTTGGTGGAATGGGCCAAATACATCCCTGCCTTCTGTGAGTTACCACTGGATGATCAGGTAAAAGTTAAAGAAATTATGATGGCTTTTTGCACTTTCTGAATCTTTTTGTGTTCTTCGAATCATATTTGTAATGCATTTACTGCAGTAGACAAGGGATAAATTATCTTGTGAGAGAAGTATTAAGTTTTCTTATCTTTTCACCTTCTCATTCTGTCAGGAGGCACGACTGTTTGGCTTCTATATCTGTGCTCTAACAAACAAAATTACTGATCGAATAAGACTTGGTCAAGGTGTTGCTCTGCCCTCCTAGAGTTTTAAAAAGCCTACGTGAGAGAGAAAGGCAGACAGCAAAAGTTACTATTATGAGACAAGATATCGGAAGAACAAATTTTCCGGAAATTTTCTTTAGAAATACTTGACTGTTAGAGAACAAACAAGATACTTCGGTGTGTTTGTGGATGTTATGTTCAATTAACATACAGGTTTTACCTTTGACGCTGTCGTTTTCATTCTGAGCTTTCTTGTAAAAAATTTAAGTCTTGTCAAAATGTCTGTAGAATCATAATTAGAAATCTACACAGAAAGAATATTCAGATATGGTCATCTTTTTCTAACACACATAGTTTACACTTTTGATACTTATATTAATATATTTTAATTAAAAATTCAAAACTTGAATTTCTAATCAATGAATATTAGATTTTTTAGATTCACTTTGAATTCTTCACACAAAATTGTGTATTTTTTGTAGATGAAAACAGTTTGAATTTTTCATTCCCTCACATTAAGAGAATTAAACCCGATAAATGTTATGCTCTTCATGTACTTACACAGCCTATGACCTTGTTATCATTGTTACACAAAATGACAACCAAAAAGCAATCAAAGGGGAGAGGGCATGATTATATAAAAAAACCAGAGTGGCAAATTCTTTACTCAGTCAGAACCAAATATATCATAGAAAGTTAGCAGATATATTTTGAAGAAAGCATTTGCCTGATGACAGGGGGAAAAATACTGTGAACTTGAAATCATTCTTACAGTGTTCTGTAACTGCTTTCCTGAAATGAGTCACTGTTATTGAGGTGTCATAAAGATAGCCTGGCCCAGTAGGTTATGCCGGGATGAATAACGCTAAATTGCTAAAACCTACCAGTCTCACCCCAAGCAATAAATAGGATTGTGTTATTTATCAGTTTTATATTTTTATTATCATTCTAGTCTAAAAGTTGCTGACTTACTTGTGAAGGCAATGTTCTAAATACTGGGAAACTGAAACCCCATAATCAATCAAACAAAAAGTTTTCATTTGCTAACTGACACTTGGTATTAATAGTGTATAACATTAATAGTGCAGCAAATGTTTACTATGGGTAAGGCGATGGGGAATTAGTTGTTAGACCAGTTGCACTACTGTATTTAATTCTCTCAGGAACTTTGGAAGTAGGTGGCATTTTCATTTCCATTGTTTCCATATGATAGAGTTTTGTTTTGTTTTGTGATGCTGTAAATAAACCCAAGGCTTTCACTCTGAGCTAAGTAACCAGCCCTTTGTTAGGTCCCCCCTCCCCCCTAAAGGATCTCACTAAGTCACTAAGTTGCCCAGGCTGCTGGGCTGGAACTAGATAACTAGATCCTCCTGCCTCCCAAAATGCTGAGACGACAAGCCTATGCCACCTGATCTGGTCATTTTGTAGTTTCTAAAATTACTCTGTGTATTTGTTAATTTTTTCCATAAATTAGCCAGAGTGTTTATTAGGAGATAACTATTCAGTTTTAGGAACTGCAGTTATTTGGCAATAAAAATACAGATTGCCTTCCCAGTCTCATAAATTTGGTGTTCTATGTGGGAGAGACAGACAATAAAAAGTATGCAAATTTTGAGTAAGTTTATTCTAGGTGGGGATAGTTCTATAAAATACACAAGGTGCACTAGGAGGAGTTCTTGCAGGATGACTGAGGGTTCTCTGGAAAAAGACATTTTAGTGAGGTTCAGGGAGGCCATTTCCTGAGATCTTCATGACAAGAGGTCAAGTGCTCTAGGTTGTGAGATAAAAGCATTCTGGGTACAGGAAGAGTTCACGCAAGGTTCTGAGTCAGGTGGGAGCAAAGTGAATAAGAAGTATTGTGAGACAAAGCCCCAGGCAAGTGGAGGAAGGGACAGGAGGCTCAACAAGATCCTCCCCCAGCTCCTCCTGCCACTTGGGAGGCTGGGATTGAACAGTTGGGGCTTTACTCTAAGGACAATAGGAAACCGGAAGAGTTTTTAGCAAATAGGTGATATTAAATAATAATTATTGTTTTAAAAATGTCACCTTAGAAGTTATGATTAAGAAGAGAGAGCAGAAGGGAAGCAAGAATACACATTGAATATTTTGGGGTGGTCCAGGTAAAAAGTGGTTTTACCACTTTTAGTAGCTCACATGGAGGGTAGGAGAGAAATGAAAATAGGATAAAGCAGTCATTGGTTTAATTTATATTTTTGGGGAAAAAACACTAAAAATTACCAGCTCTTCAGTTGTTAGCAAGCACGTGGAATGACAGTACCTTCTCTAAGATGGTGAAATTCAAAAAAGTGTTACGTCAGTGTGCGTTACATTAGAAATGCTTCCTCTACCTCCTCCTGTGACACCTTGAGCAGGACTGACTGTATAATTGAATCCTAGTGAAGAATTTACAGTAACAGAGACTCAGTCTCGATTTTTTTTTCTCACTACACGGGTGTCCTGTTTATTTAGTTTAGAATGCACTTGGGATTTTGTTTTGCATTTACTTTATAAATTCTCATAAGCACTCTCTGAATTTTTTGTAATCACTACCTCCCCTTTACAAATATTGGCAAATGAGTCCCAAACACACTTCTTAATTTACCAAAGAGGGTGGCCCGGCTACGATTCAAATTCTGATACATGTGTTCCCTGATCGATAGTTAACTGTTCTGCTTTTTTCTACCACCTTTCTACTGACCTTTAGCTAGTTTTAGAAATTTTGAAGAGTAAATTATTAGCAAAAAGAAAAAAGAAAACAGAAAGCTAGATGGCCTAATAGCAATGGTGGCAAGTACCTAAGGATGTTACAGCTTGTTAGAACAAAACAAGACTCAGGAATAGAGAATACTACATGTTAATTAGACTCACGATATGTTACCTTTTAATCACTACATCTTATAATTAATTGTTAAACTTGGAATTTTTCATTAAGGTGGCCCTGTTGAGAGCTCATGCAGGGGAACATTTACTGCTGGGAGCTACGAAAAGATCCATGATATATAAAGATATTCTGCTTTTGGGTAAGACTTTCTTTGTAACTTAAGAATACCTCATTCGTTTTCTTTCTTTAGTAATATGCTAGCTATATTCTGCTCATAAGAAGCGCTTGTGTGTTCTTGCTTCAGTGGTTGGATTTAATTGATTCTGCCCTTACTCAGCTCTGGTTTTCCATACGCCTTGACTGCATGTGAGTTCAGAGTGCAGTGAGATGATGGGGAAGCTTTAACTTCTAAATATTGAAAGACATGTTCAACAAGCATCATATTGAAACATTTTTACATTTTGCCAGGACAGGGTAATAGTGATATAAATGACCACCTCTGGAATCTTAATTGTTTTCACACCCCTCGTATATCCACTTAATCATTGCTTACCACACTTTGAAGGAATGCATTGATCTCCTCTGATGTCCTTGCCCCATTATTTTAGTCCTGTGGTGGTGATGGCATGGGACCTTGTGCCAGAAGTATTTGGAGGAGGAGAGGGAGAGGAGAGGGATTAGGGTCGTGAAGTTCTCTTTAAAGGTGTAACTCCATGTGTCTAGTTTCTTTCCACTAAGCCCCTCCTAAAAGTCACAACTCCTGCCAATAATTATATGGGCTATGGGCCATTATTGTAACACAAGAATCTTTGAGGATTCAAGACTCAAACTTGAATTGTTTTTGCCTGGAGTGGAGAATTTTTGCTTTTGTTGTTTTAAAGCCAGAAAAAAAATTACTTTTATTTCAGAGGCTATGATAATTATTCATCATTATCACAAGAAAAAATTTTAAATTAGAAAGATCTTGAGGAATTACATAGTCTATCTCTCTGGTTTCCAAACCTCCTCAAATTCAGATTTAGAAAATGGTGCTTCCACTTCTATTTGAAGAAATCTAGGTAGAGGGAACTCATTATTCATAATCCAACTCATGAGATTATATGTGCTACTTAAAAAATTATCAGCCTTCTGTACTTAGATTTGTTAATACTCTGTCTCTATAGCTGTTGAATCCCAATAGGCCTAGAGCACCAAAGGCTCGCTTGTTTAATCCATTGTAAACAGGAGGCTATTTTAGGATTTGTATCATGCTCGTTAATGAGTAAGGCACTCACAGCTGACGGACAAAGTGAAAAGCCAATTGCTGTATTTTGATTCTCCCTTGTCAATTATTAGCTTGTTATTAGTCTGTACGTTTGGGTTATCGCCAGTAACTGAGATTGTTAAAATGCATGTGATCACGTTATCGTCTACATTGATCCTTTAAGTATTCAGTTTCCCTGACACCACCAGCTTGCCATTACTGAGAGATGGCATCCATTATTCATCGGGCATTATTCTTTTGAGAGTAGACCCTTGAAAATACTGGGGTGTCAAAATGTAAATTATGTCTGGCAATTTGGACAGCGAAGGTGGACAATTTTTGTTTTTCTCCTAGGAAACAACTATGTTATTCACCGGAACAGCTGTGAAGTTGAGATCAGCCGCGTGGCCAATAGGGTTCTAGATGAACTCGTGCGACCATTTCAGGAAATCCAGATTGATGACAATGAGTATGCTTGTTTGAAGGCAATTGTATTTTTTGACCCAGGTTTGTTTCAAAAATCCCACTAATAACGTAATGAAAGTTAAACTAGCTTTTCATATGAGAATATTTACTCTCTCACTCTATTTAGATTAAACCTTTTGATTGCCCTTTTTATTCCTTTATTAGATGCAAAAGGGTTGAGTGACCCAGTGAAAATTAAGAACATGCGATTCCAAGTGCAGATCAGTCTGGAGGACTATATCAACGACAGGCAGTATGACTCACGGGGGAGATTTGGAGAGCTGCTTCTGCTGCTGCCCACCCTGCAGAGCATCACCTGGCAAATGATAGAGCAAATACAGTTTGTGAAACTTTTTGGCATGGTCAAAATTGACAACTTACTTCAGGAAATGTTACTGGGTGGTGAGAACATTGAACATTTTCTGTTTTATTGATTAGTCCCATACTAAGTACACTAGAAAAGGTTTATTCTGTTCACTCTAGTTCATATTTATGCCATCTCTTGAAGTAGACTTATGTTTCTGCTTTTCATTGTTTTTTTGCCATGACATAATAAATTCAATTTGTTATATTGAAAGATTCTGCAAAATCTGGTGGAAAGAAACAAAAATATTCAAGCTGATTCAAATTCCCATTCTTTTTTTCTGCTACAGTCTTGCTCTATAGCTCAGGCTGGTCCTAAACTCCTATGTAGCTCAGAATACCCTTGGACTCACAATAATCCTCCTGCCCCAGCCTCCCAAGTTTTGGGATTACAGGTGTGTGCCATCAGGCCAGGCCTGTATGATATTGGGGGTTTGAACTCAGGGCTGTAAGAGCATTAAGAAAACTTAGTAATTCCAATATATTTACACATGAGGTCTGTTATTAAACAATAACATTGTGATGCATTCATCCACCTAGTATAGAGTAAAAACTAACATGTCCTCAAGATGACAGAGTTTTTATCATTTTTGAATTCTCACAAAGCATTTTGCAAAAATAGCAGTATTTGAGTGATCAGTTAAGACACCCCTTTCCCAGGTAAATTCGTCATTCCTGATATATACCACCAATGCAAGCATCTTTTTGCTTTTCGGTAGGTGGTTCCAATGACAGCAGTCACTTTCATCATCCAATGCACCCACATGTGTCTCAGGATCCACTAACTGGACAAACCATACTGTTAGGCCCCATGTCTACCTTGGCCCCTGCAGAGCAGATCGGTAAGTATTTGGACTGCTTTTCTGTACTCATATTTCTGAAGCTTCCCTATGTGAGAAAAAGTGAAATTTTAGGAAAGAACCTAT
The DNA here is from genome assembly GCA_004027205.1 of Ctenodactylus gundi. Classification (NCBI taxonomy): domain Eukaryota; kingdom Metazoa; phylum Chordata; class Mammalia; order Rodentia; family Ctenodactylidae; genus Ctenodactylus; species Ctenodactylus gundi. Next base: position 378,697 of record PVKB01000879.1, read on the forward strand.
TAGAACACAGAAATTACAGAAATCAGGCAGATTTTTGTCTCCAGGACTTGACAATGGAGAATAATAATATTCAGCTAGCCACTTACACTCTCAGGACGAGTCTGATTTCTAAATTGAGACCTTCAGTTTTTCTAATGTATTGCTGTGAGGAGCTCTAAAGAGCACCCAGGTGGTCCTAGCTTTGCAAGGTAGTGTCAGATCATGCAAAGGGAAAAAGGGCAACGCAAGGCCATACAAAGGACTTCTAAAAACCCACTGGGAAAATTCTGGTTGTTCATCACTTTTAGAAACGTAAAAAAAAAAAAAAAAGAATTCTCTTAACTGCAAACTAGGCAAGAGCTACGCCACTGGATTCTCTATTCTCTAGGTGATTCCCCTTCCCCTAGTGACATCTTTAGAGACTCAGTGAGAGTGTCAATATTTCCATCCTTAGCTACTTCTTGTGTGGTTTCATTTATATTTGATTTAAATTTCATTTCGACCTTATCTTTTCTCTGCTGCACTTTGCTCTTTATTGGCCTTTTTCAATTATGTGTTTTTATGATGTGCTGCATCAATTTTTCATTGAGAGACAAAGGATCAACAGAACTCTATACTAAAAGATGGATGTTCACTAACTGTCAAGGACATATCGAAATATGTGATCTGATCATTGGCTGCTCAGAAAACGCATGGGTTATGTAGGAAGATGTCGCAGATGGAAGATCAAACAGTGACGTTTCTATTTAGTCATTTAATCAGTTAATTGTGAGTTACGGTGATAATTTTAATTTAGAAAACCTTGCAAGAGTGGTGCAATTTAATTAATCCATAGCTAAATAGAAATCCAGCATATCAGAATTGTACAAAAATAACGTCTGCTTAGGAAAACTCCAGGCAACTTTAAACTCCCTAAATACTAAAGGATTTTTGTAGGTAAGTTAGCTAGATATCATTGAAGTTGTGATAAAAATTCTATTTTCCTAAGTTCCTTTGGGGATATAAACTTCATTTGAAAATATGTGCAATTCATTGAACAGTTGCTCTTGACGTTATACAGCAAAATCCTAAATTTACCTGCCATTCGTTTTCTCTGAATATCAAAGTGAGAAACTCACTGATTGGACCTGTATCTTTACAATGTGATTTTTATGTAAACTGCTTTGCTTGCTGAATTTCCATTAGTATTTAATAATTAGTTACAATGCTGTTTTGCCCAAATGGAGTGATAACAACCATTTCAGACTATTTCACTGCTCTCCAATAGTAGAGAAATTAGTGGCCACAGAACTGCCTACTACTGCATTGCGCTTTAAATGCAAGCCCTGCTAGACTTCGAGTAAATTGTATCTGAAGCATGAAATTCTTTGAATTTCTGTGAGAGACCAAAAATACGAATCCTGGAAATAATATGGCATACCTAATCTGTGTGCCCCATTGTACTTGAGAGAAATTAATTTGCAAACAATCTTGCAAAGTAATGGCACTTTCCATTTAATAGTTAAGACCTTTGGAGGACCAGTCCAATCATGCCCAAAAGTCTGTACAGTTGTGTCTCAGGAATTTGTTTTTCATAAATTCAAAAAGTAAAAAATACTAAAAATACATTAGACATTGTAGACCTTACCTGGCTTGAGAGTTTAATAAATCTGTTAGGGAAACAAGCACCAACAAGATGTTTATCTTTTTAAATTCACCTTCTAGATGTTAGTACTCTGGTACTTAAGTATGGTATCTGTGTGGATCCCTATATTTGAGAAATTACAGCATCACACTCTCCTTATTTTTAATCTTTCAACATAGTATTTATAAGAATCGCTGGTACAGAAAACTTCTTTGTGCTTGTCTTCATTTAAAATAGTTAACATTTTATGCAAATCATGGCATTAAATTCATTTAACAAAAAATATTAATTCATCCCTATCTTGTTGGTCTTCAGAGAAGGTTGCTATGATTTTAGATCTCTCCCACATAGTCAGAAATAATTTATAAAACAAATTTGTGTACTTTATCAGTTATATTGCATTTTAAATAATACTTCTAAATAATTACTGATCTATACTAAGCAATAATATGAAATTAATGTATTAGAAAACACAGGCAAAGTGGGATTGCTTTCCTTTCTGTGTAAAATTTAAAAAAACAGAGAAAACCATGAAAAGTTTACAATGCCATAATCTAATTAAACATTTTCTCTTAATTCTGATCAATGCAAGAAATAGTAAGTATTAAGTAGTAAAATATTTCAAGTTGTTTTAAAATTATTGAATTGCTCTCCAATTCATAATGGGATGGAATATTATATTAGACAATTCAAACTGCAACTTTTTAGTATTGAGTTGAATTTTTTATATTCAATGTCTTCTTCTACTCAATACTCAGGCTTTCTCTTTGCATCAAGAGGGAGGAAGACGTAAGCCCTGTTGTAACAGAGCAACTGTGAGACAACCAGTATGTACCAGGAGGTTGTGACCACAGCTTAGGGTTCAAAAGACTTTGAAAGTATCTTACCTCTAACGCTTTAATATCAACTAAGATGTCTGAAGTATAGTATAGTGGAATCCACTACTTCAGATATATTTTAATTTGGTGTGTATTTTGATTGCAAACATTTTGAAGATGCTACTCTAATTGAAAAAAATCACTCTTTCCATTCTTTTCACTAACGTCATTCTGCTGTTTTACCAGAGACTTAAGTGTTCACAATACTTTTAATTTTTAAAGTAACTTTGAAGAGATTTTAATCTGACTTGGGGCTGTTTAAAAGGGGAGGTAGACTGAGGAATGCCTCTCTTCAGGGTGACAGTGAACTAATGCTGCATTATCCAAACCAAAACTTCATAAATTGTTTTTGAGATTTGAAAAATTTGATATGCGTATTGGCATCAGGAGAGACCACACTGATTGCTACCATCACGAAAAATTCTCTGATTCGTTTTCAGCAACTCCTGAAACGCCCCTCCCTTCCCCTCCACAAAGCTCTGGACAAGAACAATACAAACTAGCTGCAAATCAAGCCTCAGTCATTTCACACCAGTCCCTCTCCAAACAGAAACAAGCATGAGACTGTGTTTACTTCTGAATGGTACTGCCTAAATGTGAAAAGTTATTGGTCTTCAAATATCTCAGGATCGCACTTTTGGCAAACTCTTCGCCAAGGTTTCTCTATGGTGCTGTTGTAAGATGGAATCCTATTTTCTTGTTTATATGTTCATTTTATTTGTTATTGCTGTGGTGCAAAACTTTCACGTGCAACCAGTGTATATTTGAGTTTAAGATTGTTTATATAGTGTACTGTATTGTTTTCCATTGCTCCCGCATTGTGCCTGCACCAGTTGAATCTTACACGCTACTTTCATTTGTTTTCATAATACTAATTTAAATCTGTAAATAATTGCTTATTGTGTTATGAGACAAAACCGTTTATTTTGCCAAAGGAGTGTAGATAAGAAATTGCATATTAATAAAAATGAACCACTTTTTTCTTCTATTATAGACTCGAAGGTTAGAATCTAATGTAGCAGCTGTTGAATAGAATGTCTTTCTAGCATGAGAATCACTTACATGCAGTCTGTGGTTAAGAAACATGTCTTTGGTCGACAGACGAATACACCTGTCTTAACACCAGAAATTATTAAAGCCCATTCCAAGAGTGACTTGATATTCTCCGAAATCTAACTGTATTGGAAAATGCACCCTAAATAAAACATGTTTATCAGTTAGGTTACAATCTAAACAGTAATAAAGAAAACTCTAATGGAGTGAGTCAGCCAAAACAAATATTTATTTCTCCTGAAACAATCTAGAAATTCATTCATTGGCTAAAAGTCAGTGTGTTCCCTCAGTCCGGCCCGAGGGTGGCAGGGAGAATAATCTTTGGTGGCAAGACTGTGCCAGCTAATACTGTACAGCCCTGGCTTTAATAAGCGTTATACGGGGACAAAATAGCCATTTGCCACACTTGTGCCTCGTCTACCTCTCAAAACCATCCTGAAAGGGAGGGATTACTTCTCTCATAAAAAATGATGTCGTCAGCTTCGGAGTTTAAGGCACATAACCATCTTCATAGAGTTATAATAGCCACTGTCAAACTCAGCTCTGGTTGACTTTAACAAGACTATACCTTTCTTGCACATAAACTTAAAAATGAACTTCTTACAGTATCTTTTTAAAATAATGCACACCTGGGTAATGATAGAATATTATCAGTCACGTTACCTGTAATATATATTTACTTGTATATGATGAGTATAAACTTGTATAGTATGAATAAGAAAGCACTTTTCTACTTTTAACAAAAGTTTATCTTCTGAGAATATAAAGAATAAAAGCATACCAGGTAAATTTTTATGAAAACAATAAATTCATATGACTGAGTTAAAGATTTTCAAAATTTAAGCAACCCAAGGATGTACTAAGTTGTAACTCTAAACTGAGGAATATACTATGTTGCAACCTGGAGCTACTTGATGTCTTCAAATACGGAGTTTATTTTAATTATGTTTGTTATTTATGTGCTGCATTCTGGAACAGGAACCCCTACACTTCTCTATTTCTCTTGCTCTTTCTCTCTAACTCTCTATCTCTCGCTCTATCACTCTTTCTCTGGACTTGTAGGAAGAGAAAAAAACTGGTTGAGTAATTCATTATTAATGGTATGAGAAAAGAGTTTTCCAAACTGTAAGATATTGATTTAAATTTTTTATTGAGGTCTCTTCAAAATTTCTAAAATTATGATTTCATTACTTTCACTTACACTACAAGTAAAAAGATTGTGCTCACGTCAACTTCTTGGCTCTGAAAATGACATTGAACTCAAGGTGAAAAATAAATATGTAAACTATCAATGATTTAACAAAATTAGTAACATTTCCTCAAGAGCTGATGTATTTGTGAAACTATAAAATGTTTTAGTGATTGAGAAAGAGTGGAAGAAGAAAAAAGGAAGAGAGAGACAGATATAAAAACAGAAATAGAATTTTTAAACCTATGTTTTGAAAATTTACTGCAGTTTCATTCATGAATAGGAATGTTTGCCTTTTTGTAAATACAGATATCTTTAGTAGGCTTCTGTTTACTTGGAGAGGTTGTTCTCTTAGAAGATACTAACAAAATAGTTAGCCGATTGAGGCTGCTATGATGAAATACCATGAACAGAGAAGCTTATAAGTAGAGGAAATTGGATTTTCATAGTTCCTAAAGCTGAGAAGCCCAAGATAAAGGCACTGGAAGCTCCTGACTCTGGTTGATGGTTGCTCCTCCCACAAGTGGCCTCAAGAGGTGGTCTCCCGGGCCCTTATCGCCTCGTTTCATCACCTGAGTTTCAATTGGGGAATTTTAGGGAAGATAGACATTCAGACCCTAGCAAATGCCTTTAGGATGTAGAAACATAAAAATTTATTTTTGGTGAAACCTTTAATTTATCCACAAATATTTACTAAAATATTCCATAGAAATTATTAACGATGATTCTATATTAATAGCTATTGGAGCGAATTTGTAATATAATATCATTTGTACACTGAACTGCCAAAAATATTCAAAAAGAGGAGCTGATAGCTTCATCGTATTTTCAAAATATTGCTAAGGAAAGTTGTTGCTTTTATATAACACACATTTTTTCAGGCAATAGAAATGAATAATTTATTGTATAATAATAGTTCATTTTATAAAAATAAATTATTTTTAATAAATTTTATTGTTTAAAATAAAAAAAATGAGTAAATTTTTTAAATGTTGTTAAATTAAAGTAAAATTAAAATATTTCTATACTGGGATACCTTACTGTTTCATTGAACTTTCTAAATAAAAATTTAGAAAATAAATAAAATGGAGTATTTTCAATGGTGTTCAAAAATTACTTCATAATTTTAGAGATATTCATTATACAACATAGTAATTTAATCAAAGTGATGTAAAGTATAACATTGGAATGTAGCGTCAGAACAAAATTAACATCACATCTCTAAATAGTAATAGAATTTGACACTGGTTGAAAGGGCAGTTTTAATTTTTACAATTTATTACGGAGTTCTGCTATGTAATTCTGCTACCAAAATCTTGCTTTTTAGTTTTGTCACATTGATTGTATTGTCATGTATTGTCTTAAACATCATTTGTGTAATGCTTTGGACCATATATCATTAACCTATATATTTTAATGGCTATCTTCCTCTGTTTATATTTAAAATTTATTTGAAAAACTTTATAAATCATGAGAAAATTATGTTATTTTTATACTGCCAGGTGATATATAGCATCATTTCAAAAGACAAATTACACTTAAGATTTACAATGAGAATCTTTTACCCTTGGTGCTGCTGTTCCCTCGCCATTTCCTGCCTTCCATTTTGCAGCAATACTTTTCTACTGTTTTTATGCAGCTCTTTTCTCCGTATTATAGAAAAATGTTTATAACACAGTTCTTGTTTTAAAGTTTTAGGCCTTACCTGCTGCCTTACTGCAATGAAAGATAATATTTTAGTACATTTACTCACCCACATTCTCAGCAATCTCTGTTTTTTCCCTTTGCTTCGAAAGTCGTATGAAACCGAGAATGGAACCCAGCGCCACTGATTAACGCTACCAGAATAAATTTGTTAATAAATAAATAAGTACATATTTTATTAGATTAACATTTTTAAAATACTTGAAATATCTCAGTAGAAAGTAGAATAAGTATTTTAATTTTATAAAGTAAGAAGAGAAGAAATAGAATTTAAAAACCCACATGGAATGTATTAGTGATTTTTTTATTATAACACTATTTTTGAATGCAATTTGACACATCACCTTAGTTCTTCCAGTTGATATTTTGAACTATTTTCTCTTTCTTCCAGTTCAAGATCTCACTTAATTGAGGAAAGATTAAAAATATATTAGCAGTGCTGATATTTAAATTTGCACCTGCAATGAACTGTAAGAGGAGGAGGAGGGTAGAGAAGTACTCATGGAGCAGTATATCAGATGTTAAGAAAAAGGGAGGAAACGCTGATTGCAAGAATAAGAAAATTAAAGAATAATTTCTGGGGCAACCAATGTTGAGTAAAAGATAGTAAAGGCTCATAGTTCACAGTCAAGGTAAGATACTTAAAGAATACCACAATCAGGCACGTGGGCGCAGCTGGGGAAATATCATGATCCCTTGAAAGTCTAGAGAAGAGGGAGTGTAGATCAGTGGTAGAGCGCTGCTTAGCATGTGTGTCTAATGAAACAGGCCTAGATCTCTCAACCTAATTCCACAAAACTCTGAGGAGTCATCTTACTTTGAGAACTCAGCTCCCTAAGGCATTGGTCCAGTCCTTTGTTGGGTCTACATCGAAGTTTATTTTCTTCTTCCCTCAGGCTACTTTCTTCTTTGGGTTGGATACTTAAGAGTATTCCCTGACGACGATCTTATGTAATGGTCTTAGAGTCTAATTTCTAAGTGATCTAATCTGAAGCAACATAAAATTTTATTTATATTTCTATGTCATCAATAAAATATTATATAATGCATTAATAACAGGAACAAAATCAAGTATATAAAAATCAGAGATTGTAACATTGTCAGAATTCAAATTTATAACATAATTTAACAAAAGAATTATGCCAAATTCTGAAAACGCTGAAATATTTCTAGTTTTGGTACATTTTCAAGACAATTACATCAAAGATGCAGAAAAATAAAAGGTTAAGTTCTGCATGAGATTGAACCACAGATCTTTAGAAACAGTTACTATCATAGAAGAGTTAGCCAGATCTGAGTTTCAGTTAGGAAAAAAAAAATTCCCAGTGGAAGAGTCTCAGATGCTCGCATAACAAAGTCTAATTTTGCTCCTTGCTTCGGCTCTTTCTTTTGTCTTTTTGGGCGCCTCCTGTTTCTTCTCTGCTTTTCTTTTAAGATGGAGATAAAATGATTCCATGATTATTCTTACTCTTAGAATCAGTATTTCCTCCATTGTTTCTTAACATCTGATATATTGCTCCATGAGTACTTTTCGTCCATCCAACTGCTCGTACTGTGTGAGCTCTTCAGGTAAATTAAGGACTTCCTTCAGATATCTCACTATTTGCTGTATTAAGTTCTATTTATATTGTATACTGCTGTTTTTATTACCAATTACAGTAATTGACAGGTGAACAGACACTATGTTGGTTGCATTTCTAAATTTCTAACATAATCAGAATTCATTAAGTGAGCAATAGTTATTTCTAGGTTAAGCAAGAGATTTCTTACAACTCTTATTTTTTGGTAGTAAACATCAAGAAAGAAATGTGATAATTTAAGTATACTTCCTATTTACTGTAGTATTTTATAGAATTATATTTATTTGATAAGACAATCTTTTTGTCATATTGTTTTTAAAAATAATAAAGTGATTTAATTTTTCAATAAAAGAAATGCTATCATGAATTCCTGTCATTGTCTTTTATTTACGTTTTTCCCTCATTGTTGTTTCTCAAACAGATTTACCAAAATCTTTGTTTTAAGACATAAACCTCACAAATGGCATTTTGTAGCATAAAATGCATAATATATCCATATGGCAAACAGTATTAAATGCTTTTTTCTTATATTATTGCAAGGCTTTCGTGTTCATTGAATTCGAAATACCGTTCCGTTCATACAAATGATTCTCTCGCTTATGTTAGACATTAGGGTCATGAGTAGCTTAAATTTAACATTACAATGTTGCCTTTCTCTTCTTACTGACAGAATGGCACAGAGTCAAATCACTGATCACTAGGGAAAAAAGATGTCAAAACTATGTTGCTCTAAGATAACAGCTGTAAATGACAGAAATGAGGTAAAGTTAAATACTGGCCATTTTGTTTATAGATCATTTCCATCCTTTCACTAAATAAATTTAAACATAAAAATCAAGGTCTGTTTAGCAGTTTAGCTGGCAACTCAATCAGCTCAGAAGTGCAACCGAACAGTTGTAGAGGTCCTTCTTTAGAAAATCAGTGATCATCCTCCAGAGATGAGCTGCTTTGTCTAAAGAACAATATTTTGTTGCTCTTGTGGTGATGGTGACGCTGCTGGGGAACAAGCCCGAGGTAATTAACAAGGGGACTTGAAGATGACTTCTCATTGCAGCATAGGACACATCCAAAATCAGATGGTATTTCAGCAGCATAAAAGATGATGTTGCTCATAGTAGAGATCACAATTCTTTCATAGATTTAGTAATGGGAATTGGAGAGAAGGTAGAGGGGGTGGAAGGGTTGAAAAGGGAGAGGGGAAAGATTTATAATTTTGTCATGGTATGTATATGCACAAAATACTCAAGATCAATACAAACATAATGTATTGCATCTAAACATATCAATACAATGGGAAAAATTATGTTCCTAAATTCTAACAAATTTTCCTCTGTGCTCCTTTCCAAATATTTGGTGATATTTCCAAGAAAACTATGTTGATTACTAAGTTGAAATGAAATTGAGAATTTTGAAAGAGCATTTTTAGTGTTTCATAAATATTAATCTTTTTTTTTGAGACAGGGTCTCGCTCTGTGGCCCAGGCTGATCCTGAATTCACTTCAGAGCCCAGGTTGGCCTTGGACTCAAGGCAATCCTCCTGTCTCAGCCTCCTGAGTGCTGGGAATACAGGCCTGCACCACCACGCCCACCTTATGTGGTGCTGGGGAATCGAACTTGGCACTTAGCGGTTAGCTTAGCGCTAGCTCAAGTGCTTTAACCGCTGAGCTATTCCTCCAGCCCCTCATAAATATTTATTTTTTGTGAAATTGCACTAAGCAGGACACGTGCAGAAACAAGAAGAATGAGCAGCATAGTTCTGTTCTTTTCCGTGGTCCCCAAATTTGGACAGCAGGACCTTATAGTTGAAGATCATTCTCTCACGGAGGGGAGAGGTCCTTGCTATCCAGTACGTAGTTGGAGGGTAGCTTTGAAATGAGCGAGCAGCAGCAGGAGAAGAGCAGGGAAGGGAACTCATGTCAGATCGGCAGCTGTGTGAGAACCTGATTGGAGCGTAGAGCCGCGAGGCGGGGCTTAGCTTGCGGCACACCTGCTCTCTCCGCTCATCTGTCCCTCCTGCAATTTCCTCTTCCAAGACCACGGACCAGCACGGGTCAGCACACATGGGGTGCTGGGGATTCTGCTGCAGGAGACTGAAATCTACTGAGGAAGGAGAACAATTAGTTTATATTAGAGAATGAAATAAATACAAAGATATAACGCACCATCAAACGTTTTGTCAACCTAGATTCAAATGCAGGATTCAAATGTCAAGTGACTTCTAGTTTTCTGTCTAGCATAAAAGGAACACGGAAGTCATCAGTTCACTCAAACCAAGTAAAAATCTAATGAACAGGAAAAATAAACAGTTTTCAAATATGTCAACTGATGAGTTTACAAAGAAAATTAATGGAACTAAAGTTGAGGCAACAAATAGGTTGATACAGGAAATCACAAGCCATTAGACACTTCCTATCAGAAACCTCTGCGGGTGCTGATGAAAAGGTAGGAAAACTCAGACTTGGTGGCTCGTGATGGACATGTGCAAAATTTCCAGAGGGCCTTTCTCAGAGGGGTAAGTGACCTTCAACGTGTACCTCCAGGATTTCCATCAGGTTCTCATAGAGATTATAGGAGAAAGTCTGCAGAAATTTTGCAAAAAGTTTTGAAGTATCTCAAAGTACTCTCTCACTTGCTTTCAAAGGAAACTATTTTAAGAGACTAAGGTGTGAGGTTTTATCAGAGCCTAATTGACCTGGAGGAAGAGAAATATTCAGAAGCAGGTGTTCCAAACTTTCATGTTTAGAACTTTCATGAGAACTGAGAAATCCCCGGGGATTCCTAGTGAGCGCAGAGGCACAGACTCACCAGAAGACTGAGATCAGGACATAGTGCTATAAAAGATTTTGCCTTCCCTTTACCTTATCATTGCACAATAAAGGGCTATTTACCGCTGTTTCTTAAGCCAATGAATCACATGCTTTTCAATAAAAAATTTATAAACCACAGCGGAAAGCAGCAACACATTTTGAGTAAGCAAGTAGAGATTCAGAACTAGTTAACCTTATGGGCTGAACTGCTGGAAAACATGGACCAAATTAAACTTCTGTTTCTTTAAGCTGTGGATGTTGGGTATTTCATCATAGTGATGGGCAAGCTAATAAACACTTGCCACATTAACAGAATTTCTCTAAATTAATGTCAGACGCCAAATGACAGATGTAGGAAACTGAGGAAATTCCAACAGGGACAAAGTTCAGAAAAGTACATATAAGCATATTATATCAAATAGAAGAAAAACACAAAATAGAAAAAAAATTAGGAGATATGCCAAACATCATATATATTAGGGAACAATGATAAATATTATAAATGGTTGTTCAGAAGCCATGTAAGCAAGAAGGAAATAGAGTGGCTTTTTAAATATTTCAAATGTTGATAAAAACACACAAAGCAGCGTAATTCTGCACTATGTAAAACTGTTTTTCAAAAGTGAAAGAATACTGAGGACATTCTCAGACAAATAAAATTCGAGGGATACTGTGGTTTTGCCTTTGGAATGACCCTCAAAAGTCTCATGTATACCCATATGCTTTTAAGATCTGGGGTCTGGTCTGGAGGGATGGATGAGCATGTGAGTGATGATAGGTGTGTTGTGGAAGGCAGGAATGTGGCAGATTATAGATTGCAGTCATGTGGATTAGATTACAGATTACAGGTGTGTGGTGGGTTCTAGATTAAGGTGTGAGGTAGAACAGGGCTTAAACCAGGAAGAGGAAGAACACTGAGGCTGGACCCAGAAGGGGCAGGTCACTGGGACAGCACCTGCCTCCTTCCTTCCTTCCTTTCTTCTGGGACTAGACTTCGCTTCCTGTTTGCGATGTTGTGAGGAGCTGCCTCCAGCTCCATTTCTACCATGTGTTTCCACTGTTGCTGGCTGCCTGGGGTTTATGACTCCGAAACTGTGAGCTAAAATAAATTCTTCCTCCCCTAATTTGTGTATGTTGTGTTTTCAGTCACAGGGACTAAAATGTAACTAAGAAGGAAATTTGTTGTCAGTGGAACTTTCTTGCAAGAAACGTTAGAGGAAAGTCTTCAGAGAGGAAAGAAGAAATGATGTCAGTTTGAAATTCATAATAAGAAAGAATAAGAACAGAACATTAAAGAAATAAGCGAAGGAAAAGCAAAAGTTTTTTCTTTTAAATTCTTAAGTGGAAATGTAGTCAAGTTTATGTGAATATTAATGATTTTGTTCAAAAAAATCAAGCTGGAGATGCTAACTTTAGTATTAGAGGGGATTTTTTCCTCTTGTAGCTCCTATAGTATGTGCACTTTCTTCTCTGTTTCAATACTGTATCCTCTTGATAATTCTTGATTTTGTTATAATGTATAAAGGTTAATCTTTTAAATTTAAATATATACCTTAATTCTGATTTAAAAACTCAGTCTTGAAACAAAACACAACTGGACAATATAATTATTAAGATATTTTATATTAAATTGTTTTCAGTAATATCTATCACATTGTATATGACTTTTAAAAAGTGGGCTGGTCTTTTGTAAAGATATGTAGGTCAATCTTATTATACATAAAAATGGCTCCTTGTTCGCACCTGCATAGCTACTACATAGTAAATAAATGTTCAGCACATGCACATCGTAGATGCTCAGTGAATATTCACTAGATGAGGAAAGCAAACTGCCGACATTTCTCATTAACTTTGAATAAAGCGCTAATTCTTAAAACATTTAAAACAAATTTTCTTCTGCCTTATGAGGACATTAACAGGTAGTTTCACTTTCAAATTGTATGCGTGTTTGGGTAGAAGTTTTCCCAGTCGTGACTCGAAAGCAGACCGGGAGAGTCACCCGGGAACAGAAGCAGCGATATTTTCATTAGTTTTGTAGAACAAATGAGGAGCAGTGTGGAAGCCTCCACCTCACCGTAGAATTTGACGACAGCCGCGTTGACAATGAATATGAATAGCTCCTGGTGGTGACGCTGTCTGGATGGATATGTCATGGCAGAGGTGACAGTGGAAACGATCCTTCTCTTGTTTTCCTCCCCTCTTTTTATTCTTAGAATTAAATGACAATAAAAAATATTTCTGAAGCCTGGAAATTTGAAGTCAGCAGGCTTGCATTACTTTTTCACTGCTGCAAATGCCTAACATGTTTTTTTTTTGTATTTTTATATGAAAGAATTTATTTTTTCTTATTCTTAATTGACCTAATAGATTAAAAATTTATTCAAAATATAATAACAGTTTATTACATAAATATAGTTTGTAGATCAATAAAATCAGTAATGAACACATACAAAGGGCAGGGAGCATTAAGAGTGTTTTGTCAATGTGAAGTACTCGTAGCTGTGATATGATATAGTGCTGTTGGAAAGTGATACAGGTAAATTAAAATTAAAAATACATAAGATAAGAAAGCAGAGGAAGGGGTAATCACTTAAGCTACCCAATTAGAACCATGGAAGACAGGTAAAGAGCACACATAAAAGAAAGAAGAACCAAAATATAGAGAAAAATAGGTACAGAGTACAAAATCATACCTGGTGGCTTTTAATACAACTATAACGATAACCAATGTACTCATTGGTGGTTTATAAACACCAATTAAAATACAGGTTCTCAAAGTAAATTTAAAAGTGTATTCAGTTAACTGTTCTCTGTAAAAAATCCACTGTAAATATTAAGTTTCATATGTAATATATATATATATATATATATATATATATATATATATATATATATATAATATAAATGATATATAAATTAAAGAAGTGAAATACCCTGCCACTCCTCAGCAAACTAAAACAGGAATGGCTGGAGTGGAGCTTGGTATAACACTTGTGCAGCAAACAAAAGACCCTGTATTCAAACCTCAAGATCAAAAATAAAATTAACAAAGCAAGAGTAAACATTAATTTAAGACAGAACATTGTTCAAAGTAAACAACATTATCAGCAATAAAATAAAATTAATTACCGAATGATAAGAAGATCAAATACAAGAAGACACAATAATCTTTGACATGTACGTACCTATCAATACAACATAAAACACATGGGGCAAAACTAATTCAACTGCAAAGAGAAAGAAATGAACAAACATTTGTATCTGGGCACTTTAACTCTGTTAAAAATGAACAGATCCTGCAGGTAGAAAATAATATAAAAATAGTTGAGCTGAGTCAGCTCCATCAGTGATGTGGGTGTGGTGGACACTGGGTATCCAGTTCCTTCAACAGCAGAACACCACACACACTCTGCTAGCTCACACGGTATATTCTCCAGGATGACCATCGAAACAATTGAACAAAGTAAAAAATAGAAATTTCATAAAGTTTGTTCTAGACTACAATGAAATTAAATACAAAAATCAATAACAGAAAAATAGTTGAGGGCTGGAGGAATGGCACAGCAGTTAAAGCACTTGCCTAGCAAGCACAAGGCCCTGAATTTTAGTCCCCAGCACCATATAAAGCCAAACACGAAGAAGGTGCACGCCTGTAATTGCAGCACTTGGGAGGCGGAGACAGGAGGATTGCTGTGAGTCCAAGGCCAGCCTGGGCTACACAGTGAGTTCAGGACCAGCCTGGGCTACTGAGTGAGACCCTGTCTTTAAAACAAACAAACAAACAAACAAAAATGAAAAAAAAAAAGAAGAAAAAAGAAAGATAGCTATAAAATACCTAGAGATTAAATAACACATATCTGAATAAAACATAGATGAAAATGCAATCCCAAGGGAAACTGGAAATAGTTTGAAGTAGGTTCTATTTATTTATTTATTTATTTATTTATTTATTTATTGAGACAGGGTCTTACACTGTAGTCCAGGCTGCTCCTGAACTCACTATTGAACCCAGGCTGGCCTTGGACTCACCGCAATCCTCCTGTCTCCGCCTCCCGAGTGCTGCAATTACAGGCGTGTGCCGCCATGTCCAGTTTATGTGGTGCTGGGGAATCGAACTAGGGTACTCAGTGCTTGCTAGGCAAACGCTTCAACCGCTGAGCCATTCCTCCAGCCCCTTGAAGTAGCTTAAAATGAGCTTCCAAGGCAATCATGTTAACTGAAGAGCTAGGTCCCCAGTCTCTTGACTGATAGTTTTTAAATAAAATAATTTTTCCCTATTACATGCCATTTGCTACTAGAAAGATACAACAACTAAAAGGAAAGTTTATATTGTCTCAAACAGAGAAAATGACTAACAAAGTACATATGTATAAAACAATGTATTCTACAAGGACCTGCTTTGCACCTACCTGCCCCATTGGGGGCTTACTCTCCAGAACTCTACCAGGTCTTTAGGAGAGGATTCAAGAAAGGTAAGTTTATACTTCTAGCAGGTGGAGGGACAGTAAACACTGGAAATATGTCAAGGACTGTTTCCATTCAAGGGCCTATAATCTAGAAGAAAAAGGTATTGTCAGAGCACAATTATGAACTTCTACTTTAGTTCAAGAGAAAAGAGATTCTTCCACCACAGCTCATTCTAGTCTTCATATCTTATCGAAGTTGGAGGTTGGGGGGAAATCGGGGTCAACTGGGGTCAGGTCTTCTGAAAAAATAGACCGAGATGATCCTGGTGGTGAAGGCCTGTAATCTCAGCATTCTACGAACCTCGGGTAGAGATTTGCAAGTTCAAGCCGAGCTTGACAATTTAACTAGACCCTGTCTCAACCAAATTAGTAATAATTAAAATAACAGGTTGAAGATATAGTACAATGTGATGTCCCTGGGCTCCTTCCACAGAATTCCCTTAAAAAAAGATTAAGAATGCTACCACAGGGAAGGAACTACAACATAACACCGGGGGGGTGGGGGGGGTGTTAACTGTATTACCAAAAAGGGTCATGCAAATGTCACAAGTTGTAATGCATGCTCATGTAAAAGTGTAAGACTTTGCTAGAAGTTTATAGAAGATCACTGATCAGCACACCACAAAGAGACAGCCTCAGTGCAGTAAGTTGGTTAAACTTGAAAGCTACAAAGGACACATTCTCTCAGAAAAAATTAGAATTTTGGAAATCAGGCTAAAAAAATTAAATATAACCCAAATTCCAGTGAGGTTAATACACATTTTAATACCTGCTTTCCTTTTTCTTTTTTTGAGAAAATGCCTTGCTCTGTAGTCCACAAAGGTCCTAAACTTACGATGTAGTCCAAGCTACCCTTGGACTCATGTCAATCCTCCTGGTTCAGCCTCCCAAGCTTGTCACCAGGCTCGGCTTTATGTGGTGCTGGGGAACTGAGCTCAGGGACTTGAGCTTGCTAGACAAGCACTTTAACTGCTGATCTATCCCTCCAGCCCCATACCTGCTTTCTATTTGTCTTAGTTCCTATTGTCTGATACAGCATATCTAGTTATAAATAAGTGGCATTTCAAAAGGTAAGGATAAAACACAACAGAAATAAAACAATTATTGGAATCAGATAAAACTCAATCACAAAATTCTTAAGTGAATAATTTGAAACAACAATATTTAGTATGTTAAGAGTTGAAATAGAAAACATAAGATGTAAAACTAGATGGGCTAAAGACTTGAATAAACAAAGAAAAGCTGGTAATTAAAAAGTACACTAAAAATGAAGTGTATCTTCAGCAGGAACGTCAGTAACCTCAACATCAATAAGGAAAGCTAGGTTTATTCCAAGGCCCTGAACTGAAATGCATAGAGAAAAAAGAAAGCAAGACAAAAACCGAGGGGGATGGCTACGAACTGTGGCACAATACTTAATGGTAGGACATAGTCACGATGATAGGAAAGAACGTATCAGAAGTTATATTGAAAGTCATAGGTACCTAGCTTTTTCTGAGACTAATGCCAAACATCAAACTACTGATTTAGGAAATCAGAAAACTGACAATGAATATGCGCCAAAGTCATAGCTTGGCAAACCTTACCTAAACTACAAACTAAAGATGAGAAAATCTTGAAGAAGCACCAGTAGAAAAAAGTACTTCTACAGGGAAAAGCATAACATATACCTCTCACAAAAACAGTCCAAGGCTTAGCATCTTACAGTACTTTATCCAATGTAATTATCTTTCAAAAGTGAGGTAGAAAGAGAGATATCCTTGAGTAAACAGAAACTGAGGTTAATTAGTTAATTGCTAAAAGAACTTTCCTGTTGATAATTTATATTAAAAGACATTTTTCAGGTAAAAGAATTTGGCTCTAAATTTTAGAATTGGATAAAGAAAACAAGAGCTAACAAAGATCAAATAAAATATGTTATTTTCTTTTGTTAATTGAGGATAATTGTTCACTTAAAAATAATAGTAGTGTTGTATACAATCTGACTCTAGTGCAAGAGAAGGGTTCGACAGGACAGAGGAAGGCTGGGAAAGTCAGAAATGGTGGACTGGATGGCCTGGGAAGGCCCAGTTATCTCCATGGCATATACACGAAGCAGCAATGGCACTATTGTTAGCTCTGATATCATGGACCAGACAAGGGAAGGAAAGGCCTAGCAGTAGACCCCCCTCTCCAATAACACCCAGGACACCCAAAAATAACTGTTTTCCTCCCTTTGCTATGTGACTTAGGACCATGCAGCTAGACTACATGATTCAGGCCCATGCAACACGGCCTCCCCCCATCACCCCAGAAACTCCCCAAGGTCACTCTCATGCTGAAACCATTCAAGGCCACTGCTCTTAGAAAGTAGAAAAGACTTCCTTGCCCCAGAAGTCATGCTGTGCTCTCTAGCACTGTACAGTATCTTGTGCTGTCCATTAATAAACTCACTTGCATTGAGACTCAGTCTTCTGTGAATCATTATGCTTTGAACTCGAATTCTGACAGTTATGTGATAGTGAACATAGTTTTAGAAAGATGTATACTGCTATTGTGGTTTGGCTCTGGAATGTCCCCCAAAAGTCTCATGTATTTTAATGTTATGGATTGTCTATGGAACCATGTGCTGTTGGTAGATTGGGGCCTGGTCTAGAGGGGTGGATTACAGGAGTGTGAGTTAGGATTAAAGGCGTGTAAGTTAGGATTAACGACATGCAAGTTAGGATTAACAGTGTGTAGTGGCCACGCCTTCCACACCTGGATGCAGGAAAGGCTGATCACTGGGTGGAGACCTGGAAGGATATATAAGCTGCATCCTGCCTTCCTGGAGGACTAGGACTGGTCTCAACTAGCCTCAGCTTGTCTTCCTGTTTGTGATGTCCTGAGAAGCTGCCTCCACCTCTGTCTCTGCCATGTACTTCCATTGCTGCCGGCCACCCCTGAATGGACGGCGACCTTCTGAAACTGTGAACTAAAATAAACCTTTCCTTTCCTAAATTTGTGGGTGTTGGGTATTGAGCCACAGCAACGAAAAAATAACTAAGATAACTACACATTCTAGAATAATCACTAATTTTTAACGAGGGGTATAAAAGTTGTGAAAACAGGTTAAATAGAATCACATCCATGCTCAATGCATATCACAGAAGAAAGAAAAAAAGGAGAAAAACTATGTGCAAATATATACACCAGAAATGTCATAAAGGTGATAAATACTAATATAACTATATTAGTGAGTACTCTCAATGTCAGTAATGTTAAGTCAATAAATTTAATGATAGACATTGTCAGACAGGATGAAAAAACCAACAAAAAGAAAACCAGATCTTGCAAAGGGCTGACTGAGAAGTCTCCTCCTGGCCAAAGCTAAAACAATTTAGCTAAAAAAAATGATGTATGATGTATACCTTGTCATGCAAGTTGTAAAATAAATATATATCGTTACATATCGGTATAGAAATGATTGAAAAATTATTTAAAGGTGAAAATAGACAATTTTCTAGCCCAGAATCATTTCTAATAGCTTACCTAGGAAAGCCTACTGGCTGAAATAGTACATAGCTATTAGTTTCAGAAAAATTAAATAGTTTGCAATTTTGGGGTGTTATTTTGGGGGGTCTTCTTATATTTTAAAACTTTAATTGTTGTGTGTTCACATGAGGCCTGATTGATAAATATGGTACTTAAAACTTTTAAAAATAAATTAAAAGACAAATTGTCATTAATCCACTCAAAATACACCCTCTCGTTTGAACAGATCTATCCCACAAATCTTGTCAGTTTCTGAAACAGTCCTGTAATCTTTTTGTTTTTCCCCATGATTGTCTCTAGTTGTGCTGTGGTGGCTGTCTCGATGTCTTGAAGGAAATCAGAACATTGACCTCTTGTGGCCCTTTAGACTTTGAATTTCTCTCTTGCAACACTCACCGTAGTTTTGGTCCCATCTTATAAACACATTCTTCACAGGGGACTTTTAGAATGGCTTCAGAAAGGAGCAAGAATAATGGGGTAAGTGCATTTGAAGCAAGTGGCAGGATTTCAAAGGAGGTCAACAGCAATATGTCATTTACATGATCATTTTTTAATTTAAATTATTTGTGGCATCTTTTTATCACTCTAGTATATTAAAGTTTTATTGATTTCATAGTCATAGTGGTAAGGTTCTGCTTAAGACAAATGGAAAGCTTAAAATTCTTGTATAATAGATCCAATCTTGCTCTATCACCTGTAGACCAATTGAAGAAACAAACTCAACAAAATTTGTACGCTTTACCATAAAATTGCAACCTTTTCCAGAAGTCCAATGAATATTATTCACTTTTAAATATCTGAAACAACCGTATGTATCATTTTGAAAGATACACGAGAGATGCTTGAATCTAACTTAAGCATAATTAGAGTTTCAGAAGGGCAAAACAGTACTTGAAGAAAAGTTGTTGAGGATTTCTCCAAGTTGATGAAAACTCTTATCCCAGAGACCATGATATTAGAAACACGAAGGATAAATGTAATAACTAAAAAAGGCAAATTCAGCCACATCACAATAAAATCTTACAAATGAAAATAGTCTTGAAAGTAGAGAGACGAAATCAATATATTGCATTCCGAAGTAAAACTGAAGCTGAAAACTGACTTCCCAATAAAAACGTCAAAGGCAGAAGGTAATGAAATGACCTCTTTAAATCCCATTTCTTGCAGACACAAATCCTTATTTTTTTCTCATTTTTATTCGTGTGTATGTGCAATACAGCATGGTTACATTAATCCTGAGAACTGTGTGCTTATATGTGTACACATTGCAACCCTTCACATCACGTGTCCACGGTCTTCTTGTCCTCTTTCACCCTCCCACATCCCCGCTTCCCACCATCTAACTAATTTGAATGTATTATTTATGTACACTCGGAATTTCTCGTGTTAGAGAAACCCTGAAATATTTAATCTTCTGAGTCAGATTCACTTCACTAAGTGCAATGGTCTTAAGATGCATCTGTTTCCCTGCAGATGATTCATATCTCTCTGTCTTTATGGCAGAGTAGTACTCCATTAGTAAGCACAAAACTTTAAACCGTAAATTTTGTATGCAGCAAAACTCCTGAAAATATATGTTATGGAAAGCTGCTTTTACCTAAACAAAATTAAGAAAATTTTATGCCATTAGGCTTGTATTTGTATAAATATATTAATATTCAAATATAAGTAATAAAAATATAATAAAGATCATGTATATTATAATCTTTAAGCACTGAAGGTATAACTAAGTCATAAATAGAAAACCTGGTTAATACAAAATACCCTTGATCTACATAAAGAATGTATAGTAACACAATAAATTGTAAAATGAGTGCTATAAACAAATGCGCACGTATATACAATCTCCATAAATTGAACATACTCTCTAATTAAGTTGCTAAAGCTTTTATTATTTTACTGAAATGTAATAACAAGGAGGGAACAGCAATAAACTCAGACAAATAATATAATGTATGAAAAACATGCAGTACAGAAAAGACATACAATTGGACAAAAATTGGAAAAGATATGCAAATATTAAGACAAAAAGTGCTGGTCAACTAATCATATTAGACTATGTAGAATTTATGCCAAGAAACAGTTTCAAAATTCGACAGTGATTAGCCTATCAAGACTATTAAGTCTAAATTACCAAGAAGTACTTAGTATAGCTTCAAAACATACAGAATAAACTCTAGTAGAACTAATTGGTGAAAAAATAAACTCCTCGTTAGGTGAAAAACTTAGCACATTTGTTTAAGTTGCTCATAGAATAATCTAAGAAAATAAGGAGTAAAGTAAGAGGGAGCCTGAACCTTAAATTTAAAAACTTATACATGCCTAAAGATGCACATGCCATACGTTTTTCAAGTTGCTTGAAACATTTAGTAAATCACCTACCTATATCCTAAAGAAAACTTCAGTACATTTCAAGTTTGAAGTAAAATTACCTTGATTTCTTTTGAAATCAATAACAAAAAGATAATCAGAAAATTATCAGCAACTATCCAGAAATTAAGAAATATACATCTGAACAATCAAGAGTAAAATAAAAATTTATGTAGTAATGTAGTTACTACATTTAACTGAGTTAAAATAGATATACTATTATCAATTTTGAGTGTGAGTAAGCAGTGCGTGGTAGAAAACATATCTTTAAGTGTATTTGTTGAAAGATTTTAGAAAATAACTCAGAATTTAATTTTAGGGAATTGATAAAGAGAAATATATTAATCAAAAATTTTAACCATAAAGTCAAAAATTTAGGTGCTCAGAGGAATACACCAAAGTTAAAAGTTAGTTCCATATGAAGATTAATAAAATTGTTCAAACAGTTTATTAAAATGTTCAAATTTAAGATTGGACAGAGGGAGCAACTACATATCTTATAAGCATAAGATGAAAATATAGGTACCCATGTTCCTCAATTAGAAATATTTAATATTGTTAAGGCATCTATTAACTCCTCCCAAAGTGATATATAAAATCTTTGCAACCTATAGTCAAAATTTCAGTATTTTCTTTTGTAAGTAAATAGGGTTAATTTTGAAAGTTACATAAAGTATGAAAATAGCCAGCTGATTCTTAGAGATGCAAATAAAGATGGAAGCTTGGTATTGTATTGATTATTTTAAAATGCAAACCAAATAAAACAGAGTAGTGTAAGTAGAGAACGCTAAGGAGTAAACTGTACTACAAGTGTAGAAGCAGATTTTCACACGTTTTTACCAAAAGGCGATACTTTAGGACAATAATTGATGTTTTCAATACATTGTACTGAGCCAATTAAATATTCACATAGGTAAACCAATAATCTAAATTTTTCCATATAAAACAATCAAACTCAGGATGTAAAAAGTAAAGCGACATTTTTTTTTTTTTGGTAAAAGAAAAAAAACACACAAAAAATGAGAGTATGAATGTTGGCTTGGATTAAGCAAGGCTTAACCATAACAAAACTGTCCAAAATCAGTTTATGTATGTATTTTAATCCAATACTAAATCTGACAGAATATGCACGTGTGATCTTCTAACAAGTACGTAGGAGTGGCTACAGTAGCACCGTCACTAATAGCCGCAGACTGAACACTGCACGACTGTGAGAGATATGAAATAGGCTGAAATATTCTACACCTGGAAGACGAATGAAGTATGTACAAACAAGACATCACAAAAAACAGGGTGCTTACCAAAATATGTCAGAAAAATAGGCAAAACTCATTTGTTAGAGGTGTTAGAGATGAGGATAGTGCCCATGGCAGGTAGAAAGAGCTGTTTAATGGGCTTTGGGGTGTCCGTTAAGTTTCATTTCATTATTTGAGTTTTACATAAACGATTCTTTTAAAATGAGAATTAATATATGCGCTCATGAGCCATACATCTGTGTCAGAGAGTGAGGTTACAATTTAATGTAGCAGTTCACAATTCAGGATTGAGTGCCGAAATTAGTACTTCTTGGCATGAAGGTGAGGACAGAAATGGCCTTTCTCTCCCACTGCAAACAAGCACAAGCCTAGACAACGTACATGAAATACTCTTCTGGTCTTTGGGGAGTGGGAAGTGCAGGACAATAATCCTTCAAGAAGACCAAGAGATAGGAGACTAGCAAACAGTCACCTGGCTTTGTCCTTCGAGGAGAGACGCAAACTTAGACTGTGATCCGGGAGACTCCAGGCAGAGCAGAGGTGGCACTGAATCCAGGAGACCAGGAACAGAGCTCAGAAGGAGCAAGATGGAAGAGCTGGGACTGCTCATCGCTTTATCTTATTTTTCCATGCATTTGAGAAAAATATGTTCGGTTTTTTTCTTTTTATTTCAGATTACTTCACCTAAGGCAAATGTTCAGTGCAAAACCTGGAATTACACTAGCTCATCCAATATATGCAAATTATGCTTTCTAATTTATCAAGCAGCAAACAACCGAATGTGGAAAAAACATAATCTGTACTGGACTAAGGAAGAAAGTGGTTGGAAGTATCTGAACTTGAACCTATCATGAGTTTTATTGTTAAGGCCACAAACCCAATAGAACAGATTAACAAACCCCATCCTCTCTGCTCATGCAGAGTAGCCATTACAAAGAATGTATTTCTTTTTAATTTTTTTTCTTTATTTTTTATTTTGGGTGAAGGGATCTGTGTCTCCTGTAACATATGAATTAGCTAAACCTCAGAGAAGCCGGGTGTTGACCTCAGTCATTCTGCTCAGTAATTCTTCAAAAGCAGGCTGAGAGCTCAGCGGAGAACATGCCTGCAATACCGATGCTTCTGCGATGGAAAATTTTAGGAAGGGAATTCTATTTCCCCGAGCAAGTTTTCAAGCACTAAACTCTCTTTCAAATAATAAAAGAGGTTAGAAACTAACTTAGGGAACAGATTCAATTTTTCAATGTGGCATTAATAGGAGCAAAGCAAAGAGACAGATTGCATTGACAAGGAAACAGAAATGGATAATGGATTTAATAGCTTGAAATAGCTAATAGAAAATATAGCATTCTCCATGAGATTGTCGTATTTTTTATAAATGTGTCTACCATTAATAGTTTATACATGGACAAAAATAAGCTTACAGGTGGTCTATAAATCATTAATTTTTCAGCAAAACCAAATAAAATTTTAAAATATTTTTCTGCATATTTTCTTCTATTGGATCTTAATAAAGTCTTATGTAGTTCATATTATTGATAGTAATCTTTATTGTATTTAATATTAACCCATGTTTTTCAGCTTTTTGCTACTTATACTAAAAATCTTCCATAAGATGAAATGTAATACTTACTTGGGGCAATTTAATTAATTAATTAATTATTTATTTTTTATTTATTTTTGCAATCTTTCTTGGTGTGTGTATGTGATGAAAGCTACGAGATTAAATATGAGATCAGTTGGCCGGCCACGAGATTTTTTTAGGTCATAATCTTATTAATCTTCTCTTTGTTAGTTAACATAGTCATCAAAGAGAACCTACAGCTCTGAAAATAGCACGGAATTGTAGACTAGATAATAATGCCTGCGTGAATGTAACCAAAGGTTTGCATGTTTTTAGGTGATGAAAGGAAACCTGAAAGCATCAAATTCAAAACTCATTTAAGCTAAAACAAAAAAAGTATTGGAGTATTGAAAAAGTCAGAATTCACATCTCATCTGTCAAAATGTAAATTTAAAAAAATATTCCGAGTGTCACAACTGACCCTAGCACACAGAGATGTATGTGAACTCAGAGGCAGCATCTAATAAAAGTTTGCTATTTGGAAGTGAATGCAACTTTGCCAGTATATGAATCGTAGCTGTGATTATTTTATAAGATGGTGGAAAAAGAAATAGGAGAAAAAGATTGACAAGAGGAAGAGCCAAACCCGGTGGTAGAGGACCAGACTGAGCAACCCGGTAGGCTGAGGCAGAGCGGTCATGCAGTAAAGCTCCGCCTGAGCAATTTAGATACTTATCAAGACCTTACCTCAAAATCAAAATCAAAAAAATCTGATTTTAATGTTTCCCTGTTAGGATTTGTATCAGTTCACTGCTGTTAGCTTTTATCAAACTTTCACTGAGGTCCTATGTGCTATCTAAAGAAATGTTGTGCTTAGAAACTCAATTAAAAAAAAAAACCTCTGAGAAAGAATAGGCATTTTAAATTACCTAGTCATAGAAAACACATCTTAATTTACCATGTACAAAAGAGTTAGGTGAATGCTTCATGTGGCACGGAAGTTGCAGTTGTTGGCTTGGTATTAGCTTCCTGGAAGAGGAGTCTCACAGATATTAACAAATACATCATAGGTATTCCAACAATTGCCCAAACAAACAAAAACAATCCTTTCAGTAGATTCAATTCCACAGAGGACACATCAAAACTGTAAGTGACTTATTGATAGCTTACCACAAAATTTGGAGTCTTAACAGAAAACCACCAGGGAAAAATGTGAAACTAATTTGTTTATTAGAATAATTTTTGTCTTTTTTCGGTAATTTTTCCCATTACCGTTGCTCTTCACTCTGTTGATTTTTTCCTTTGCTGTGCAGAAGATTTTTAGCTTGATATAATTCTATTTGTTAATTCTGCGAGTTTGCGTCAGGTGTCCTATTGAGAAAGTCCTTGCGCACGCCTACATTTTCAAGAGTTGTACCTACTTGTTCTCCAAGAATTTCAATGTTTCTATTTTAACATCTAGGTCTCTAATCCACTTTGACTTGATAGCTATAGGTATGGATCTAGATTCTTTCTTCCAAGCGTGGATAACTAGCTCTCACAGCACCATTTATCAGAGTCTATCCTTTCTCCAGTGTATGTTTTTGGCTTTTTGTCAAAGATCAAACGACTGAAGGTGTTTGAGGTTGTCTCTGCACATTCAGTTCCGTTCCACTGGTTGACTTTTCTGTTTTTGTGCCAATACCAAATGGATTTGTATTTGATTTGTATTATATCTTAATGAAAGAATCAAAATGCTACATGATATTATTACCTTCTTTCTCAGGATTGCTTTGGCTATTGTGGGTCTTTTGGGTCCATATGACTTTTAGAATTGTTTTTCCTGGTTCTGTAAAAAATGTTGTTAATATTTTGATGGGAATTTCATTATATCGGTATATCCGTTTTGTTAGTATGGCCATTTTTACAACATTAATTCTACCTATCCAGGAACAGGGAATAATATCCTTCCATGTTTCAAGTCCCCTTCCACTGCTATTCTCAGCATAAGTAGTTTTCATTGTAGAGTTTGTTCACTTCCTGACTTAGGTTTTTCTCTAGATATCAATTTTTTTGAAGAATTTTAAGAATGGGATTTTTTTCTCAGCTCTTTCTAATGTTGTAGCATGCAACTTGGCTCAATTTGTTAATTAGTTCTAAGAGACCCTTGGCAGAATTTGGGGGGATCTTCTGTGTACAGAGTCATGCCATCTGCAGATTAGAATAATTTAACTTTTTTCATTCTTACACACATTCCCTTTATTTTATTCTCTTCTCTGACTAGAATTTTGAGTGTTAGATTGAAAAGGAGAGTGAGAGTGGATGATCTTGTGTTGTTCTTGACTCAAGGGGAAACGCTTTCAACTTTTTTCCATTTAGTATAATATTGGTAGTGGGTTTGCATAAATGATTTTTTAAGGTTGATGTAAGTTCCTTCTATACTTCTTTTTCTCCGATTTTTAAAAAAATCATGAATGAATGTTGGATTTTGTCAATTTTTTTCTGCATCTATTAAGATAATCATCTACTCTTTTTCCTTGCTTTTATTTATGTGGTATATTGCATTGATTGATGTGTGTGTGGTGAACCATTCTTGTATCCCTGGTATGAAGCAAACTTAGTCATGGTGAACGATGTTTTTAATAATTTATTGAAATCTGTTTGCCAGTATTTTGTTGAAGATTTTTGCATTGCCTATGTTCATTAAGGAGATTGACTTATAGTTTTCTTTTCTTGTTAAATCTTTGTCTGGTTTTGTATCAGGGTAATGACAGCCTCCAAAAATGAGTTTGGCAGTGGTCCTTTTATTTCAATTTCATGTAATGGAGAAACGTTGGTGGTAAGTCTTCTCTGAAGATTGGGTAGAATTCTGCTATGAATCCGTCTAATCTGGAGTTTTTCTTTATAGATGGAGATTTTGTACTGTCTCAATATCCATACTTGTTATTGGCCTATTCAGAGTTTGTGTATGTTCTTGCTTCAGATCTCGTGTCTTGTATGTATGTAAGCGTTTGTTTATTTCTTCCAAATCATCCGATTTTTGGAGTGTAAGTTGCCAAAATAGTTCCTTATAATTCTCTAAATTTCAGAAGTGTCTGTTGTAATTTATCCCTTTTCATTTTCTACTGTATTAATACTGGTCTTTATTTTCATTCTTTTGGTTAATTTGACCAGAAGTGCATCAATTTTATTTATGCTTTCAAAGAAAAAACTCTTTGTTTCATTGATCTTTTGTATTATTTATTTCAGTTTCCCTAGTTTCCACTTTGATCTCTACAATTTTTTTTTTTTTTGGATTTAGATTTTTTTCTCAAGGACCTTGAGGTGCATCATTAAACATTATTAAATTATTTACTTGGGAATGCTATTGTATTTTTTTTTTTATTTGAGACAAGAAAGGTCTTGCTTTGTAGCCCAGGTTGGTTCTCAACTCACTAGATAACCAAGGCGAGCCTTGGACCCATGGCAATCCTTCTGCCTCAACCTCTTGAGTTCTAGGATTACAGATGTGTACCACCACGCCCAGCTTTATGCACTGCTGGGGAATTGAACTTAGGTCCTTGCGCTTGAATAGGCAAACACTTTAATGGTTGTATCATTCCTCTAGGTACTCCCTTTGTTAGATGTACTTTCGTAGCTACACATCTGCATTTGGTACTGCTTGCATTGTGTCCCAAAGGCTCTGTTATGATATGCTTTCATTGTCATTTGACTCTAGATTGTTTTTAATTTCTTTTCTTGTTTCTTTTGTGACTCATTTTTTGTTCAATAAGATACCATTTAGTCATTATGTATTTGCACAGTTTCTATAGTTTCTTTTGCTATTGATTGCTAGTTTTATTCTGCTGTGGTCTGAAAGTTTACAAGAAATTATTTTACTTCCTCTGTATTTATTTAAAGATGCCTTATGGCTTATATTGTGGTCTCTTTTGGAAAATGTCCCATGTGGTGCTAACATAAAGAGTGCATTCTGTTGATATTAAATGGAATTCTGGTTTAACTAATTTTTTAAATTAATTTTCTTTTTTTCTAGTTGACTTATCTAACTGTGATAATAGAGTATTAAAGTCTTCAACTATAATTTTTATTGAGGCCTTTTTGTCTTTTCAAGCCCAGTATTTTTTTTTTCCCCCATAATTGGGTGCCCTAATGTTGGGTGGGTGTATTTGAAAATTGTGACTTTTTCCTGTTTGATGGCTTTCTTGATCAGTATAGAGTGTCCGTATTTTTCTCTCTGATCTGTTTTGACTTGAAACCTGCTGTGTCTAAGAATAGTATATCTAACCCTGATTGTCTTTTGGGTGCATTTGCATGAAGCATTAATTTTCATCCCTTTCTTCTCCATGTATATATTTCTCCATGAGTAAAATGTGTTTCTTGCAAGCAACAGATTGTTGGTCTTTGCTTTTTTGATCCAATCTACCAGCCTGTATCTTTAATAGGAGGGTTAAGATCATCAGCATTGAATCTTATCATAAGGGTTCTTGCTATATTCTGTTGTCATGATGCTTCAGTACATCGTTTGCTTTGCAGTATTGTTTGACCATTCTCCTCTTGTAGTTGTTCCCCCCACCCCGCCGGGATCTTTGTTGGTTTAGTCTGCCTAAAATTCTTTTAAGCGTTTTCTACAAGGCTAACCTAATGGTCATAAATTTCTTTAGATCTTATCATAAAATGTTTTAACTTCTCTTCCATTGTAAAGGACAATTTTGCTGGATATAACTGTCTGATTTGGCACTTCTTTCTGCACTTGAAAGATCTGGCTCCATGACCTCCTTACCTATAAAGTTTGTGTTGAGAAACACACAGTCGTTCTAATGAGTCTTGTCTTTGTATTTTACTTTCTGTTTTTCTTTTGCAGCTTTTCACATTTTCTCCTTATGGAGAGTGTCTAGGACTTTAATTATGATGTCTCAGAGAGAGACTCTTTTCTAGATAAAGTTGTTTGGAGTTACTTGTGCCTGCAGGAGATCAATGTTCATTTATTTATGTATATTTGAGAAATTCTCTATCATAATTTTGTTGAACATACTCCCTATACCTTTTACACTCTCCTTCATTTCTCTTGCACTTCTATAGCTTTAAGCTTGCTTGGCATTGAGTCATCCATCAGCTGTTGTATCCATTCTCTTTTATGTCTTTCTTTTTCTGCTGTCATTGGCCATCTGGTCCAATTTGTCATATTTTGAGATCCAATTATCTGTCTTCAAAATGCTCAAGCCAGTTTTCCGTATTTTTTGTGTGAATGTTTTATGTTCTAAATTTAGTTTGGAATCCTTTCAGGCTTCCTACTTGTCTACTGAGACATTCTTTCCCTTCTTGTGTTGTCTTGTTTATATTTGTGTCTTCCTTAAAGTCATTGAGATTTGTATCGATTGAAGTGGCACTTGTTTGGTTAAATTCTCTTTGAACTCACTGAGAATTTCTTGCGTATGTTTCAACATATCTTGTTTAAGCTCTTTAGCCTCTATATTGATTTGTTCTTCCTATAGGATTTGCTACTTCAGAGCCCGTGATAACAACTTCCGGCCGAATCAGGCATATTTGATGGTGACTTATTACTTTGTTTTCCTATGGATCTATTGTATGTTGTAGATCAGATGTTATCAATGAACTTTGTCTCTACTATGAAGATTTCTTTCATTAGATTATCTCTTTTCTTGGAATTTCCAATAGTTCATATATATATATATATATATATATATATATATATATATATATATTAATATTTATGCCTATTTTTAGCTTATATAAGCTATAATTTTGGGAATTTTCTCAATGACTAACCTTTGCCAGTTTTTTTATAATCTCCTCTTTCAATTGAAGTAAAAATAGATTACAGTACTGTTTGTGGTCTAAGGACAAGATAATTATTGGCATATATTGGAAATCTATATCAGTGTCAACACTATCATCAACAATATAAATAAAAATCTACAATAATAATGTTATAATGTATGACTAACAGATTACTGGCAAAGCCTAATAACTAGCTTAGTACTACACCTAGTCTACTCTTAACACTAAAAAGGCACAGTTTATCCCACCAACATCCCTCTATATAACCCTAATACTGGCTTGTTGAGAAGTTTTGCTAATGTCAATACTGTGTCATCATCAATACTAAAAAAGGAGTCTGTATCGCTTGAGTAGGCTAAACCAACCTTCCAGAAGTTATCAACCCTAATTAGTTCCAATTCTCATCTCCTTTTTAACAGTGGGGCAGATACCAGTATCAATGTTAAAACAACACATACTGGCCTTTGACATATCATAACAAGTTATGAACTCACACAAGCTTTCCTGTTTTAGTGCTAAAAATGTGATCTATATTACTAAGGAGGTGTCTGTATAGATTGCCTAGTAACTTAATAGGAAAGTTTGTTAAAGCTGATACTACCTTATTGCTGAAAATACAGGGAAAAAAAACCTACCTACCTTAGTGAGGTATGTCTAACTAAATAGTATGAAATTTTGATTCTCAATAAGCCCAACTATAGAGCTGTGAGTTATTAATACTTAATACTAGTATTAACATGACTGGTGGGGGTAGGAATGGAGCAGCCAAATTATTCGGGTTAGCTTTGGAAGTGTGATTTACAAAACACATGGGTTAATTATTTTATCTAATTCATGTTTATAATTGCTATATATTTCAAAATGCTTATTTGAAGTAATGTATTTTAATTAGGATAACCATATATAATTGACTATCAAACTATGGAGTATATCATTCTTACGCCTGAATAAAAATGAACAAAAAGTTCAATATGGTAAACACAAAGAAGCCCAGACTTTTAAAAAATAAAACCACTATTCTTATTGCTAATAGACCGGGTGTGAAGTTGTGGACTTTGGGAGAAACGTGCATATTTAAGAAATGGGAAACTTTACAAAGATGTGGGTCTCATGATGTTAAAGAAATGTGAAAGTACTTTGAAGTCAAGAATTATCCCAGAAATTCTATGAAGAAATACATTATAGGTGAAAGAAATGACATTAATTCCTATGAACAATTTTATTTTCTGCATATTTTGCTCTGTGTGCATCTATGTAAA
This sequence comes from Ctenodactylus gundi, assembly GCA_004027205.1. Lineage (NCBI taxonomy): Eukaryota > Metazoa > Chordata > Mammalia > Rodentia > Ctenodactylidae > Ctenodactylus > Ctenodactylus gundi. The sequence goes on from PVKB01000879.1 coordinate 409,717, forward strand.
AACCCAAATGTGCATACACGTCAAAAGTAGTATTGTAAAACTTTTGCTAGTTAGAAGTGCAATTGAGATAGAAAGTACATTTTCTAAATTTCAACCATCAAATCTTAAAGTGCACAATATCCCCATTCCAAATATTAATTAGAAAAATCATACAGTATCACATATTAAATTATAGAGTATATTATTCATACACCTGTATATAAACAAAAAGGAATATTAATATATTAGCCTCACAGCAGCCACCAAAGTTACTTAACATAAAAAATCACACTTGAACTCATTCTGTTGTTTCTATAGTAATCTATCACAGAAAAGCAAAGTTTGAGATTGTAGATCTGTTTTAAATTATCTTCCTATATTTGTAAAACATATCAGGTACAGGGAGCATCTTTGAAAAGTTGCAACCAGAGCTCAGTCATCTTACTGTCCCACGCATCATCCTGGGTTGACAAAGTTGGAATCAATGTATGGTTTTATTCTGGGAGTATTAACTAGCAGTAAACTGTCTGAAACTGCCAATCCGAATAGCAGTGGCTTTGATGCTACAGGTGCTTATAGGTAATTTAATTACTCCATTTGGGGTGTTTGCCCACATCTTTGAAATAAGGAGATTATGCTATAGATATCGTAAAACGCACTTCTGCAAGCTTATCCATATTCATGGGAGTTCAGCTTTCCTTCCTTTATATTTAGTTTGTCCAAAATTTGTTCATTATTTAAAATTTTAGGATCATTAATAATTGGTAGTTCTATAACATTCACAATTTGAAATGTATTTTAAAAACTTTCATAAACGCTTTGAAAATGGGACATATCAAAATGTGTAAAACAAAATTACTAGCCTCTCACTCGCTTAAAAAAATCTAAAGGTTTCTTTTTATAAAGCTACTACCTTCTATTAATATACACTGTGAAACTATTTTGCACTATATATAATTGATTTGAACCAAAATATTTATGTTTGACACAAAATAAAATTAAGCTTCATCTTTCTTTTATCTGTATTCATTGCAAAAATGAATTCTCCAGAAACTGGTATTTCTGAGTTAAGTAATGATCATGTTGAAATAGGACATATACTCCTATAAGAAGTGGAAATTAGTGAGTTGACATGGTACTTGTAGAGCTATGTTCTCATTGCTATTTTATAAACAAGTTTTCCTTGCTAATAGAACAGCTTGACAATTCTCAGAAACCCAGACTACTTGAGTGAAAATTCAATAAGTAAGTTAAGAGCCAAATGGTAACCAAGCCTTGGGGAAGCTCTAGAATTGAAACACAACTTCCTTTTGACAGTTTGCAGTGTAGCTCTCTCTGGTGGTCTGTTTCAAAAATCTGTCAAAAAGATGATAACTGGATTTCGGAGTTTAGTTCGATTCTTAACCAAATGATCAGTCTGTCTAGGTTAACTGCCTTTGGCCATTGAGGAAAAATAAATCTGACTTTTGAAAGAGGAAAAACATTAAAATCATCAAATTATGGCTGTGTACTGGAAGAAGTACTTTCTAAGTTTCTCAGCATGAACATTCAGTCAGGGAAACGAGATAATGAAGGCATCTTCAGTGATATCAACAGAACTCGACAGTAAACACATCCCCAAAGAAATGATGTTTAACAATTATGTCATGTCCAGTGACGGCAGGATCATGGGCCCTCAGTCCCTTCAATGGAGATTTTACTCTCACATTCCTAACATCAATAAAGCAGTCACTCCCATCTTTATTATGTTGGTTACTCAAGTAAAACTGAGGAAGTTGATATCAAAATTTCATTGTCTTTGGTGTTAGAAATCTGCTAAGCAAAAGGAAAGCTGAAAAACAGATTGACAATTTTGTATTTAGAATTGTTCATGACTAGACACATAGAATACTATAGTTCCTCCTGGTGTGAATCATAATGTTATTAGCATTTAAGAGTTGAGAATATCTTAAAAGTAATCTAACTTTAAAGTTTTAAAATTATGTTTTCTGTAACACTTGAATGTAGCGTTCTTAAATTCAGCTATAAAACCAAGAGGATCCTGATTATATTAGTGATTACTCAGAATAAATAACACCAGTGAGAGCAGGTAATATCTATCACACACCTTTTATTTCCCACTAAATATTTTGTTTATACTTTTCATTTGACTCTGATAATCTATGTATGGAATGCATATTATTGACACTTACAGTTTATAAGAAGGAATTTAAGGCTTAGAGATTTTATGGCTTTCCTAGTATGCTAAAGAAACAAATCACATTCATAAATGATCTGATCATACCTGGATTTATAGAGACCTCTTGAAGAAAGTTTGATTTCTTTACTCAAAGTATCACCTGGAGAATATTAATTACTCTCCCACTTATGTTTTACAAAAGATTTGAAGTGGCTGACTTATGGCGGGGGAGGAGTCCAACTCCCAAAAATCTAGCTATAACAAACAAAATCACCTTCATTACTGATCCAGTCTAAAATTTATTTATGTAATTTAATAATGCAAACAAACTACCAAGAAACTCACTACTTCCCGCTGTGTCATCATTCAAAAGATCCATGGTTGTTGCCCTGAAGACACGACATCAAACTGGAACAGGTAAGGCTGTGACAAATCTTAGCAGAAGAGATTAACGTGGAAATTAAGCCAGGAAAAATAGTTCTGATAGGGGGCTTTGTGTGAGGAAAAAGAGGAGGAATGCTGAAAGAGAGCTCAGAGAAAGAGAAGGAGGAGTAACTGATGAGTGTGATAAGCTTAGCCTGTGCCGCTCGCCCTTGCCACTTTCTCCCGTCCCTCTTTCATCGCTAGTTTTTAAATGTCTGCTTGTATATTGCACAAATGATATAATTTTGAAAATGAAACTCGTGTAAACTTTGCAAGATCTAAAAGTAATAATTGTCTTGGCAACTCAGGCAACTATGAGTAATGCTGAGCATATCAAAAATGTCTTTAGACATTTAAAAGGATAAAAAAAGAGTATGTTCCAGAACTCTCTCCAGGGAAGTTCAGTAAATGGGTTGAGGTTGGAACACTGTCCTAGTTATTTTTTTGTTGCTGTGACTCAATACCTGACATCCACAAATTTAGGAAAAGAATGGTTTATTTTAGCTCACAGTTTCAGATAGTCACAATCCATTCATGGGTGGCCGGCAACAATCGAAGTACATGGCAGAGACAGAGGTGGAGGCAGCTCCTCACGACATCACAGACAGGAAGGCAAGTTGAGACTAGTTGAGACTAGTCCCGGTTCTAGTCCTAGGAAGGCAGGATGCAGCTTATATATCCTTCCAGGTCTTCGTCCAGTGATCAGCCCCTCCTGGATCCAGGTGTGGAAGGCATAGCCACTACACACTGTTAATCCTAATTTACACACCTTTAGTCCTAATGTACATGTCTGTAATCTACCCTTCCAGACTAAGCTCCAATCTACCAACAGCACATGGTTCCATACACAATCCAATAACATTTAAGTACATGAGACTTTCGGGGGACATTCCAGAGCCAAACTACATTAAACACTAAAGTGAGGTTTGACTTCCTCGGACCACTTGTCATTGAAACCTCTCTTCTGAGAAAATACCAGCCTGCTGCCAAATTGCAAATTGCAAATTGGGAGCTCCATGTTTCCAGAGAGATCCTTGGAGACAACACATCATGGCCAGCAGAAACACATCCTTTTTCCCTTCTATCAGAACACAACTTTCCCCTATCAGAAGTGGTGAAATGTCACTTATTTGAAAGAGTATCAATGACTGGTGCTTCCATCTGGCCTGCATTATTGCAGACTTGGATAAGACTGAAAGAACACGCCACTGCTTTAGATAATTAGTTATGGTTAACAAAAAAAGAAAGCTATCAAATCCAAAACCAACAAAAGCAAAACAGCAAGAAAGTTTTCTAACATTTCTTTCCTCTCTATGATAGTCAACTTTCTCCTTTACTATTGGATAAGTATTCTGTAAATAAGCTTCACTTTGCCTATATCAGGATAATTCTGTAAAAACTGGACATCTTCGTACAGTCACTATCTCTCTGAGAAAGACTGTCTGCTGTTCAGTTCATATGTGACTGTGTCTACTTTTTTCTGTATAATTATGGGAGGATCATTTTGTGGTCTGGAGAATAAAGTCTACTTGTGCTGAGCCCTAGAGGAAATATTAAGTTTAACTTCCATGTATGAAGTGTTAAATGGCTAAAACATTCACTACTAAGTAATACTTGGTCTGTTTTAAGTCAGTATATCCAATGAGAGCAGTATTGTTGATATTACACAAAACATAACTATGAGACTTTGAAATTTTAAGAAAAAAATTTTTCAGATCGTATGAATAGTAGAGTTTGAGTCTTACCAAGGGGCATGGAGGACTATAGAGTTTTGTCCCAGTCAAAACACTTTGAAGCAAAGTTTCTCATTAACATCTCATCACTTGTCATAGATATACTGGCACTTTTTGAGTTTCACAGAAATGCACAGATATAGAAATAGATAGAATTTTGAAAATATTCTATAAACAGTATTTTAATATAGTCATTAAGTGTGTTTCTTTGAAAAACTGTTTTAAACAGTTTTGCAAGCAGAAAATAATCCTTCAAAAATTTATGTACTTCTGTTATTGAGGTGAGGTGAGGCAGGCAGAAACCAGGAGGTGAGCAGGAGTGAGAGTAACAGGATGCACAGACCTGGCTCAGAGTCAGAAAACGATATTGCCTCGTGCCACAGTGGACTGAAGATTTTATGACACTTACGTAGTAGCCAACAGCAGAGTGGTTGTAGGCTCCACAGCTCACACAGACCTATAGGGGTTCATACAAACTCATTTCTGTATTCATACTTCAATTGACTATCACATTGAGAATGTTGTGTGTCACAGTTAAATTCTTCATTAAGGATTAAGTTTAAAAAGAATAGAAGAGCCTCTTTGCGAATAAGCCATGGAAACTCACTAAATAAAATGAATTTAGAAACAAACTCTTTTTGTTAGAATACAAACATGGAAAAAAGAATTCAATTGGGAGTCATGGCTGGTAAGGCAGAAAAGGTTAAATAAGCAGATAAAATGTGAAAGTTACTGTGATGTTTTTAATTTTTGAATGGTGACATTGTGATGAGTTTCTTTTGATTGAGTTTCCAATTTTTAGGAGAGGTGATCTTCTTTTTAAACTTGGATAACTTGAAAAAACAACTGCGTATAGTTTGGGAATCAGTTGAAGTATTATGTTATTACAAGCCAGTGTTGCAAAGAGAGAGTTTAGTCTTCTCCCCACCCACTGTGGGCAGCCGTGTCTGCAGCAGCATCTGTGGCTGGGTGACAGCGTGGGATTTGTTTTACTTCACTGTACTTAGTCCCTCATCCAGAAAACTGCTACAACAGGGCATTGGCTTTTCTTAAATATAAGATACTATTGTCATTATTGTAGAAAAATAATTTGTGATTGAGACTGGGCCAAGTTGTAAAATGATCTTGGCTTCGCTCTGTGAGTTCCTGATTTCAAATCTCAGTAATATTTAAATTTATACTTGCCAAATACTCCTGATCAATCTGCACTCGGTAAGTACAGATAGAGATAATAATGTATTGATGTCACAGATTGTGTTTATGAAAACTGGCAACAAGTTATGTTGACTCAAGGAGTGTTAGCGCAGATATAAGAACAGACTCTTCATAACTAGGGAGTATAATTGACTAGTTTTTGAAAATAAAAACTCAAAATAGAATTGTATTTAAGTCTACTTACACTGATATACAAAAATCAAGCCATTTTGTTATAGCTAAACACTTCAATTCTTTATATTCTAATTAAATTTCATCAAATTATTCCAACATTATGTAGATGAAAAGTGTATTTGCTGTGTTCAGCAACTTTCCAGGCTTTATTCTTCTTACCCTCAATTTTTCAATCCTGTCTTTTTTCGAAGTCTACTATTAGCGAATTCCCTACTAATCTTTTCCTTCTAGTCCTCTGAGGTTATGTAATTGCGTTCTCCCTTGTATCCCTTTGTAGTGTTTAATCGCCAGCTTTTCTGACGGTCACCCTCCTTTGATACTATGCGCTTTGCTTCTTCAGTACTCCCTTATCCGTAGGGTTGAGAAAGTAGCCTCCCTCATCCCCCCGTCCCTCCACACCCCACCCATGTCCGGTCCCCTTTGATGTCTTAGCGTGCCTTGTCTCATACACCTCCACTCTTTTGACACTCATGTTCTGCATAACATCATCTTTCTTGACACTTAATCTTTACTTGAGTTTATTTACAGACTTCAGGACTATTTTTCCTCTGTTCCATTTCCCTAAAGTTTGTGACGTTAATGCCTCTGATGATAGTATTTTCCCTAATGCTGGTAATCCACTGTATATCCTTAACCATTTCTGTCTCTTATCCACACAGGTGGAACTAAGATGTGACAATCACTCGGAAAGGCTGATCCTCGGTCCTTTCACTCTGCACTGACTTTTCTGTACACTGACTTCTCTATGAATTCATTTTTATCTTTTTTTCATTGTTGACTATCAATCTGTAAGTAAGCTTTCACATTTTAAATTGTCAGTTATAATTAAGCAGTCTCTGTAAAAGTCATATTGGAGGGCTGGGGGAATGGCACAGCAGTTGAAGCGCTTGCCTAGTGAGCACAAGACCCTGTAATTCCAGCACTAGGAAGGCAGAGGCAGGAGGATTGCTGTGAGTCCAAGGCTAGCCTGGGCTACATAGTGAGTTTGGGACCAGCCTGGGATACAGACTGCCTCAAACATAATATAAATAAACAGACAAACAAATAATGTCATATTGCTGAAGTGAAAGTTATTTAATTGCATGACATGGTCTTATACTTCTAAGTTTTTATTTTCATAATAGTCACACTCTCCTTCAAGTCCATGTAATCAATATTTTATTTTTTCTGCACAGTTTCTGTTCAAGGTGAACATTAACTTTTGAGGATTCCATGTGTTCTTTGGAAAGGTAAATAATCACAATACAATGTTTGCCAACTTTATTATATTCTATTTTTGAGATAGTCTCATGCTGTAGTTATTTACCAACTTTTAAATAGGATATATGGCAATCTATCTTTTCAAATTAATAAAATACGTTCCTTTATGTAATTGAGTATATTTATAAGGGCTTCATCGAAATCTTTATCACATGCCAATAACCTACTGTAGGCCGACACTGGAAACTGTTGTACCTTTTGTAATTGGCAGATCATAGATGTAAGTTCAGTTTGAGGTTTTGCATTAGCTGGAAAGTTTACAGACCACTTCTTGCGTGTTAGGCCGGGGGTTGATTCATTGAAAGGAGTTTACATACAAGCTGAGGTTTCCTTTTCTTGAATCAGTTTTTTTTTATGTCTTGTAATCTGATGTATTTTTTGTCTTTTCATTTTGTCTTTTTTTTCCACAAACAAGAAATCTGGCGTATATTCTACAGGAGTTTGAGTCACCTTGTGCCAGGTTGCAATCTCAGATTTGCCCTCAGTCTAAAGCCACAAATCCAAGGCACTCATCCTCTGACAGTTTCTATTTCCAACTTTCTGGCTTTCATCCAAAGTAAGTGTGCTTTGGCTTATGTTCCAAACCCACAATGTCGTTGTTTTATAGTGTTTTGCCCAGACAATAATAGCCACAAGGGTCGTTCACTTATTCCGCTGCAACAAAAATGAGACTTAGCACGTAGTAACGCACATACAGTATCTTTGCATTATAGCTTTGCTATGCTTTAAAAAAGATTTTCATTAGGGTCCCTTAATTGTATAAAATACCAGGTTATGGCATATTTGAAAAATCATCTCCACCCTTCCTTTTACTTAGTTTTTGAGTTCTTTACATATATTCTAGATATGAATTCTTTATTGGAAGGAACAGATTTTCTCACATTCTGTAGGCTGTCTACTCAGTCGTGCTGTCTCTCCTGGTTGTGCAGAAACTTTTCAACGAGACGTAGTCCCATTAGTTGGTTCTCATTGTATTTCTCATGCTGTTAGAGTCCTATTCAGGAAGTCTTTACCTGTTCCTATGGCTTCAAGTGATTCATCTATGTTTTATTCTAGCAAAGTTTCGGATCTTATATTAAGGCCTTAGATTCATTTTTTTTTACTGATTTTTGTACAGGTTGAGGGATAGTGATTTAGTTTCAATCTATATACAGATACTGAGTTAGAGTTGTAACAGCACCATTCACTAAAAAGTTATTTTTTTTCTTCTTACTCCAGCTGTCTCCTTTGACAACATCAGAGCCCTGGAGTTGGGTGGGTTTGTCCCTGGGTCCTCTAGTGTGTTGCGTTTATGTTCGTGTCTATTTTTGTGCAAATTCCCCAGCATTTTTTTGTCAATATTGCTTTGTAGTATGATTTAGATTGTTTATTCTGATCCTGCTGGCCTTTCTCTTTTTGTTTAGGATTGCCTTGGTTATTCTGAGTCTTTTGCATGTCTATGTAAATTTTAAGAATTTTTTTTTCTAGTTCTGAGGAAAACATCATTGGAATTTTGATGGGAATTGCAAGAACACCTTTGGTAATTTGGACATCTTAACAGTGTGGTTTCTGCTTATTCAAGAATGTGAGAGGTCTTTTTCATCTTCTCAGCTCTTCTATTAATTGTTTTCTTCAGTGTTCTGTAATTTTCACCATATGTGTCTTTCACTTCCTCGATTCGATTAATTTCTATGTTTGTCTATTTATTTATTGCTAACTATTGTGAATGGAATTATTTCACTATTCTTCTCAGATAATTCATAATAGGTTGATAGAAAAGCTATTGATTGTTTTTCTATTTAATGGGTGAGCAGGTTTTTATTTAGAAAAAACAGAGGTTAAAGCTTCTGTTGTCTGGTGGAAGGTTCCAAGAGGGTTGCCCCAAAGCTATTGATTTTTAATGTTGAATTTGATTTTGTAGTTTGGATTCTTGGTATCTTAAACTCTTGCTTGTGTTTCTTATGTGTGTATACTGTATTCTGGGTAAACTTGTCAAATCAATGTTTTAATTTCCTAATTATTTATTCCTACTGGAAGTTATTTTGGGGTTTCTATAATGTGGTGGGCTGTGACTGCATGAACAATGTTCATCTATTGCACTCACAGAGATTCTGAAGTACACATCTTGATTTTTCAGAAAGTATATCTTATCATTGTGGATCTCCCTTTGAAGGAGTTGAGGTAATATTTAAATACATTTATAGGAAGATGAAAATCACCTTTCTACCAACATGACTTCATTTGTTTTTCTCTGAGTTCAATTACATATTCCATAAATCATGCATTTTTATTTGACTAATAAAAGTTTGTGTATTTTTAGAGTGGAATTATCATTATACTTGACACTTAAACAATGAGCAGAAAATAAACAAGAATTTTGTGAAAATTAAAAAAATAAGAAAATTCATAAGGAGGATTTAATCTCTATATAAAAAGCTATAGGATTCATGTATATTTTGTTCTAGCTCATTCATTTTATGGCCTCTGGAAAAAATTCTCCTGCAAATTTTTTTTCTCAGAGGATTTATTTCATCCTTTCAATATTCTGATCTTAAATCCCTACATGCACGCCCACATCCAAACAGTAGAATCTAGAATATCTTTGTAAATTGCTTTCCAAAATCATTATCATCTTAGTAATTGTATTGTCTGAAAATTTTACATTGACTCTGTTCACATTTACATGGCTACATTTGTCAAGGATCGGACTCTATTTCCTGTACCCCTGACCAAACAGCAGTTGCAGCCAAAATCAGCTGCATCTCCCCACATAAATCACTTCATAAATTAGCGTCAGCATCCCTTACAGAATGTTGGTTGGTTCATTTTTGAATCCAGACAAAATAAACCGTAAAGAAGAGGCATGATGTTAGAAAGGCAACCTAATTTTTATCATTTTCCTCACCTTAATGCAGTTTAATGCTTCAAATGCATAAAAATATTGTAAAATTTTGTCCAATATGTTTATTCTTCTCCCTCCTTTCTCATCCAGATGCACTATTTATTTCTAAAGTGGCTCTGCTTTTCTTTTCAGAACATTTCTGTTTTTATCTGCTCTTTAACTTCATTTATGACTCAGATTTCATTGTTAAACTTTGTTTCAAGTTAACAAGCATGCTTGATGTTTTGATATTAAAGGGGGTGGAATCATGTAGCACGTATCTCTCAACTCCTGCCACATTTATTCATCCTTTTAATATTCATTAATTTATTTAACATTCACCCACTGCTTACTATGAGGCAAAGATCTGAGAGTGAGAACTGCCGGGTTTTCTGCTCTTAATTGCCTAGTCACATGATGAGGGCAATTCTTGATATATTTGATATAAATGGTGAAAACAAGGTGCACACACGGGAAGCACAGTGTCACTGGCTATTGCCAACCAAAAGTCTAGAGCAGACCTAAATCAGGCAGAGACCTGTCAGCAATTGTGACTCGTGTCACAAAAGTTATCACTTCTATAGCTGCTCAAAATCTGTGTTTCTTTATTGGCTAGAAATCATGTAAATTGTTTTCACTACATATTGGAAATGTAAGGATGATCGTTCCTCATATATATTTTTAAACTTGTCCAAGCTCTGTAAACAGCACACAGGGTGAAAAGTGGGAATGTCACATGTCACAGTGTATCAAGGTAATGAGATGTCTAACACAGCCTCATAGACACACAGCTTGGGGAGCGCGTCTTCATATTCACGTTCTCCATAAGCTCACGTTTACAACGTAACATAAATGAGGAAAAAACTGTTTCTTTCAATAGAATCATGGGTCAACTCAAGGTAAACCATTATTTTATTAAAAAAAACAGGGTTGAGAAATAACCTAATTAGATCTTATAACCACATTTCTAAGGGCTACTGTTCTGTTATTGTGTGTAAAATATAGAAACTCATCCCAATAAAGCAAACATGAGGAACATATATGCAATATACAGTAGCAGGCTACCAATTTTCCAGACAACCGTTATATATTTTGCATTATTGTTCTGAAGACCTACAGACTTTGATTACTTCTGCCTGCTTTTTTTTTTTCCCTTTTGCCCTTCCCAGCAGAGCTGCAGATTTAATTTTATCGGTATGAGAAATATGAAGCTAGGGAATTTAATAATTGTTTCACTAGGTAAGGTATGAAGTAAATTCCATTGCCTTTCGTTTGATTACAATCTTCCCTGCTGGTTTAATTAAAAACATCCATGTGAGGAAGAAGAAACATGGCAGAAGATCTAATTGTTTTATTGTATCGGATGTAGAATAAGAACAATGAAACCAAAAGCTTTACAGCTGTAAAACTTAAACGGTTCATGTAAATCTGAATTGCAGACACAGGTCAACTATAGACAAATGTCAGAAGGACTAGATTCAGAATGCACTGCAGGCAGAAAAGATGACATTTATCAGTCATCCGCACATCAGTAAGTAAAACAATTTTAGGGTTGTCTAGACAGGCATGTGTTATTTCTTAAATTTAAATCTTTAGTAGAAGGACAACAGCAGACATAGTATGTGTATATATTTATATATATTTTCACAAGAAACAGAGAGCCGAAGAAAAATTTAAACAACTGGTTAAGTAAATATCTATATATCTACATCTATAGATATATAGATACGAGTTTTACATTTTACTACTGTTATTATGTATTGGAAACAGCATAAAACTAAACTAGTTTTCTCAGCCAACATGACAGAAGCTTAAAAATTTGTAGTAAATTCTAGTAGACAAGATACAGTTTTCTGATTTTGTTTAATTGCCCAATCACAAGTGATATTTTTGTTAGAAAACATATCGCAATATTTTTTACAAGCTTTTACTGCTTTAAGAAAAATATGTTACTGAATTAGAGAATTGTCTTTAAATGCTTATTCTGAAGATGGAATAATTTAACGGCATGAAATCAAATGTGCAAACATCATAAAAATGCCATCCAATGCCTTTTCCAAATAGAAAGCCAGCTCAGAAGTCTGAGAAATAAACAAATAAGGGAGATATTCCATAGTAGAGCTGTGAATCAACTTTCAATGTGTCAAGAGAAAATTGGATAAGGAATTTTATTTGAATTATCTTTCAATGTATCAATATAAAATATAGTTTAGGCAAACCCATTTATAAAATAATAATTAACATGTCACAATCATCATAAGTGGAAAAAGAGGCAAAATATCCTATTTAGAAGCTGAAAAATTAAGATAAAACAGAAATAGAAACAATGAAAGCACAATCAAAATAAATGTAAACTTGTAAGTTGTGTTCTATATTGAAATTTTATTCTTTTTAGTTTGTCATTTCATTATTTCATTTATATGCAACTGTAGTTTTCAATGTGATACTTTTCTTATAGTTGGTTAATTTTTTGCTTATATTAATATATCTTTCTAAATATATACACATCCGGTCCATAATTTATAGTTATCTTATTCCAGTCTACCACAGGAATTCTGTAGGTTTTATTATTTTCCCTATTTAAACTCATTTAAAATTATTTTGTTTTCATTTTAAGAAATGCATGGTGTTCAAAGCCAGTCTTAGTTTAAGTCCAACATTTTTTTTTTTTTTACAAAGCTATCCGTGGTCCTGGTTTTCTAGCAGTGATTTATTCTTGTGGGTGTGGAGAAACCGTAGGATTTTTAATGCCATCTGTTCGATGGCTCTCCAAGAAGTGCGTTTTTCATGCTCCCCCCACCATGCACACCTCACATATACATCTTTGTGATGAACATTATTGTACTAAATATATTACATGGTGCAGATTACTTCAGTCCACTGCTTCGAGATCTTATAGCCGTAAATCATAGCTTTTAAATATTTATAACATTCCCTTGAACACTTAAAGGGAGAAAGCCAAAATAAAATTTTTCATTTGCTCCCAGAGAAAAAATGAGCATACTGGTTTAAAAAAATTATTATTTTTTTCCCTTACGGACTTAAATTATAGCAAGTAACCACTGTCTACCTTTTGGTATTTTAAGGATTTGCTTGAGTATCCCAATTTTCTGTCAAGAACATTAGAATAATTGTTAATAGGTAGGTCCTTAAAACAATCTAGAGATATCTTTTTGTCTTTTATTTTTGTTTTATCTGGAATTCTCTTTGACTTCAATGAGAATCATCAAGCTCTTCATTTTCTTTAAGCAGAATTTCAAGAAGTAAAAGTCACACAAATATCCAACAAACCAAGTCTATTATTTCCTAATTTCACTACAGTCTATGTTTTTTTCACATATGATGAAGAGAAGTGCACTGTTCAGATGTACAGAGCTGGTTTTTTGCTGCTAGCTAGTAAACATTATCTTTCCAATAAAAGAAAAGACTGTTTTGTAACATGTGGAGAATGATTAGTTCTCAGATTAAAACAAAAACAAAAACAAAAATGAAAACTAAGGCATTCGTGCCCATTTCAGAATCATTCAAGACACTATAAACCAATTTAGATTCATTTCCAAGAATTTTTGTGCTAAGCCCTTTTTCTTCTTTTTGCTGCAAGATGATGGGAATTTTAAAGATTTTTCACTTCTCGTTCCTGCTCTGCCACCAGAAACCACTAGGTGGAGATATGATTATATTTTTCTTAAGCTTTTGCCAACTTAAGCATTTAAGATGTTTCGAAAGGAAAGTCATTCATTTTCACCATCTAAACATAAACCATTTAATTGATGTTTTATACTCTATAAATTTATGCTTTTCTGAACAATATTTTGTATGTATCATTTTAGTCTATATTCCTTTTTTTGTTTCTGTGTTTTTCATAAATTCTAAAATACTATCTGACGACCCTGGTTTCACTTTTGTAATTTCTGAGAACATAAGAACCGAATGAGTGTTCTCAATTCCAGAGTATAGTTAAATGTAACCCCAAGCATTACGTAGGGATGCTTTGAGCCCAAGCACAGGTTGTTGGCAGGGATTTAATTGAAGGGTTTAGAGAAGAAGAGGTAGAAAATTTTCCTTTTCTTTTCTAAGCCAGGTAAGAATTCTCCACTGAGCTCTACAGCTGCCAGGAAGCGAAAGATACTAAAGCAGATAACGAGGCTTCCACATGCCGGGAGATCCCCTTCCCTCTTCTGTCTTCTTCCAGGCGCCTCCTTTCTCTTTACTAGACGTCTAGAAATTTCTGTTATTTTGGCTGTTGCTTGTCTGTCAGTCTCTATCTTATCTATCATTACTGTCCTCTATATTTCAGCATCTATTGAGATACACATATAAATGCATATTTTTAACATGTTCTTATTTATTCAGTCTATGTAATACACACACACAGTCTTATCAATATGCTACGTTTAGAACTTTACATCAAGAAAGCGAGAATGGAAGTAGTGTTTGTACAGAAACGGGCTCTGTTTGTTTCAATCTTTCCTGTGGATGTTGATTTTATGAAATTTTATTTGCTTCCACATATCTCTAGAAATACAAAGATCATGTCTTTCCTTCTTTCCGGCTTTTAAATCATACAAAACTTTTCCAGTCACTCGTGTTTCACATGCCATCTGCATACCAAGAACCTTAAATGTTTTCGGTTATCATAAAGCAGAAAGATGTTCTCTGCATGAGAGCAGTCTAATGGTAAAACAAAAGACTTACAATAACCGCTTCGTGTTTACAAGGAGCCAAATTTTAGAAGCTGGTCGAATGTGACGTTCTGAGTTAACAACACGGTAACCAACACTTGGCAGAGAGCATCTCTTACTCTGTTCTCAAGAAATAAAAATCCTGATGCTTGAGGGTAAATCCAACAATTAGAATTCTTTCTGATGCGCCCCTTACTTATTTATTAAGACTTATTTAAGGAGGATGGCTTTGGAAATTGTAGCGCTTTACCGAAGACATTTTTTAAACAAATAAGCCAAAATAAGAAAGCTCAGGATTTACATTGGCAAACTGTTTAAGCATATTGACTACATTTGATCATATATAAATAATGTCTTTGAATTTAGAAGGAACATTATCTTGTTTCCATAGTCCTTCGGTTCTGTATATGGTGCTCATACCGACTTTAGCTGTATTGCAAGCGGTCTGGCTTTTCTTTTAATAGCATTTAGTATATGGAAAGTAAGTGTATTATGCTCAGTGAAACATAACCTTTTACAATTTGGGTCTTTGACCAATTCATGTTAAAATCAGTGATATAAATGCCCTTAGATTCTAAAAGCTTTTAAGCCCCAGAATTGAAGGCATGTTAAAGTTTCTCAAAATTTTCAATTGCTTCCAGTTGGTACCATTATTGCAATGATAGTGTTTGATGGGTCTAGACTTTTTCTTTTGTTCCCATTATAATGAAGACAAATGTTATTAACAAAGTGTTATAAAATACTACATCCTATAATCAAAAAAATCAATCATAAAAATACAAATCGAGTCATGGACTTCTTGCTTAAAAAACAAATCCTGACAAAACAACAATGCCTAGGTTTTGCCAAAGAGCCAAAGTCCAAGCTTAATCATAAACATTTATTTACCCATTTTTTTCCCCCTCAACTATTTGGCAATCTTTTTAAAGTATTCTGACAATTGAAGAAAATAACTGAATATTATATTTTCATTTAAAAATTGATGCACAGAAGTATGTTCTATATACTACTTCTTACTACTACTTGTATACTGGTACCACAACTTCTGCTAATGATATCAGCCTAACACTGAGGTTGCCATAATTTCCTCCAAAATAAAAACTCAGGATTATGGTCCTTTTGTCTACTATAAAGGAATAAAAATTAAAGTGAACTTTCACATCGCTTTTCCTCAACTCATCGTTCTTCAGCATGCAGGTTTCCTATCAAACACAGAATCACACAAGATTCTTTCTCTCGTCTTCTTTAACTCTCTCCCTCCACTCTTTCATTTTATATCTAAAAACGCAGTGGAAATAAAACACTACACTAATTTTTTTCTCTGTGACTCTTTAGAATTATTGAGTCCATGTTATTAATACTGTAGCAGTTTTTGTTGTTATTCAATGCCTTTTTGATGTAGGTAGTTCACATTCATAATTTCTGATGATTTCTGATTGAAATAGCTACATTATTTAGTAATGTGACTTGGAGTAAACTACCTAACCTGTTTCTCATTGATCTTATTTGTGAATTGTTGTATAACTGATTTCAATGTTAATTGAGCTAACCATCCACACAGTCCTCAGGAGAAAAATGCCTGTAACTCAAGAGCATGATAGTGTTATTATTATTAATTATTATTGCAAATATATGTACTTTAGTAATGGGCAAGCATTTCTTGGTACTTGTTGCTATATTTTTCAAATTTCCTCTTTGACATTTAGCACTGTTCCTTTATATTAGCATTTCTTTTTTTCTTTAAGAAATAAAAATGGAGGGTTTTTTTTGACTTTTTTGCTTTGTTTTGTTTTCTAGAGGTATTGAAAGCTATGCCTAAAACATATGACTTCCACGAATTTTTTGGTTTTATCTGTTATATAAAGCTTAGCTTATGAAAAACAAAGCTACAATGTATCACACCACTTCACCATGTAGGCTACCTAAAAATCACTGCACAGTAAGAATGAGAACTGTCTTCATAATTATGAAAGAAACACCGATATGAGCATAATCATTGTTATTCCTATGACATGACCTTGAATGTACAAATATTTTTCACTTACTTTGTTTTATTTTTGAACTCCACAATAACTGCTTAAAAAAGCATCATTAGTTTCAAATAGAAAAAAAATAAGGCAACGAAGGCTTCAGGAGTTAAATAACTTGCCAAGACTCACGTAGCAGGAAATAGTGACACCGTGTCTGGGAGGCGTCTTTCCACCTCCACAGCTCCCGCTCCTCAATCCATCATTAGGGCTCCAATGGACCTTCAAGTATTTTAGTCTAAATTGTTATTTATTCACTGAGAAAAGGAGGACATGAAAGAAAAAGATCTAGAATTATAGCTGTGAGACAGATCTTAAACAGAAATTTATTTTTTAGATTTATAATTCTTTTATCCTTCTTTTATAGATCAATATCTTGTAATCAGCATTATAGGTAGATTTTTGGGTTAATGTTTGAAAATATCTGAAAAAATTGAAAATCTTAATATTTATAATAAGCATTACATAACTTGGTCTACTATTCTGATTTATAGATAAAAAAGAATTTTTGTAGATGATCCACTAAGGTCAGAACTTTATCAGTAAGATCCCCAAGTCTGTCTGTCCTTGCAGCAGCAGGCACTGTTGGTCTTGTCCTATGACAGCAGTTTTCTCAATTTTCTGTCTTCCATAGAAGCAGTAGTAGCTCCCTACTCATCTTTATATGTGGACTGCTTCTTTATTTCTTCATTTTGTTAGTTACCTGAAACTCAGCTGAATCTGGCCTCTAAAAGAAGGCTACAGAGGTAGTGCGTAGAAGGCAGGACTTCCTCCAGCAGCCATGACTACAAAGCCACAATTCTCCATGAAAATGCATTTGTTCCCAATTACCACACAGGAACTAATTTCTAGACATTGTGTACATGAGCAGAGTGTAATAGCGTTTCTCACGCAGCATCTTCATTTAGATGCCAAATTTATATGGGTAACACTGAACTTCAAGAGATTACAATTGATCTCAATTTTCTGGTGTGTGAAGTACCTTAAGTTTTTATTCATTTCTAAAGGGCTTTGAAGGTAAATAATTCCATGTCAATACAAAAGCACAAAGGAATGAACATGGCTTTGTCCAATTGAATTAAATGTGTTTCTCTACAAAATGCGATGTCTTCCATGTACTGAATAATTCTTTCATATTATTATTTAGTAATAGACTAATACAAAAATATTCTTAAAAGAATGTCTCCAATGTATCGCTTTGTAGTATTTGCAATTAAGGAGCAAAAAATAACAATAGCAAAAACATATAACCGGCCCCTAAAAGTCTCCAAAGGAGCTCAGTATTAATACAATTATCTACATTAGAAATATGAGAACAGAAAGGGGTTGTGAGAGTTCATTACAAAAGGGAAAGTTAGGAGGTGCTAAGGGACAAAGAATGCCCACAAGGAGTGAATGGTGAGAGAACTAGTTATAAAGGAGAAGCAACTTTATTAGCTGAAAAAAAATACTTGAGTTTGTGGACATGACTTCAAGGACATTTCAAGAAAAGAACACAAAGTGAATGTTAGCAAAAAGGAAGGCAATTAAAGGGAGGTGGGGTAATTTATTTGTTTATTTTGATGACAGCACAGACTCATTCAATAATTCGTTCAGATAAAAAATCAGAAATAAAACTTTAGTTTTGAAGTAGCAAGTTTTATTCTTATTCATTCCTATTTGTGGCACTGGGGATGGAATCTGAGAACTTTGAGATGAGCTACAATCCAGTTCTTTTTTATTTTTGTGCTTTCAGATGAGGTTTAGTGAGTTACTGAATCACTCAGGTTGGATTTGGACTTCAGATGCTTCTGCCTGAGCACCCTGGAATGCTGGGATTGCAGGCACGGCACTTGCCACCACCCAGGCACACACAAAATCTGATGCATAGGAACTTAAGCACTTGCATCCATGTGAGCAGTGGCGTGTTAGAGGATGTCCAGTACTCGACGGTTGGCTTGTCAGGCACTGGTGGTGACTCAGTGCTTACCGCCAGGTACATTTAGCTGGCCCTGTAGAATGACTGAATAAGCTGGCGCCCAATTTATCCAGCAGCAGTGAAGAGAACAAGGAAGACCCTGGACACCCGAGTGGTCTCAAATGTCCAGCTATGCTGAAACCTGTAGGTATTGTCATGTGGAAAGAATTACACACGGAACAGTATGCATTATACTTAGCCAATCGCGAAAGCAAATAAACAAGACAAAGCACGCATGCTTAAATATATTTAAACTGTCACTGGAAGACCATATAGTGATACAAGAAATTGCATCTGAGACAGCGGGGCTGCTGGTCGGAACGTAGCAGAAAGAGGGGTTTTTACTGATACCATTTAGTATATCTTGAAATTTACCTACGTAAATAATATTTATAGCATATCTCTTTATAACTTTTATCCAGGTACAGATTATGAAATCTTAAATTTAAAAAAAATAGCAAGAGAAGGGAAAAATCCATACTGGTTGGAAGCTACAATGTTGGGCTTGTTTTGTTTTGTTTTTCTTTTAATAGCAAATGTCCTGGGCATGCTCGAAGGCAGAGTGAGGAGATGGATGGATGGAGGGGAAATGAAATAGAAGGTAAGTGAAAATTATAGGATTTAGGGCAGAAGTGGAGAGGCTGAGATCCTAGAAGACAAATGTCTTTTCTAGGAGATGTCTAAAAAAAGCCACTGAATCACATCTTTGGAAAGAGGCTTGTGGGTCTTTTTTTCTTTCTTTCTTATCTGGGAGAGCCTGCAAGCTAAGGGGTGTGCCTGGAGCCTAAGCAGAGGACACGGCATGTTTTTTTTTGCCCTACGGGACCCGAGCAGTGCTTGGGGATTTAAGGACATGCTAGATGGTTGAAAGCTATAATGCAATGACTGATTTCCTAGTTACCACTTCTACATAGAAATTATTTATGGCAAAATACAAAATGGAAATAGATATAACTAAGGTGGGAGAAAGTGAGATGGAGGTTTAGAAATGAAAATGTTTGTTTCTTGAGCACCACATGTTTCTTCTCATCTGTTACTGCGGCGATGAACTCAGTGCAATGACATAACGTACCTGGTTGATTTGTTTGTTGTGAAGATAAAGTGTGATATTTAGGAAGAATCTTTTGGGGAAAGGGTATAAAATATTCATCTAAGTCAAAGTAAAAAGAAGCACAGATGAAGGAACCTTTACTTGGTAATCTTAGTATATTCTTTGAAATAAATTAAAATGTTTGGTAAATTTTGAAATAAGGCTGTAGCCTGTTCAGTCAATCTGAGCTGATTTATATTTGGCATAATTGCAGGCAGATTACTGTATTCGTTCCAATAGCAGACAATAAAAACTTCTGTGATAGAGTGAATTTCATTTTATTTACATCAGTGTTAATCTTAGAATAATGTTAGTTTCCTACTCATTAAGCAAATGACTCTACTAATGTTTAGAGGGAAGGACTATCATGACTTTTGCCCCCCCTGGCTCCCTAATTATGGAAACCAGTCTAGCCGTAACTGAAAAAGCATCAAAAATTCAAAATAATAAAATTTCAGTGCAGTGGCATACATGTTTTCTCAGCTGCGATTTCTGAAATTTTGGGAATAGGAAATAAAAATGTTGGATTAAAAATCAAATAAATAGTAGAAAGAAGTAGCCTAGAATTTCTTCCCTGTATTTCAAATCCACAGTAGTCTGTAGAAACTGGGTCAGCCTAAAAGAGCTCAGAAGATGATTTTTTGAGGGTGGGAATACTGAACAATACATGCTGAATGAGCACTCAAATGAAGGTACCATTGTATCTCTGTCTCTTTCCAGGTACTATTTATCTGTCTGTCTGTCGGTCCATCATGTGTGTACAATATGAATTGTTAAGTAGGAAAAAAGTTAGATGAGATCAGGAGGAAAAAATTTGCAAAAATTATTGGTGGCTTTGAAAAGGAAAAGAGTTGGCAAGCGTTCATATGCGTGCTTCGTCATTTGCCAGAGGATGCCCACACCACCTCAAGTTCATACGTCGAAAAAACTGTAAGTTGAAAGCCATTCAAGAGACACACCACCGATCACACCTGAGCAGAAACTATCCACTGTCCTTTCCTTTCATGAACTCGTGGCCCACTGGCTGGAAGCTTCGGGAGCCTGTCTCTCTTCCAAGAAAAGATTCAAATTTGGAGGATGATTTACAGAGTGTTTATTACTTTTTCATGGTTGTAAAATCAAACAACCAAAAGCAACATCATTTTATATAGGAGACCAAATGTTTATGTAAAGTAACTGACACATAGGTAAAGAAGTGGCACCAGAATTCTTCTCAGACAGAAAAAAAAATTGTTTTGCCTTGAAAAAAATACAGTAAATCTCTGAGGACTCAAGCAACACATTATTTCTTAAAGTGGAGGAGAGGAGTAAAGAGAGATTTAAAAAGATAAACTGGGTTGTGGGAGACAACATGCATAAGGGGACGAACTTAGGCTGAAGCCAGGGTTGATCTGTATGGTGGAGAGGATGTAGGAGCCGGCTAGTATTTGAACAATATTTTGACAATATTTCTATGGGAGAAGAATGGATGTTCACAATATTATAATCAAACTACTTCTCACTTTTCCGTTTCTCCACTTTTCAGCTTCTCCAATTTTCAGCGAAAGCAGATAAACTCAAAATCAAGTTTGTATGAAAGACCCAATTTTATATATCAAAGAGGCACAGTGGCAAAGTCCTAGAGACAAAGATCATGGGAAGTTTCTTCCCTGGGAATTTCAGGAAATTTGAGAAGGACGTTGATCTCTCTTATTGCAAAATTCAGGGCTATGAAATTGTTTCAGCCTCAGTGTCAATTACTTTATAGTTAGGGCTTCTATTACATACAGTGTAGAAGTGATATTCAACCAGTCCATTAAAAAAAAAGAATGATTCTGCCCCCCAAAATATTTAGGAATTTTATGAAAAGGCAATGAAGTCAAGTAAAACTCACCACACAGTGCGACTCCTAGGCACTAGGAAAGGTTGATCAAGGTAGCATCGTCCCCGAGGAAGCTCGCCATCCATTGGTGAGTCCCAACTTGCGTGGTCTTTCTCCTCCCCCCCCACAGGAGTTGCAGGCGTCTCTATTTGTTTTCCTCCTGAAGCTGACCTTGAGTCAAAACTTCCACTGCAAGAACCTTATTTTAAAAATATGGGAAACTACAGGCGAAGTCAAGAAGTTCTGGAAGAATCTCTGGAAAAGGGCTCATCTCTGTTATCCTACCGAAAGGCCAGTGAGCACATAGATTTATACCCAACTCAAGAGTAATTTTTGGAGAGATCCTGGAAAGCTGGTACAGAATCACCCAGTGTGCTACATATGGATCAAGTGGCCAGATAAAATTTTGTCAGCATACTTGTCCTGCATGCAGCTGGTTGGCAACGAGTTGTTGGAGGTATGTTGAATCAGTAGAAGATGCAAACAGGGTAGCTCCTAGTTAATAGGAAATAAATGGATAGGTTTTATCTCTCAATTTTCCATATCTATGAAAGAAATGGATCAGAAGCCCAATAGACTCGTGTCTTAAGACTGTCTATTATGCCAAAGATCTGCAGAGTTGTTGGGTCATTTTTATAGTTTATAGCTACATACTAATTAGAATTTAGTTGATTTGATTTCCAGATTTTTAAAAATACTGATCCTAATAATATTCTGCCACCTACTGAGATGCTCGTGTCTATAGGTACTTATGTTCTTTTGAGAGGTAACACTTTTAGCCTTTGTGTTCTTTCATCAATGAATAATATACAATTACCATGTTCCATTTTAAATGAGATGACTAAAGCTCGGGAAGGTGAGCAGATGACTTCAAATTGTGTAGCGGCAGAACCCGGTTGTGGATACGAGTAACAAATCATCGTCCTATTTTTAAAGTTACTGCCTTTCAAAAGACTGGGATTCATGGGAGCAATCTAAGAAGCAATTTCTAAAAAAAATATTTTGAAGACTATCAGTTTGTAGTATATATTGGGAGATCCAGGATTTAGAAACCAAATAAATTCACCAGGTGAAATTAGACAACGTTGCTCTTGTTAGTATATATTAAAAAAACAACTTTAGCATACTCCAGGGTGGCTTAGGATTTTAAATATGTTAAATTATAGTGTACATAGGAGAGATAGTACAGGTGTTTCTTAAAATGATTTGAGCAGGACTAGGTATTAGGCGTTCTTCAGGCTGTTCATGATGAGTGGAGAGAACGGATCATATAACATGTTATACCAAATCCCTTCCCCACAGATAAACATTGGGTAAGTGGATTTGTTAATAAACTCACCATTTTCAAGTTTCTAAATTAAGTAGTGCAGGTTGAGCATTAAAATATTCATGTTTTCCATTTTGGACATTGTGTCAGGTAAGTTCATGGCAAAAGACAATTACATGTGCCAGAGGTGTGCTCATCTTAGAATCTATTCATGATTAAGGTCATAGCTGACCCCTGTTATTTTTCATACTTGCAATTACTCATACCTTCAGAATTGTCTTGTTTAATTTAAGTAAATTTCTCTTGAGAAAGGGAGAAGAAAGCTTGTCTGAGTCACAGTCAGAAAGGCATGTCCTGGTTTCAAAGACTCTCACACAACTCCCCTTACTTTCAGAGCCACACCTTTCTTATCTTTTGGGCAAATTGCCTTCTAGTATTCCTCATTTTAAAATTCAAATGGATACAGTCCGGTAGCGAATTTCCAGTTTCTTCACTATTCTTTTGAGCGACTGAGAAGTCTTCAAAATCACAATGAAATATTTTTAGGCTCTTGTATTCTCTCTCCTAGGCTTCAGTGACATTATGAAGTTTCACATAATTTCTAGTCTGCATCTCATCAAATCCTGGCAAAATTTATTCAATTCAAATTAAATAGATGTAGCACAGCGTAATCTTTCTCTATTAAATATGTCACTTTTTGCAATTGTTTCTTAATATCCCTCACAGCTTCCATCTAAGATTAGCACTTTCTTTGCTGCCAGAGTTTCACTAACCTACTGAATTATTCACTGAAGCACAACCTTCAGAAATCAGGTTAGAAAGACCTTGATTATGGTAGGAAGTGAACTGTATAAACCATTTTTCTTTAAAAGAAAATTTCTCAGTATAGCAAAGTCTGAAATGAGATAAGTATTAAATGTGTGTAAAAATTAAGTTCATAATTGATAGGAATTTAGCCAGCTGTGACATTCCCGCATTTTGTTTATTATAATATATAATGCCATCTTAACTACTGCTAAGCAGTATAAAAAATGAGTGCGTTGCTATAGTGCACATTTAACCTAAAGAGACACCGGCCTGGATGCACATTTAACAAACAAAATTGTTGAAGGATGAATTATAATGTTTTACACAGCCTCTGAATAGTCAGGTTACTGGTTCTTCTTCTTTTTCTATAAATTGTATATCCTCTTTTCCTTCTTATTTTCCATTCCCTTTTGTTTCCTTCACTGTAGCTTTGTTTTAGTGTCACACGGCACTAGAGTTCATGGTAAAGTCAGCAATTCACCATAGGCCTCCCTGCAGCAAATTCTATTAGCAGCGACTCTTGCTTTATCTCAATTCAGTGCTGAAAGGTCATTAGAATACCGATTGAGAAGACAACACTCTTGGAACACCTTTGCTAGTGTTGAAATCAGAGAAGTCGCCACTCACAAATCAGCCACTTCACGACCAATCTGCTGGGTTCTTGGTAGCTAGAGTACAGCCCTGACACACAGCGCAGTGTATGTTTTATATTTTTTACCATATGAAAAGAAATGCGTAGAGAGAAATTGCGATTTATACTTACCTTTGTTTCTTCCATAAGCCGTCAAGAGAGGTCCCCTCTCCTTTCGATACATGTGACCTCAGACACCATTCGAATGACTTTTCAGATCCTCAGGTAGTGCATATATATTGTAAATAGCAATTCACTTATTAATGTTAGACTTCCCTTACCATTACCAGTGTTGTAAAAGTCAACACAACTTAAGAATGTCAATAGTAAGAGACGATGCATTATTAAAGAGTGTGGTTTGAGCAGATTTTCTACATAGATTTGCTGCTCAGACAGAGGAAATAAACTAAGAAACATTTTTTTTTCACCTTGAACCAATGCAAGGGGCATGGACAATATCAACTGTTTCATTTTTTATGATGCCCACCTTGACTCCAACGAAGTCCCAATTACATTCTTGTCCAAAATTTTAATCTGGCTAAATGACTATTTGAAAGGCTTTTTATAAACACTTCGGGAAGTTCCCAGTAGGTGAGACGAAGTGGTCAGGAGCTCAGAACAGACACTGAGAAAGGAAAACCCCAAAAAGTGCCAGTGACGGGAAAACTGTAAAACATTTTTCTTGAGAAACAAATAATACTCTTAGAATAGACTTCATGATAGTTTGCCATTTTGTTCAGTGCCAGGGTCCAGCCCCGGGGAGAGTCAGGGTACCTGAAGGAGGTGCAGCGTCGGCGAAATGAAGGACTCTGGATCACAGATTGCAGTGAATCAGATGGCCGTTGATCAACTGTGGCTGAGTTTATTCATACACCTTTCTTACGCAATTTTCAGTTTTCTTGTTTGCAGGGTGTTATGGTGGGGGATGGTTAGATATTCAGCAAAATACCCAAATATATTCTTTGTAATCACCTTGATATGTGTTTCACATCCCATTCCCATCTACTACAGAGACCAACTATCCATACGATTAAACTTATTTTTAAAAAATCATACAGCAAGCCTATCATATCAAGTCTGGCACAGACATTGTGGTCAGGCAGTGCCTGGACTGGCAGCAATTGCGATTATGTACATCAATCATTCCAAATCATGAAGAGAGCAAGGTGTTAGGAAAGTTTTCTCAAAACAGTATGATTTTAATCTTAAAGCACAGCTACGTGTTAAACGTTCAGCAAGTTCTATGTTTTCTTAAAAGACAATGTTTGCAGTTGGGCATTCTACCGTAGTAACCAATCCATTGTTTCTTAATGGCGCCTTTTGCCTGCTGGATCATGAGGTGCCAGGGAGGGCCTGCTCTGTGTAATTTTATTGTAAAGGGGAAGTCATTGACGTCCATTTATCCGGACCCTTCCAACTCCCTCTACGTAGGCTGTAGTGTATGGCAGAGAAGGAAATGCACCCAGGTCAGGTGTTGTGATAGGGGAAAACACAGATTCAGAGGAGTCATGGGAGGTGATGTCAGGTGAAGGCTGAGAATCTTGGGGGGCTTTTGAGATTGAGGAATTAGCACAGAAATATGAGTGAGCATATAGTCCACATGAGTAGGATCCAAGGCTACACAAGATATTTCAAGCAAATAACAATAAAATACCTAGTGACAGAAATAGCATCACCACCAAAGGTGGTGTTTTGGACACTCCGGAGGAAACCCATACAGATTACCACCATACAAAAAATTTTCATTGAAATAATTTCTTCTGAATCTATCAAGATAAAGTGTCTAGATGCATACAACGATCTCGTTGGAGATGAAGCAAAGACTCCCAGGGCTTTGCCTCTGCGAGTTCTGGCCGCAACTGCTTTGCAGATGAAGCCTTTGCTGGCGTCTCTAGATGCCATTCCCAAGACTGGAGTGGGCACTTTGGTCTCCTCCAGTTCAGGTGACAAACTCAAATATTATGTATTTATATTATTGAAATGTTTTTGCTGGAGAGAAAAGTATCAGAATCTGAGGAGGGAAGCTTGAAAGCGGTTACATATGGTTTATTGGGAGTATACCTGTTCTTTTTTATTTATTTCTACTCCATGGATGTTTATGCTGTTGATATTTAAAGTGTTATAAAAATAAAGTTCTTCCAGGGTGGATCTTTCATTTATAGGGAATATCAAGTTTCTAATTAAGTGCAGAAGTGAATAGGACACCTTCTGGGTCTCAGAGAACTCGTATTCTTGCAGAGAAGCTCTCAATCTAGTTATAGCATATATCCTCAAACTTGCAGGACAGCAGCAAATAGAAGAAACTCCGTTTCTATTTCCATGGGTCCTTTTTCTGGAAGATCTCAGATATAACTCTAGCATTTTTTTCAACAAGGTGCAGACTGGCACTTTTGTCAAAGCTACTATGCGGTCCATAAATTAGTGTGCTTAATCTATGATGTTTCTTCTATGTCTGGACTAGGCATTAGGGATTACAGGGACACGGAGCAAAGAATGTGCATGTTTTATATGTGAGGAAGATGTCTTAGGAACTTGCCTTGAAGACAAATGTTCGATTAATTTCTTTGAAAGTCAGGATATATCCTATTATGAATGAAAATTCAAGAGAAGTTTGTTATTAATTTTTCCACAGCCCTTCTACAGACTAAAATGGCCAACTTTGGTGCTCTTGAGGGTATCACAAGCTTCAAAATTATCCTAGATTTTATAATAACAATCAATTTTCACTGTAATTTTCTTTATAATGTTTAGAACAAACCTGTATTTCTCATCATTTTATTATGTAGTATACTTTAAGAGGGTCCCTGATGGACACTAAGTGATCAAGGAATATTGTTAAGTTAATACAGTAAACTGGATAACTTCCTGCAGGTGATAAACATATGAAAGTACAGGCAAAATTGAATAAAATTCTACATGTGATATTTGATGATATATACTGTGTTTATTAAGTTGACTATTATCTTGTCTTCTCAACTTTTCCATATTTGGTAATAGACAATTGGCTATACCTGAAATCTTGCAATTCTCAACTAGCCTGAGTTAGGCTAGGAAGGCAGAGGACTTTGCCAGTAGTAGGTGGAGATGTAGAACTAAAATATAAAGCAAAGATTTGGAAATTCTCATGGAAAAATTAATAATCAAGAGACTCAGACACATCTATCCTATTATTTTTTCTAGGTATATGTAAAAGAGATTTCATAGTTAGATGTAGAACATTACGAAAAAAATTGAGCCAGTGATATTTCTCCTTCCCAAACAATTTTTGTTAAGAAGCTTCATGACACTGTGAATTAGGGCTGGGATCCAGGCATCGCTTTAACACCTTCCTGTAGCATTTACTGTGCTGAAGAAGCAAGCTATTGCTGGCGCTCTGGAATGCATTAGGAGTTTTTCAAGAGCCTAGACATCATTATTTCATTGAGCCATCTTCTGTCCCTGTCCCTGATGTGTCTTTTGTTACCAATAAAAACTATACCTGTGTTATGTGGTGAGAAATGGCTGTGGGTTGCCTGTGAATACAAAAGTGGCAAATGGAACTTCTGCTGCTGGTCATTTCAAAGCACTTGCTTCAAAACATAGCACAGGAAATGTGAGTGATGTCCCCAAGCCATATAACAAACTAGGTCAGATCACTCTTAGAACAATTACTCATTGCTGTGGCCCCTTATCACTTCCTTGACTAGCCAAGTGAATATTTCACTAGTGGCCTATTCATGAAAAACCAATCAAAATGTGTGGCAGGGTGATAATTTATTTCAAATTTATGATTGTATTCCAGGTATATATGAAAGGGAGTAGTTGGCTCTTACTTTCCCCACATCGGGGCGTAGGATGAGGATGCTCTATGTTGAGACTTTTTCCTTATTAAGGCTGCAGATGGAGAGAGGATGTACCCCCCCACCCCCAACAGATTTTTGACAAGTGATATTCTCATACTGATTTTGTCCCTCTCGGAAGCTTACCACCATACAGAAAATTTTCATCGAGATAATTTCTTATGAATCTAACAAGACCAAGTGTCTAGATGCATATAACAATCTCTTTGGAGATAAAGCGAAGGGGTGAATAATTAAGATCCTGAATTGGAGTTGTGAGTATAACTCAGAGGTTAAGTTCTTGCCTAGCATTAAAATCATCTCCATCTATTTGCCTAATGTTAAAATATTTCAAGGTCTCGGGTATTTTTTTTTTGTTCAGTCTTAATGCATAAATTATCTTAATCACATGCTGTTAATTGAAATTCACATAAAATATTTTCTATCTTACTCTAACAATCACAGTGTCCCTTGGCATTTTCTTTTCTAATTTTCTATTAAACCGTCTGCGTGGCTGTCTGATTGCCGTCATTAATTCCACATCAAAGAGAGTTTGCTCTCAGCCTTCTTTGTTCAATCCACCTTGCACCCAGTTGTGAAGTCTACACATGGGTGTTGTTCTTGAAGCTTGGTCTCTTCTCTTGGCGCATTTCATTACTTGTGAGTCTGGTCAAGTTTGCATGACCAGAGTCTACAGATTCTCTGCGTTACGCCCTGAATGAACTTATACAAATGGAAATGGAATTAATACATGCACCAAAATTTATTTCAACTAACAGGAATTTTTAATAAAATTACAACTCCTGATCATGAATTCAAGACGCCTTATCTAATTTTTCTAGCCTCACTTTCTGTTTACTTTGTTTTTTGGGACAGGTCTCAAACAGTCCACATTAGCCCCGAACTCACAATGTGGTCTAGAATAGCCTCAAACTCAAGACAGCCCTCTGCCTCAGCCTCCTGCATGCTGGGATTAGTGGTGTGCACGACTGCATCGACTACATCTTGCTTCTGACCTCGTCTATTGTTGTTCTTTCAAGGTCCACTGTACTTTGACGCTCAGTTCCCTTGCACTGGTTTCTGTACCTTACAGCATCAATGAGACTGTTTATAACCAAGAACCTTTGCATGTAAAATGTGGGTGTCCTCCATTATTTCATTCATGTCCCAACTCCGAGGCCAAAAGACTTTCCATAAATACTCAACCAAATAGTTCCTACTACTCTTAGTAGGAACTATTAGTAGTAGTACTATTAGTAGTTCAGCTACTCTTTCCATGTAATAATGATGTTGCTGTTTTAGCACTCACCAATATCTGCATCACCTATTTTACCAATCTTTAAATCTGACCCCCCTTTTATTGGCAGTAGGATCTTATTTTCTTTGCTTTTCCCAGGAAATGCCAGGAACAATTATTAAAATACTATAACTATTGTTGGAGAAATGTAGAAGAGATAGCAACAAAATTCTGGTCTCCTAATGAACAGCTGCATCTTCTTGCCATTTATTTGTTATGCATACAATGCGTGCCTGCATACACTTTAATGCAATATACACTTTAATGTACAAACTAGATCATGTTGCAGATTTCAGTTATCCTCAGATTTTCAGCAGTTTAGTATGCAATTTTTAATATTTGTGAGAAGTCCACTGCCAGACAATGGAGCTGCTCTTCCACTTGACAACCCAGGGAATGAGGATCCCTACGTGGTAAGTTGTTACGTGTCACATTCTCCACAGGAGGTAGCACTACAGCTCTTAAGCAGTTAGTTTACAAATGGAAAGAGTTATCTCTGATAAATTAGCCCTGGCTGGAACTAGTCTCATGACCTAATCCAGCAGCAGGGCATGTGGGAATGATAAGCAGTATTCCCTCCAACACAATGTTAATCGCGTAAGCCAGGAAAAACATTGGAAGGATGTAGGAGACTTAAAAGATGTGATCAAACATTAAAACTTAAAAAGAAAACGGAGAGAAAATAAAGACAAAAACAAAACAAAAACAAAAACGAAAAACACTGCCACTCTCTGGGATCCCTGAACAGCCACAGCAAGGTCAGTGATAATCTTCCTTATGAAAAAAGCCCATCACGTATTTCTCCACGTGGTCTGCAGCTGCGGTTAACGTTATTTTCTGCTCAGTATTATTTGAAAGTTTGCTTTTTAAACTCCTGTCCTCCTTGATCCCTTTCCTTTAAAGTACTCCCGCCCCCACCCATAGCTCCACCCGGGCTTGCCCTGGGCTCCACTTCACAGCTAATCATCTTACCTTAATACCAGGGGCACTTTCGCCGAATGGAGTTTCAGCTAGAAAGAGAGAACCGAGAAGAAAGCTCCTGCTAAGTGAGTATGTCTACTCATTTTCTCCTGTGTTTTACATGCTCTCTGGTATAAAAGAAATCACGGAAGTCAATGGATTAAATATAAATTTGAAGGAAGGAAGTATGTGATAAAAGAGAAATGGATAAAAACGTGCTTGAGACCAATGGGCGGGCCATGTGCTGAGCTGATATAATTCTTTAATTCTGGCATCCCTGTGGCTACCCAGGTGGACGACATTTCAAAGATGACAATTATTTGGAATAAATCCAAGATTATACTTTAAATAAAAATGTTCATAAATCATGGCTCTTCCACTTTGAATAGGACAAGCACATAAGCAATTACTTCTAGGGGCAGTATTATCTTGCAATTCAAGCTGTTTCTTAAGTTGATTTGACTAAAAGCTTATTTTTTTCCTCCAAAGTGAAAAATGAAAACATTCAACTCGTCTTGCTTTGTCCTACACATGAAGTTCAATTAGATGAATTGTTTATTCTCTCAAAAAGCTATATAAATGAGAAATATGGGTCCATGAAAAAGAGCAAAAGCAGTTTGGTCTAAAGACAGAAGAGAGCTGGGACAACTGCTGCAAAGTTCAGCTGGCTGGCTGGGAAAGGATCCAATCCATGTAATACGCACTTTAAGCGCCACAGAGTATTCTGGTCTGGAAAACAAACTTCTCCCCATCAGGTGTTTTGCACGTGGTAGCACCCACATCTCCACCACTCTCACTCGCCATCCTGCACGGTGCTTGAGTCAGCACATTTAACTTCCATTCCTGGATGTGCCCGGTGTCTTCAGGCGAGTTTCTTCCTGCCAACCCCAACACCCTGCCGCCATCTGAATTAGTAAGTATACGTGGTCCATAATGGTTACCATGAACTTGAGACTTCTCTGCACATAACTCAGGTGTAAGTTCCATCACTGGCACGATGAAGATAAAAACGTCACAGGGTTAGTTTCAATAAGAGAAGGCACATGGAGCTCTTAGGAAAACACTAGGCACACTATAAATGTTGAAGTCTCAAAGTTTGTAGGAGTACTAGAAAGCGTAGCGGCTATAAGAAGGGACACACACACACACACACACACACACACACACACCCCTTTATGTATTTAACTCTTAGGCACTTCATAAATGCCCACCTTGCTTTATAAGAAACTAAAGTTTCATCACTCTTTTTTATCACAAGTTTCTATAACAATAGATTAAATAAAATCTTACTTCTCCAATTACTTAGTGTAGAAAAATGTTACTCAGTTTTTTTTTTTTTTTTTTTTTTTTTTTTTTTTTTTTTTTTTTTTTTTTTTTTTTTGTCTGTCTGTCTTGGTGATAAGCCAGGTGCTTTCCCCCTTGGAATCATTATTGTTAGTGTAGTGGGGTTTTTGATGCACAGTGCTCGCCATCCACTGGAGGAATCAATGCTGACTTGTATCACACCAAATCTCCATACTGAACATATTTTAGGAGTAGTTTGTTACCTGTTTGGCAAGGGACATGGCTTTCTCCTACATACCAATGGAATAAATGCTTCATGAGCCAAAGAGAACCTCTTAATTCACTATGAACAAATGTTGCTTTACAAAGTAGTGAATAAAATTTAGAGAGATAAGAGAAGAAATTACAAGATGAAATATCCATATTAGCTCTTCAATATTTCAAGAACATTTCAAGAATGGGTTAAGCCTTTTGTTTTGGACAAAATCGCTTTTCAGAAGGAAGAAAAATGATGATGTTTAGCATAATTCCAGTGAGAATCCCAGTAGAAAATTTTGATGTGAAGGACTGAAGCTTGTAAGAAAATTCTAATATTATTTGGAAGAATTTACATTACAATAACCGTTTCAAATTTTAAAATGTAGTCCGAAAAATTTTGAAGTGTATCATTGTGTCCTACATTTTAGAGTGTATTGCTGCTCAGTCCGCACATACAAATACATACAAAAAAGGGACAAAGTTTGCCCAAACAATAATAACCCAAATACATGTGTTGAAGTTTAATATTGAATTTTTCAATTTTTATTTTTAAAATGTTTGTAACATTTTCACAAGCTTATTTTTAGCAACTGAGATTGATTATGACTAATATATATTTAAAAGGTATTATTTATAAGCTAATGATCTTGCTAAAAATGAGTTAATTATTTAGTATATGTGATCATGTGTTATAAAACTGTATGCATATGATTAAAGCATGTTAGCCTTGATTTGCACCTATATTTATTTAAACAATTTCAGTCAATAAAAATGCAATTACAATGAATGATAAGTTAATATATTTACAAAACATACCTTAGTCTGTCTTAGTCATTCTAGAAAGTTATATTTTGAATCCTTTTTTCACAACTAATGTCAAAACAAACGGCGGATGTATTGAAGATATAAATGTAAAAAAACCCTATTGCGCTGAAAATGTAGCTTAACGTAAAGGCTCTGGGTTCCATTGCCAGTACCACCAAAAAAAGTTACTGGTATTGGGAGACTGAGGCAGAAGGATTGACATGAGTTTGCATAAATGGGCTATGTAGTGCACTCAGGCCCAGCTTGGAATACAGAGAGACCTGTCTCAAAAATGTATATATAGTGAGAATGCAAAAGTTATTTACATTACTTTAGGTTGTAGAAAGCCTTTCTAAGCATGATAACAAAAGTCAGAAACAATTATTTAAATTTTTGAAACAGTTACTTGTATGGTTAAATGTTTATAATTTAAAACATTGCAAACAATTTACCATCCAAATGACAACCTGAAAATAACTTGAAACATGTAAAATGCACAACTATGTGTGCACAGATATGATTCCTTAATATTTTAAATACTGTGAAAGTAAGAATAACTAACATACATGACACATTTAAAATGAAAAAATATTTAAACTGATTATTATAGAAGGTCAAATTAAAAAGTAATAAACAATTTTGTATTTGTCAAAAAGCTATATGTAGCCTGAATATTTAATACCCTGTGTTACCAGATAAAATTTATTATTTTATATATGTCACACACTGTTTTAACCATTCCATATACTCTTTATTCTTTCTTAAAATAAGCATTCTTAAGAAGATGCTATGACTATTATTTTTCCCATTTTTATTAGTACATATATGTTTGTGTGACACACAATAGTTACCCTGAACTTGAGAATTTTGTGTGCGTATCTATCGTGACTTTCCATTCCCTTTCTCTCCCCTGTTTTTGCACTCTCTCTCTCTCTCCCTCAGCTTTTCTGACTCCCAATATCTCACCCATTTGATTCTTAAAATTACCTATATTCTTGTTTTCTCAGATTAGAGAAACCACGTAATAGTTAACCTTCTGATTCACTTCACTAAGCATCATGATGTCATATTTATCCATTTACCTACTAGTAACTCAAATCTCTGTGTTTATGGAAGAGTAGAACTCATTTGTGCATGATTGCTGTTTGAGGTCATAGCTATCCTTTCTGTTCGCAGAACAATGAGGCTGATAGAGATTGTCCTGAGGAGCTTAGCTATCAAGTACAGAGTAAAGTTTTAATATCAAAATGTATGCTTATAATTGAGAATTGCTTGTGCTTCCAACACTGTTATGAGTGTGAAAAACTAGTTGAAAGAAATATAAGGTGGTACTAGTTTTTTTTTTTTTTTTGTTTTTTTGAGATAAGGTCTCATTCTATAGTCCAGGCTGCTGCTGAACTCACTGTGTAGCTGAGGCTAACCTCTCCAACTCATGGCAGCCCTGTTACTTCAGCCTCCTGAATGCAGGATTTCAGGCATGATGCAACATGCCAGGTTTATTTGAGGCCAGGCATTGAACTCAGAACCTTCCTCTTGCTAGACAAGTGCTGTAACCACAGTGCTATTCTCCTAGCCCCAGTAGTATCATATTTTTAAAGAGCAATTTTACTAAATAAATAAATGAATAAATAATTCAAGTGCACTAAAAATACACATGTGGTTAATAATATCAATTTCATGTTACAAATTTATGCAAGATACAGCTTCAAACTGGGGCGAGTAGCTGCACAAATTTCCAATAGAATATTTTAATGCAGAAAATGAATAGAAAAGAAATTAAATATCTAGTAATTGTATATGCGATTTGTGACATATTCATGTAGCAGCATGTCTTTTAGAAACTGAAACACATGGTTCCTGACAATATAGAAAAGTATGAAAATTATAAAACAGTACATATGACATATATTTGAATAGGTATGTTTGATTTTACCTCTAGATCAATTGTAGCTATGTTAGATATTCTAGGTTCTTTTATCTGTGCAGTTCTCTGTTTCTAGAGTCTGATCTGGCTATTTGAACAGTTTTTAATCCACTTGAACTCTACAGGTTGGAAGCAAATCTAGGGAAAATTGCCATGGTTTCAGGGAAGTCTTGCCTTCATCTACACTTCTCAAGAGAAAAAGAATTAAGAGTAGCCTAAGAAAAAGATCACCTATTGTACTGACCAGGGTAGTTGGTTTCATTGACCGTAAAAGAAAATTTTTCCTGCAGTTACATAATGGGAGCAAAGAAGAATCCCTTTGGAATTTAGGAATATTCGCAGTTATCTACGAACACTCAGTTTCCTCTACAGTTCCAGTCAATGAGAAGTTAGCCAACCAAATAAATGCAACAATAAAACCTCAGAAGTCATAAAAGAAACATTTTAATTCATCCTCCTTGGTAAGAAAAGAGAAGGAAAAGAGTGTAGAAAAAGCAACACTATCTCACAACTGTAAGGTAAAGTAGGGTATACAGCTCAGTTGTCATGACCCCGCTGTAGAATGGATGGTGAAATTTTGTCCACTCATGCTTCATCTGGACAAAGTACAAAGGTGAATTCTGAGGATCAGAGGGTGTTTGTATCCCCACGGTGCTTGTATCTTGCCCTCTCTTTCTCTTCCTATGAGCCCCAAAAGGTAAGAAGGAGGGAAACATTGGGACTAGAGTGCTAATTTCCTGGCTACCTATTATGGCTTGAATCTGGAGTGTCGCCCAAAAGCCTCATGCACTTGAGGGGTAATTGGACTGTGTGGCTTGACTACATTAGTAGGTGAGCCATAGATTTCCTGTGTTGTTGAAGGTTGGAATCACTTTCTATTTTTGCCTCCCAGATCATGAAGTAAGTGGCTTCCTTTACCACATGTTCCTGTCAGGATGTGCTTCCTTCATCCGAGGCCCAGAGAATGGGGCCCATTGGTCTTGGACTAAAACCATAAGAACCATAGCCAAAATAAGTCTTGGCCCTTTACACATTGTCTCATACATTTCATTATGGTGACAAAAGGTTTACTAATTCAGAAAAAGCAGGGAAAAATCCATGTGTGACCTTAAATTCGAAATACAAGTAGACTTATAAAAATTTTTGATATTTATTTACTAACACTGTTCAATGAAATGGCCTAGAGACAGTGACTCACCAGTGCTCAGGAGCATCTCCAGAGTCCAGAATTTGTTCTCAGATCAGTGGCTGATACTGTGTGTGAAGGTTAGCGTTAGGTGTCAACTTGAGCGGACTAAAGAATACCTAGATAACTGGTAAGCCATAATTTCTGGGTGTAACTATGAGGGCTTCTGGAGAAGATTGGCATGCAGGCCTGTGGACCAAAGAGGGCAATTCTCTTTGAACATGGGCAGAAAGTATCTGACTTCCTGAAGGCCCAGATGGGGGACGTAGGTGGTAAACTCTTGCTTTTTGTCAGGAGTCAAGATGCCATTCCCTGACTTTGGGTGGCAGAATGACAAGCTTTCTCTTTTTGGAGCTCTGGGACTTGTACCAAAAGCACCCTGAAGCTTTGGTACCTATAGTAGTCACTTATTCATTGATGGCACAGACTACCTAACATCTACAATCAGGGGTTGAAAAATTTATTTTAGCTCACAGTTTCAGATGGTCTAACACAGTCCATTTCGGAATGCAAGTGGCCACCAACGGTGGAAGCACATGGCTGAGGTGGAGGTGGAGAAAAGTTCTTCCCAGGAAAGGAGACAGAAAGGCAAATGAGAAGGGAAGGAACTAGCATATACCTTCTGAGGTCCTGTCCCAGTGATCTGCCCCTTCTCGGCCAAGTCCCAGTGATTCTCTTTCCGAGTCATAATCCCAGGAATGGGCCAGATGCCTACAGTGTACAGTATATCCCCGATCTGCCACATGCCTATAATCCAACCCTCCTGACCAGGCCCCATTTCCTAAGAGCGCATGGTTCCATAGGCATGCCACAGAATCCCAATACATAAGGCTTTTGGGAGACATTCCAGGTTCAAACTGAAACAATGCCATAGGACTGAGGGTAAGTAAGGCTGGTGGTTTCCCTAGTTCTGAGCCTTTCAGACTTGAACTGAATCATGCTACTCACATCCAAGGATCTGTCACTTTTCACAAGGCCTATTGAAGATCAATAGGCCATGTTGAAAGCAAACAAATAAACAGACAAACAAGAACTCTGACTCTAAAGAACAATGGAGATGAGCCTAATTCATTTTTTCCACATTATTTGATTAAGTATTCTGGCTTCTGTCTCCTTCTCCTGTGGTGTTGGTGGACGCTATCCACTGCACATGGAGGGGGAGAGTAGCACTTGACTGCCCAGTTGTGGTTCTATGCTCTGTTTTTGGTGTTTATGTGTTGAGATTTCCCCCCACGCTTGCTATGTCTCAGGCCACAGAAATGTGTCTTCCTGAGGGACTTTACATCCCTGGCCAAGCCACGGGATTTCTCTTTAAGGATAAGTAGGGGGAACCAAAAGCCCATTGAGCTCTGTGCTGAGAGTGAGCAGCCCAGTGGCCTGCAACACCCACCTGCCTCGGCAAACCCCTTCCCCTGTCTGGCTTTCCTCCCAGGAGGGCAGAACTTTCAGCCTCCATGACTTCTCACACTGTGACCCAAACCATTCAGAAGCTTGGCAAGCTGTCTCCTTTCTCTGTAACTGTCTTTACGCTAGTTCCTTCTCTCTAGTTGAGTTGCCCCCAAAGTCCCTGATATTTGACTTCTCTTTTGTTTCTTTTATCCAAAACAGTTCAGACTCAGGCTCTTTTCAGAACAGTTTCTATGTCACTTTCTAGTCTGGCATTGCTGAGAATTGCCTTCTCTGGGACTGTCTGCTGAGCTTCCAGGAGTCTTTTTCAAGGAGGAAAGCTTGCGGTGCGTTTTCAGTTCGCACTTCCAGCAGGCTTGCTTCTCCCGAGGGCTGGTGCTGACCACCTGTGTTTATTTCCCTCAATCCCAGTTCTCCAGTCTCACCTCATATCTGCAGATACCTGCTGCCCACTGCTCCTCCTGGAGCAGTTTCTGGGCTGGAATGTGCTTCCCTCTGATGCTTCTTCAAGGTTTCGAACTGTCTTGTTGTCTTTTTTCTTTAAATGGTGTCGCTCTGTTTCTGGAACCCAAGTTAAACTGGAAGTTTTTAAAACTATATCTCGACTTGTTTTTGGATGGGCCTGTAAAGAGACACTGGGGAGGGGAGCATAGTCAGCTGCTGTCTTGTCTGGAAGTGTGCTATTGTGGAACTTTCCAATCTCCATAATGACATGAGCTAATTCC
The DNA here is from genome assembly GCA_004027205.1 of Ctenodactylus gundi. Taxonomy (NCBI): domain Eukaryota; kingdom Metazoa; phylum Chordata; class Mammalia; order Rodentia; family Ctenodactylidae; genus Ctenodactylus; species Ctenodactylus gundi. The sequence goes on from PVKB01000879.1 coordinate 447,525, forward strand.
CCCACAAGTCAATTATTTATCATCTGTCTGTTGGTCTGTTTATCTATCTATCTATCATCACTGATGTATCATCTTTGTTTCTTTCACAAAAGGCTGACTATAGATGGGTGTCCCCCTTATGAAATGCAAAAACATAATGACCTATGAAGGTCTCAACATGAATGTCAGGGTAGAAAGAGAGGCAATGGTCAGACAGCAAAGAGGTAAACATCTGAAAAAGGGGTGGACACAGATGCTCACTAATTCTCCAAACCCGGTGGTTGTAAGGTGTTACAGAATCTAGAATTCATGTACTTACAAAAAATGTTAAATTTTATGTCATTAGAATTTTTTCTATCATAATAAAATTATAAAAAAGAAATCTATTCTCATATTGGTCAAATGGAGACTTGTTACAGCTGTAACTTTTTAGGAAATATAGAGGATCGAGGAACATATGGAATTGCTCAGTGAGTGCGCAATTAAAACTTCTAGCCTGGAAAATTCAGTTCTAGTTTTCCATGTTCTCTAAGCTGATAGGAGTTGTATCTTTTTCACCAGAAGAAAAAACTACAGAGAATTATGAGATGGAGCAAGAAGAGGATACAAAAAATGTGGACTGTGTACATAATGGAGTATTATGCTTCCACAAAGACTGATAGATTTGAAGCTTTTTTAGGGCAATGATTGCAACTTAGGACCATCATGCGTAGTGAAGTGATCAAAATACAAAAGGTTAAATATTGAATGGTTTAGAATATGAGAGAGCCAGAGTACAGGTTATTTTTTTTTTTATGGACCTAAGTTAGAGTGGCAGTGGGAGTTGGAGGAGATAGAGAAGGAGTGGGATGGTCAAAATGGGGGAGAGGAAAGGATTGTAGTGTTAATGTGATATTTATGTGCACAAAATAAGTTCACTGTAACCATTGTGCAATACACACACACACACACAAATAAAAACAAGAAAAAAGATAAAAAACTACTGTACCAACTTAAGTCTATGTCACAATGTCTAGGGTTGCACACATGTTTAGGGATGAACCAAATAGAAAAAAAGAGTAGTTTTCCATTGAAATGTAACATGAACCCTCAACAATGAAAGAAATGCAAATCAAAACACCACTAAGTTATCGTCTTACCCCCTTGAGACTAGCAGATATCCAGAAGTTGAACAGCAATTGATGATGGTGAGGTCTTTGGGGAGAAATGTTTTGTGACACTGCCGTTGGATCTGTAAACTAGTACAACTGCTATGGAAAGCAAAATAAACGTTCCTCAAAAGGCTGAAAATAAATATTACATTTAGTCCTCGAGTATCCTTTCTATCTTTTAAGAAGAGTTAAGTGCAATGTAAAATAGAGATAGATGTGTACCCATCTTTATAGCAACATAACTAACAACAGATAAAATGTGGAAGATACTATACACATCAACATACTGAAACTGTGGCATATGTAAAAAATGAAGTATTATTCTTCCATAAAGACAGATAAAGTTACAGGTTTTGTAGGTAAATGGACACAACTTGAGAACACTGTGCTCAGTCAATTGAGTCAACACAAAAGGTCAAATATCAAATGGTTTATCTAATATGAGAAGCCCAGAACAGAATGGAAAGAATACTGGGTGTGAGGGAGAACTGGGGGTGCAGGAAGGCCATACCCGGGGAGGGGAAGAGATTGTAATGTTGATACAATATATATGTGCACAATACACTTAATGTAACCATTGTGTACTGCATGCACACACACACATATACACACCCATACACAAACACACACACATATTAATAATAATGGAGAAAACAAAATTGTAGCATGAGGTGGGATTTCTAACATCACAGAATTCTATTTTTGAACATTTGCCTATAGTATTTCGTTAAGTTTTTACCAATTGTTGTGTATTGTTTTCCAGACTTGTTCTTTATTTTGGGATAAAAATTTTGTAATAATTAGAGAATTTGGAGTCTGACATAATGGAGTTTAAGCAAAATTTAATAATGTACAATAACTTTTCGATCACATTGAGTATAATTAGATTTTATAGATTAGATTTTATATAAGTAAGTATAAGTCTGAGTCCCAATGATAAGAATATCTGCACGAATAAGTACATTTGTAGGCTCATCTGGCTGTACCTCTTGGTTATTTTTGAGAACTCTCATTGATACTTAACTTAGAAATTGTGGTCATAAATGCATAAGGTGATTAATAGGGTAATTGTCCTGATTTAATCATTATGTCATGTATACACGTTTCAGTACATCATATTGTACCCCATGAATATATACAACTATTAAGCAACAATAAAAATTTTTAAAGACTAATAATACACACACATGAGAGAGAAACTGTTTACATACCACACGCACTGTGACATTAAGATATCTTTGATGGCTGCACAAATAGAACAAAACTGGCCAAGGACACAGAGAGGATGCACACACGCCAAGTGTGCTGTGGGTCCCTGCCAGTACGCTTTCTCATTTTATTTTTTTGCCTGCAAAATTTATATAATGTAGCAACTGATAGTAGAGAATGTGCTATTCACCACCAATATGTTTAATTTTTAAATAATTGTTTATTGCCACCACATAAAATTTATGACCTTTATTTCAAAGTGGAGTTTTGTTGCCTTTAAATTGGTTGGGACAGTAGCAAGCAAAATTTCTATAATTTTTTAATGAACTGAGAAAGAGAGTTGGACCAAAACTAATAGTGTATAAAGTTACAATATGAGATTATCACAGACATTTCTATTGTTTCCAGTGGAAAAGGTAAGATGGAGGGTAAAGAACAATATAGGGCAGAAGTAGACCTTGGTGCAGAGATAAAAACAGATTTTCTTTGATGAAAGAAATATTTGAGTTAATTTCGTATATAAAAACGTTTGGGGGAGAAGAATAATATTGTAGTCTAGATAAAGTATTTATATATGTGAAGACACTGAGAAAAAATGAAGGGAAAACTGAGGGAAGCCCTGATTTTCTGTGAAGAAAAGATAGTAGCTAGAACTTGCTGACTCTGAGCTCTGGAAGATGGCAGAATCTTGCATTCAAAACAAACTACAGATAATTTAATGTCTAACACTCTTAAAAGAACTGCTCTACAATCTAATAGTTACCGTGCTGTATTTTTTGATCTAATAAAACACATTCTGTCTTTCTTTTCTGTTTCTTTTCCTTTGCTCTTTTGTTTTTAATGATACCCAACTTCTACAGTAAGCGAAGTGGCCGAGAAATCACGTTCCAGAGGTTGCACTGCACAACGCTGGGAAGAAACCCACAGCTGTGCATGAGCTGTGAAAGTGTTGTAACTTAAATCATTTATATTTTGGTAATAGTACGAACTACTGTAATAGAAGGTCAGACCTAGCAGACATGGAAATGAAAAAAAAGCTAAATACTACCCTAGATGTGCTTGTGATATGCTAAAAATGAATTTCTAGTACTAAAAGCACCACGCAAGAGGAAACTATCAAAAAACTGCCAACTTTCAGATTTAGAAATGTCAGTCACTGATGCTGTTTCCAAACAAAAAGCTTTTATTCTTATGACAGGTTCTCACAGCTTAACAGATAAGCTTGTGTGAGGTGTTTGCATGTGGCTTATCAGAGAGGTATTTTACGAAGCAAGGAGGACGGTGTGTAGGAGCAAAGAAGGCGTTAATGGGTTAAAAACTGTGTAAATGTTACTCAAGTAAAATTGCAGCTTGTGGTTCAGATGAATACTCTTCACTCCTCGTATAGCTTTAAATTATGGACAAACGCTTGCAATTGTGAACTCACTACATTGTGTGGCCTTTTCCCAGGCTCCATCAGCCAGGGCTGTCCAATGGGATTACTGTAAGCCTTCACGGCAGTCTGCCAGCCGCTGATGAGAAACTCATATCCCTGGATGTTAGATTGCTCGCTTTATTCCATCCTTGTGACGGCTGTGATTGCTGTCATGGTGTTAGGTTAGAAATTAGCATTTTGTGGTACAAATTTTGCCATCCAGAACATACTTAGAAAAAAAAAATCAAAGAACAGTAATTTCTTCTGAAAAAAAAATACTCAGAACTACCATGATACAGATGTCTACAAAACTTAGGTCAGGAAACATTGTGTGGTCCCGGTTGGCAAAGCAGAGACACGGGGTGTTTTATTGTTATCACAGGCCTCAGTTTAGAAAATAAATGCTTTTCCTTTTCAGGACTAAGGCTGACTGAGGAAACTATGCCTGAGACTTAAAACTGTTAGAATTAAAGAGTAAGCCTGGTGTTTAATCTCAAAGGTTAAAAAATCTGAATTAACCACAAGAGGCTAGAGAGCATTAGGCCAAAAGCCCCATTCTTATATTATTTCAGATCTTATATCTGGAAACAATGGCTGTATATCTTTTATTTCTTGTAAATTTCCTTCTGATAAATATTCTCAAGTAAATTATGAAAAGATGAATGATAAAAAAGCTGTAGAAAGCAAAGTGGCAAATATCATTAGTTTTATCCGTTTTTTAATTGCCAAGAAGAAATGACTAAAGCAGTGACTTTATAGAAATCAATGTGCTATATCATTAGTGATCTTGCATTTATTCATGCATTAACACTTCTATTTGCTTAGATCTGTCTAAATACTAAACGATTTTAAACAATTACTAACATTTTGGTTTTATGTGAGCCTATATCTTGATTAGAACAAATTTAATTTTGTTCTCTATGTTGGAGATTAATTATAGTGAAAAATGAAGGGTATTTAAAACTTGGTTTTAAAAAAAGGGTACAGTGTCCTTATCTTTTGACTCTTCCTAGGCTAACCACAGACATGCTAATTTTTCCTGTCATTAACAGTGAGCAAGCTGGAAGGATTCTGACATGTGAGGTGCACAGATTCTGTTAGGAGTCTTGATTTTTATCCACCCACCCAAGCTTATCCGTCATCTTTAATCATGCAAAAGGCGGAATTACTTAATCATTTCATTTTGCTGAAAAGAAAAAGAAAGATTTACATTAAAATGATGACATGCAGGAAAAAAATAAATTGAACATGATCATGAGGAGAAGGTGATATGGAGACCAAAGCTCCGTTGGTTTTGTGATGCTTATTTAAAGCAATGATCTGGTAAAGCCAAGGGACAAAAGCGCTGAGGATGGTAGCTCTTGGCGGATAACCATCTTCTCTTTACATTCTAACTGGCAATCTCAGTCTGCATTCTTGGCAAATTATTTGAGGAAGGCATGACGAATAATTAAACATCAGATCTAGTTATCCATCCCTCCCTACTTTACTCAGATTGAATTATGCCATAATGATGATCTGATTTAGAAGAACATGACCTCAAAATTTTAATTCAAGACCTTGAATATCTTTATATGAAATAGTTGTTTTAATTCCAACAGTAAAAAATAAACTAAACCACTCAGGCTCTAAAGGCTGAGTTCAGTGTGTGTACACTTACGTTACCTTATTTTTCTTAAACAAATACCTTAATTTTGATCATGTATTTATTAATAACAACATGTCTTATATAAATAGTCCCATTTTCTCACTGCTTTCTATTGCTGATTTAGATTAGCACCTTTAAAAATAGATTTTTGGTACATTTTCAGTTTCTCTTGCCCATTCTTCTTATTTTATATTGCTTGTTTCTGTTTTTAAGTTGAACTATAATGAACACTTGCTCTAAAATTAAGAAATTTCTAAACATTTGTGAAGATAGTGATTTACAATAATTCTCCAAGTTTATCCCTTTTGACCTTTTGTGAGACAAAAATGTTTCAGACAATAGTCACTTTTCTTGCTTTTTTTAAATCTCAAACTTTGTAAAATTCAGTTAATATATTTCTGGAAAGTGTTTATACTGGATGGAATTGTGTTGAAGATGATCAATTGAGTTGCATACAAAGAGCAACTATACACAAGGGGAATGAGAAAAAAAATGCTTTTGATCTGTCCAAGACCCAACTGGCAATAAATTTTACTCTTTTAACATTCTAATAAATAATTATTTAACATAAATTATGTGCCAAAAACTGTGCTGGATATTGTGGTGCAACTGTGAGCAAGATTCTTGATTTGTAAGATATTTTGTTCTATTTTTCTGATAGAAAACAATTTAAGAATCCGGGGAAAAATTCAATGTTCCCCTAGATATTTGACCTTATTTTTATTAAACTTGAGTGTCTTCATATACACAGCTGCAAAAGAACTAGGTCACCCAGTGATACCAGAGCACTTCAATATTTGAGTGTATGCAGACAATATGGCCCAGGTAATGCTTAGTTTGAATTTAAAATTTGAGATCACCTACACTAGTATAATTTCATATATATATATATATATATATATATATATATATATATATATGGTCATCAAAACGAATGAAATTTAACAAAAAATAAAAGATAGAATTGAAAGATGGAATGAATTTTCTGTTTAAATTACAATGATTATATATAAAGTGTATGGTAATTATAATTTCAAAAACCATATAATTTCTATAACTCGATTTCAGAAATACATGATTTATAGTATCATCTCTAAGGACTGAGAAGCTTGTATCTGAAAGCCAATGATTCTGTTACTCATTTAAAGTATCTTCAACTTGCAGACTCTGTAATTACTAGTTAACGCCACGATCTTTTTGGAAAGATAAGAAAAACCTGCTTTTCTTTTATGTAACTTCATCTGAGACTTTGACACTGGAAAAAAATTTCCTTTATGTTTGCAGACAGCCTGGCGATTTTCAAAGCTGTATGTGGTCATTAGGTATATAACGAAAAATAAAGCGAAAGTATTCCAATATGAAGCTAGTATAAAATTAAATCTATTGCTTCACAATGTTTAAAATGCTTTAGGTTTATACACATATTTAAAAACTTAGCTACATTGAAAGATAGTTATAAATACTGCTTCATTGAAAGACATTTGACGTTAATTTACATAAATATATGTTTGAAGTGAATTTTGGATTCGTATCTCAAATTAGATACCATAAAACACACAAACTAAATATTCTCATTTAAATCCAAATTAATGGAATGAGCAAGTTTTTAGACAAATCCAGAATTTTTTTTATCACACCAAGATATATTGAGTTCCTATTTCCAACAGTATCTTTTTTAATACATCAAATATCACAGATAAAATCAAACACAATTTATGTTAGATAATAATATAAAAATAGTTAAAATACAAATTTCTTCCATACTTTACTATAGAGCTGCTTTTTAAAGATAGAAAATGAACTGCAAGGCTAAATTATTTTATTTTGCATTGTTTCTTGAAACCCTGTATATTTAAACCTCTAATTGAATCTCTTAAAGTGAGTTTTCCCCCAAACCATTTGTATATTTAAAGTTACTTGAAATAAAATTGCTCTTCAACCAAAAAAGAACTTAAACAGAAGCAGGCACAAAAGCAAACATTTTAGAATACAATGCTAAGGGGAATGGTCATAAATACAGCTACTGTAGCTTCACAGCGATAGGTGGCGCTGTTACCTAAATGCTCTTTTATTTGAATTGAAGAACTAGAAATGCATTGTCTCTGGGTATGATTTCATATATGTAAAACAAATGAGAACACAGATGAAAATTCAAAAGAATATGGGGACATTTTGTTATATTTATTTAACATTATATTTACTTAGTTTTATATTTATGCAATCAGCACTATGTCAAATAGTAGAAATGTAGATTAAAATTTATGGCAACAGATTTGGTTAAATTGATACATATGCAGTATATTTCGTTAAAAATTGAATTTTTAATGCGGACAGAAAAAATCATTCGATATTTTTCCTGAAAATTTTTACTCTATACATTTTTAATTCTTTGGAGTTTAGTGTCAAGAATTTCATATTGTCTATAATCAAACAATAATTTAGAATATTGAGATGCATTTCCCCCAAAATTCTCAGAAATGACTGACAAATGTCTGATTTAATGATCTTCATGACTATTGTCAGGAAGACAGCAATAGTAACAACATAATGATCTAAGTTAGAGCTTAATTACTTACATGCCAGCTATTGTTTTAACCGACCAGAGGTCACTATATAATTAAATTTAGCTCTGGCTGTTACGTCGCTGTGGTAGACAACGTTGTGCATGATAGAAACACCCATTTGGATTTACTTTCTTACTCGCTTTAAGTGTTGTTGAATACATGACACATGTGTCATGACACATGACACATGTATAATGCATGGCCAGTCTCCTAAAGAGATTATATCTACTCAACGGAGGTTTCTGGCCCAAGGCCACACCTAACGAACAACCTGGGGAAATTTTATCTCAACTTGAGACAACTCCAGTTTCACCTGTGCTCCAGAACCTTCTATGGAATGGATTAACACTCCACTAACATTACCTCAGTCCAGCGCCTCTGTTCCCTGGGTCTGCATCCACACTCACCTTTTGCAGTGTTGATCTCTAGGGCATCAGTGCTAAATCCCTTTCACACTAACCACCAAGCCTGTTTCCTGGAAAATCTAATCTATGCTCCGCATTAAGATTGTATGCAAAATGAACTAGAGGCTAGGTGGTCTTGCAACATAAAGCTTACTCCACTGTGTTCAACAGCCAGAAACTGGAGCACAGGGCTGGAGAAATTGCACAGTGGTTAGAGCACTTGCCCAACAAAGCACAAGGCCTTGAGTTCAGTTTCCCAGGACTACATAGTGCTGGGCATGACTCTGCCCACCTGTAATCCCAGCACTCAGGAGGCTAAGGCAAGAGAACTGTTATGAGTCCAAAGTTAGCCTGGACTACATAATGACTTCAGGACCAGCCTGGGCCACAGAGTGAAACCACGTCTCAAGAAAATCATAAATGAGTTTTTAATCATCAAACCTGAATTTAAGAAGTAAAAATTCACAGGAGAAAAATCATACGAAAACTTTTGTGACAACATCTAACTCTACTTAAGACTACATGTGAACGGAACGTTTTACTGGCCAAATCTATGCAACAAAATAACTTGTTCATGTCTGGTACACATCATTTAGGTGTCAGTCCCCAGGGAGATACCGAAGCTAAATGAGACCTGGCCCCTGTTCCCAAGCTACTGCATTAGCCACATTTTCAGTCTCTTCATCATCCATATTCATTTGTGAACTTATGTATGGAGAAACATATGTCAAGTAGTAGAGCAAACAATTTTCTAAGCATAAAACATTTGTATATGGTATAAACAAAATCATATTGAGTGATTTGAATTTTTATGGGTAAAAAAGATTACTTTCAAAGAAAGTTCTTACATCAGATCAAATATACTTCAGTTGAATACTATTCCTGATAAAACTTTTTAAACAAGATACACAAGATCATTATAAGTTGGTAAAATTAATATTTTTGAAGAGGTACAGAGGTTTTTATTTACTTACAGAATCCCGCAGTAGTAATAACAAGGTCTAGATTACCACAGCCTCCCTTTTGCCAATGATGGAGGGGAATCTAACAACAGTCTCCACGCAGGGTTTACTGAAATTAGAATCAATTCATTCAAATCATCATTGAACCTATTTGCTGTAGAGATCCAGCCAACTTCTACTTTACTTTATAGTAGAAAGAACTAAGGTGAGATTTATAGACATGAAATCCATGTTTGGAAAGGTAACATACAACTGGTTATGATACTCTGGTCTGCTCTGGGTCTCTTTCCAACGCATCCACTGGGAAAATATTTGTGCTGCTCTACAATTAAACCATTGCTTTACTATTTCTAGATTTAAATGGGAACCACCTTTTAGATTGGTTTTTATTATAGTATGTTCCTAGATGTGTATTGTTTAAGCAAAGCGTTAAGGTTCAGAATCATGATATTCTCTTTTGTGTAGTCAATCTTATAAAGTCTACAGCAAAATTTTATTCATTGAAGGTATTTATTAAGGCAGCGTTTTCTAATTTTTTTAAAAACGGTAAGCCAGTCATAAAAATCTGTGGATACTTTGAAGCTTTCAGCAGTGTTTAGGAACTATTATATTTTTGAATGATTGATTCTAAGAGATGCTTAGCTTTTTAAAATTTTATAACTGTTTTTATTATATATGTAATTATAGAAGCATGGCCCTCAATTTACCTTACTATATTTAGTAATTAAATATGAGCTGGTAAGATCAAGTATTTCTATGGTTTAAACAGTCTGTGGAGTTCATTCAAAAGAAGTCTTGGAAAGACAGGCAAACAAATCCCAAGTGATTTCTACTACTCCAAGTGGACAATTTAACAATAAAAAATTAGAGTTAAGGGATGTAATCAAATATAAAAAGATCAAATCAGTAGACAAAAGAAGACACACTCTTAGCATTTTTCAATAATACAATGTATTTTCATTATTTATAATTGCAAGACTCTGATAAATTTCTTAGGGTTATTCCTGCTACCAAACTACATGTTTATATTCTTTGAACAACTTTCTGACCCCTCCTCCAATTTCTCTGGCCTTTAGTTACCACTGTTCTACTCTGTGCATTTGTAAAATCAACTGTTTTATACTTTACGTTTTAATGTGGTCATGTGGCCGGAAAAAAATCTCACTTGGTTATTACCTTAGCTTAATTTCTTCATAATGTACATGTACTTAATAACACTAAGTTCTTGATAAATATATACAATTTTAATTGTCAATTTAAAACCAAACAAAAAGGTAAGATATGTTTTTCTGGAAAATGAAGACACGGAATAACAACTGTATCTATACCTTAACAGACTCCTTAATATTGACGTTTATAATTGCCAGGAGTAATTGAAGGAGTTTCCTGGGTATTTTTATACATTTAATCTTCTTTCTGTTTGTTTTTATCCATGGTCAAAGTAAAAGGTACCTGAGGCTCCCACGAGGGAAGTGGCTTACCAGTGCCCCTGGCGGTCGGAAGATGAGGTGCAGCTCGAGGCGGTCTAACATCCAGGTTGGAGCTCTTGGTCGTGGTGCTGGAGCTTTCTTTTTCTTATTTCAAATACATGACTATTTGTGATGAATATAAAAATAGTTAGACACCCAGATCACAACTATCTCATGGAACTTAAAGTGAAAAACAAAGTGAACCACAGGGGGAGGGTGGGTAGGGAGGGAGGAGTGGGAAGGGGGAGGGACAAAAGGAGAGTGGGAAAGTCCTTGTCACCTTGACAAGAAACGTATGTGCACAAAATGCTCAACTTCATTGTAAACCTTAAATTTTGCACTTATACCTATCGATAAAATGATAAAAATAGTTACACAGGGCAATTACATATTTTATTTTAAAAAATAGCAGCAACACCTACACTAACCTACATACATGTTCCAAAGGTTGTCAAACATAGGAAAAATTAACACACACACACATACTGTATTTTATATTTTCAGTATTTCCCAGGTATAGTGACTTTCCTACAAAAACAATAAAGTGCAGAATCATTGCATTGGCTCCCTTAGGAAGTTACTGCAATCACCCAAAACTGTAATGTGTGTGATTTATAAGGTATGTCTGGAGCTAAAAGTAGTGGATTGTGAGATACAGTCTTTAGCCTTTTGAAATGAAAATTTTTAATTCTAAAAATGATATTCCAGTTAATGTTTTACTTGAGGGGCATACTGAACATCGTATTTTGGAAGTAGCAGTTGCAGATTTCTGTGGTCAAACTCCAGAGATGTACAGCATCTCTGCCACGGCCTGCAAAATCCTGCACATACCTGAATGTATTTGTGTGTTCAAAGAATTCCTGACAATTTCAAAGACTTCAAGTTGATGTCATAAACTTTTACAGCATCTTCAGAAAAAACAGATGTGTACATGCAAAATGGCAAGATCTGCCCTTAGCTGCCTACGAATGCACACAATCACACAGATTTCTAGGTAATAGCGTAATAGCATACTTTTAGTCACAGATAACAGTCTAATGTTTTGTTTTTGTAGCTGTTTAAACTTTCTATTATCACAAATACTTTTATTGCAGGGGAGAACAGACTTATTTCAAAAGGTTGTATTGGTGCATATAATTTGAAACAAAATTTTTCCACACAATTCTATTTGTTTCCTTTGATATAGAAGGAAATGGAAAATTTTGGGCACCTGTTGATTTGTGCAAAGCTAACTTTATTGAGATGAAGACTCGTGTGTGTGTGTGTGTACATGTGTGTGTGTGTGTGTGTGTGTGTGTTCTGTGGTTTACACTTACTGTATATATACATAATAAGAACAAACTTTGAAAATTTTGGTTCTAAATGTCATGAAGCAAAAAGAACTCTATCATGTGTGTTATTAATATGTTTCACAATCTGAAAGAATATTCCATCATGTAGTAGGAATGTCACATTACCATAACTTTCATACATCGAATGCATGCATTTAGCTCCTACAGTAGACGGTGTCTCTTCTGGAAGAAGAAGAAAATTCCTTTTGTATTGAGCTTCATGGTGGTGAACTGCCCAAATCTACTTTAAAAGTAGATCGATGCTTTAGAAGCATTTAAATACTCTTTGGCTAGCATTTTATAAAATTTAAATAAGCTGGGTTTAAATTCATAGAGTATAAAGTAAAAGAGAGGTTAAAAATTTTCTTTAATAGAATCAATACAAACACAGTGTTAAGTGAACAAAGTTGTAATTTTGGGCTTTTAGTATTTGTTAAAATACTTGTTTCAATAACAATCCCAAGTAACTCTCAAATCACTTAACGTACTCTTTCATAGTAGAATCATTACATGAATTCTTGCATGCTGATGAATCAAATATATTTTTATTATGCAGATTTCTTTTTTTGGATTTAAGTGCACCGGAAAAAAAGTAGTGTCTTCAATCAAGTATAAGAAAACCAGGAAATTTCATGTGGCTTCTGAAATATTTCAAAATTTAGAAATTTATTAAAGGCATAAATTTAAGTTATAGGTGGAGCCGTATAAAATTCCTGACTTTCAACTATTTAAAGTCTTCATATTGTAACATCACTGATATTTCATGACATATTTACAAAAATGTAACTTTCATTTTAATGTTAATGGAGTTTCTTTCATTTTACAAATATGGCTACAGTATCAGGTTAGGTGCATCATATATAGATTTATATAGATTTGTTAATTATTCATGGTTTCATTTGAAGCCTCAAATCCACAGTTAAGATGTGTATGTATTATCCTAATTTTACAAAAATCTTAGACACTATAGTAAATCATTTCTTGTTTTCTTAGGTGGCCCCCTCAATTCTAACAGAGATGGGCATTTTATCAGTTTCCACTGTAAATTATTTATTTAGTGGTTCTGTTGGTCAGGTGTTTGGTTTCGCTATCGTCAAGCAACACGTGTTGAGTATTGCTCTGCACTAATTGTGGCACGCCTTCTCATTTGCCTATACCCCGCGCTAGATTTTCCACTTGTCATCTTACAGACGCTCTGAGCTCTCACTCCAAACCACTGTCCCTTTAAATCTTGCTTCTTTCCTAAGCTCTAGAACTGTATCGCCAAATTTCACCCCCGTATCACTGGATGTCTATATGAGTGAATTAATGTTTTTTCTCTAAAATCACTCTCTAAAACCAGTCTCAAGGAGCATTCTCATCTTTCCAACTCCCACACTTAGGACCGTCTTAGACTCTTGCTCTCTTGTTCGTTTTTGACCAATGAGTAACATCATTGTCTATTATGCTTTCAAAACAGCTCATCTTTCCCTTACCTGCTATCAATACTCTGTGGAGGTTTGAAGTTATTACTGACCCTAGGGGCTAGTGTAGTAGCCTCCCAGGTTGTCCTGCTAGTTTTACGCTCTCTTATTCATCCTTTGTAGCCTTGCTAGTATAATGATCATTACTCTTCATTTCCAAAACATTCTTATTGTTTCCCACAGGCTTGTAAATTGGCTTATTATCTTATATCCTGAATAACTCAGACTCTGTATTGCTCCCAGTGTCTCCTCAAATTCTTTCTTACATAAAAGGTCCACTTTAGTAAACAGGTTATTCAAGGTGTTCTATGCTGATAGTAACATTTCATATAATAGAATGTTCTCTTCTTCAGCTGCCTAAGAGCCATGCTTATGTGAACTGTTAAAATCTCCAATTTATGGAAGAGATCATTTTGTATAAACTTTTTGTCAGCTATTACTGTTTTGAATTACACACTGTAAATATAGTATTATTTATGTTTCACATTTTTCTTCTTTCTAGATTATGAATTTGTTGAAGACAGATTATATCTTAACATGTTTGTCTTTTTACGTCATTGTGGTATTTAGCATAATTTTAAAGGTTAATGTGTGTGTTCCAAAAGCACTTTTTAATTTTATAGGCTTTAAAATATTAAACGATGATTGGCAATTTTTCTTCTGGAAAGCTAATCAGCAAGAACACAGCAAATGTAAAAATAGAACTGCCTGTGTAGAGCGGAGAGCAGATGTGAACAAAGGCTGTGCCATTCAATGTGGTCAAAGACGCAAGGTGTAGCGAGAAGGCACAGGCTGTGCACAAGAGGCCTGTTGTGGAGAAAGGCTGAGTGATGAGAGGCAGGTGCTTTATGATTACCAACACAAAGAAAGAACTTAGCAGAGAACCAATATGATTTGTGGCTATCTGGTTTTATTCTGATCTTTCTCATTCATTAAGATTCTTCCCATATAGTTTATACTGTATAATGTTTTTACTCTTTTTGAATTTATAACTACTACCAAATCTGATACAGTGCTGAATGTTTTCAAAATTTTAACAGTATCAGTTTGGAATGACAGTGCAGAGAAATTCAAAGTCATGTGGATAATAGTCCTAGAAAAGGAACCTATTCACCGAGTCTGTATCAAATACCCACAACCTGATTTTTATGACGATTTTTTTTTATGAGATTGAAAAGGCCTAAGGTTCACCAAAAGGAAATCTTGGGTAAGGAAGAAAAGTAGGAGGTCTGAGTTGATGATCGCTGCCAGTGCTAATGATGACAACAATGGCTGAAAGGATGAAAAGAACTTGGCGGAGGCAGAAGTGCTGCTGATGGTTTGGCTTTGGATTACATTGATTTTTGGAGTGCTGAGGTAGAATGTTAACTTGGTAAGACTGAGTCAGACAGAAGGGATTAGGATGGACAACTGACCCATGACTTCCACCAGAAGGATAATCCTTCTTCTTAAATCAACTGGAGAAAACTGTGATATAAATAAAATACATAGATAAGAAAACACTGTATTAGTTCTGATCTGTGCTGGTTCACACTGCTTTGGGCTAAAGGGACTCGTTGACTTGAAGGTACAGTTTTCCACCATGTTGCATCCTGAAGTTACGGATCACCACATCCCTGAATGGGTCTGATCTGTCCTTGCATACTGTACTCACCCAGCAGAGACTTCAATCATCTCTTTTGAGCAAGATCAAATTGCTCAAAGAAATTCTGTTTGTGTTTGTCTGTTCTATGAAAACGATCTTATTGTTTATCAAGAATTCATAGTATTGAAAATAAAAAAATGATGGAAATACTTATCATTATGAGCATGTGAGAGTGTGTGTGTTGGTAGTTCCTCAAAAAATAAGTCAAGAAAAACAATATCCTAAAAAATACACAATCCTGATGCCTTGTTTCACACTGACCAGGGTTTTACTTACGATTTTGTCATATTGACAATTTCATAAACATAGTTGATTAGGTTCACATTTGGCTTGAATTCATCAGATAGAAACTCTTTAAAGCCTTAATAATGAGAAAATTTTCTGATGCTTCCTGGGAAATGTTATTTATAATTAAAGGTAATATATTGACATTTTGGAGCTCAGTTGCATGTTAGGCTAACAGATTTAGATGGGTTGCATTTTTAATCTTTTTTTATTTGTTTGGAAATAATGTGATCTTCCAGGTGATTTTTTGAATTTCTTAAATGTTATAAAAGATTATGCCGGGAGCTGGGATTAATTGACAATACTGTCAACAACAGTGATTACTGCAATAGTATTGAAAGCTATTATCATTTAAATACCAAGACCTTTTATAATGGTACCTAAATTTACTACTAACATTTACATTAAATTGATGTGAGAAAATTTATTGGCAATGCACACGTTTTTTTTTTTTTTTTTTTTTGCAACAAGAAGTTAGTCTCCACTTTTAAGAAATCTTCAAGTAACAAATAATGTTGTTTTTTTTTTTTCCCTTCTTCATATCCTAGGAAGCTAGCCCAGGTACTGACCCTATTCGTGTTGATTATAAGATGAGAGAACAGGTGACCATCTTAGCTGCTTATTCATTGTTGAGATAGATCACCCAATATTTAAAATTTAGGCAAGAAAATATTTTCGTCCACAGTTTGAGAAAGTCACATTCCACTTATGGGTGGCCAGCAAGGGTAGAGGCACTTGGCCAGAAGAAGAGCAGGAGTTGGGCTGTTCATAGGACTGTGGGCATGAAGCCAAGGTAAGTGAGGAGGGGCGGAGCTACCCTTCCGGCCCTTCCCCAGTCTTCTGTCACTTCTACACCAGGCTCCAGTGTTCTCACCTCTTCCACCAAGCCTGACTCTCAACAGAACATGAGCATTTTACAATATCTATATACATGAAGCTTTTGGTGCTCACTCGAGTTCTAAACCATGACAATGAGGGAATGATGCCAGAAATAAAAACCGAAAAATGTGTGAACAATATCACACGTGTAAAAAATATGAGTTCATTGTTTAAGAACTTTGTCCTATCACTAGTGTATAAAATGCATCTGACGGGTATAGCTTTTAGTTTTTTGTTTTTTTAGGATGCTATGAGTATTCATGAGACACTGAGGTCCTAGTCTGATAATTGGTGACAATATTGTACTTTTTTATTAGTTCTGTCTCTAAATCTTTTGAAATATTTTTTCTTTTTTAAATTAATTTTTAACAGAAATGTATTTAGATTTCTTTTTCATACACTCAAGTGTGATATTTAAAGAATTTCAAAATCCTTTGTTCAGTAACACAATATTTTTCATGTAGTTTTATGGACACAACTTGGGTTCCGAAAAAGGAAATAGATTGTCCCAGTCTATAAAAGTACGAAGTAGAAGAGCCAGCGCTTGTTGTCCTCTGCTTATGACACAGAGCATCCACGTGCTCACCCAGGGATGATGACCTCATTTCTTCTCCTGCCTCCCTGCACTCCATGTCCTGTCTTTTACCTTCTTGCTCTACTTTATGTCCTGGAAGAATGACACCTTTTTCATATCACATGGTCTTTCTTATCTACTGGCTTTTGGTGGATTTTTGCTTAGTGCAGAAGAAGGAGAAGTTGAGGGTGGGAGATGGGGAGACATCTGAGAACCTTTCCTTTGCCCTCTTCATCCCTCGGCTGTGACAATAGGGTGTCCTTCCGTTACTACAGGGTTCCAGAGCCCCTTCAGCCGCTCCTCCCCGCGAGACTCCATAACTCTCCTCCTGCTTTTCCAGGCATAAAAATGTTTTTCTACTTCTTTTCTTACACCTAAACACATCTTTTAAGATAAGGCCTTCTTTAAAGTCTGATTTGGATTCTTTTTTTTTACCAAACACAGAACTGAGCAATAAATGACATGAACCTTTCTGTCTTTCTTTTCTCTTTCCTTTCTTTCTTTCTTTCTTTCTTTCTTTCTTTCTTTCTTTCTTTCTTTCTTTGACACAGGGTCTCACTCTCTAGTCTGGTCCTGACCTCATTATGTAACCTACGCTGGCCTCAAACTCACTGCAATCCTCCTCTCTCAGTCTCCTGAGTGTTGGGATTGCATGGGTGTGTCTCTCTTCTTCTTAAATTATTTGTTTCATTTTCGTGGTACTAAGGATCAAGCCAGAACTCTCTTGCCCTCTTTTGGATGTAGCTAGTTCCTTCTGATTTCTCTCCCTCAGTCCCTATAGGACTCCTCGATAACTTCCACACACAATCCACATTTTTCTTTGGCATCTGTTCCCATCTACTTGCACACATTAGGGTTAATTATCTGCTTTTTACTTCTATTTTAAAGTCACATTTCTCAAGTGTTTTTATATACCCTCTCGTTTTCTTCTACAACTGCAAGCTTTCACTAACGTGGCACCTTCACCAAGGTTGCCACTGATCTTATTTTCTCTAACTTCAGAAGATGACAGTCACTCTCTGCCCAGCAGAACACATGCTGTAATGCACAAATTCATTAAGTAATATTTGTGAAAAGTAATGCAGCTATACAAGACTGATATCTTACAATTTGATCTCTAAAAGAGGATAATAATACAGGTGTACTAGTTATTTGCTCATTGCTCGGGCAGAATTCTTGACATCAATGACTTAGGAAGGAAAGATCTATTTTAGATCACAGTTTCAGACAGTTGCGGTATGTTCACAGGTGGATAGCTGGGAACGGCAGAGTCACATGCAAAGTTGGATCCAGAGCCAGAGCCCTGGAGACAGAAATCCTCACAGCAGGTCAGAATAGAGCCAGGCCTAGGCGGCAGAGTGAAGCCAGCACGCACCCCTTCAGGTCGAGCACCGTGCGCCCACACCTTGAAGCCAGGCCCACCTTCCAACAATACACGGGTACATGAGCCTTTTGGGTGACACTCCAGATCCAAACCCCAACAACAGCCTTCTCCCAAGTTCCATAAAATCTCATTAGATCTCTGTGTCTAACACAATCAAAACTGACCAATAAGGAAAGACTGGATATTAGCTTCTTGATAATGCTTCCTGTATGTATAATGTTTTCTTTTTCTTCTGTAATTTCATGGCCAGCCTTGAAAGTACATCAGGATTTTTTTTTAAGTAACACATAATACTTTAATATGTTTTACATGTTTCAGTATTAATACAAAAGTACAATGTGTCATGCTCAAATTGGGGCAATTAGCATAATTATCAACTGAAACATTTATCATTGCCTCTTTTGCAAACAGTGAAGATACTTTCTGCTAGATATTTTGAAGTGTAAAGTAGATTAGCTTTAACTATAACTATTCCGTTGCCCAATAATATAACATCAAAAATATTTCTCCAGTCAGTTAATATTTATGTATCAGATAATCAGCTTTGCGGTTCTCTTTACTCGTGTGTTTTCTGGTTTCTGGGAACCATTGCTCTGTTTCTCTTATCCATTCACTTAGTTTCCACATATGAATAAGAACATGCAGCATTTGTCCCTCTATGCCTGGGTAGCTGCACTCAACATGATTTTTTAGACTTATCTTTATTGAACAAATACTAATCACTCGATAACATTCCACTGTGTATGCACACCATAGTTTCTTAATCTGTGCACCCCTCAATGGACAGCTAGGTTAATTTCATGTCTTGGCCGTTGTGAGTAGGGCTGTGGCTAATGCGGAAGCATAGATAGCCTTTCGTGTTCATCATAAGCTTTTAATACTACCTTTTAGTGTACAGAAACTTAAAATCCTGTAAAATGAAACATAGTAACAAATGGCTTCACCATTTTACGTGCTGCATAGGAAACCCTCATACGCTGCTCAGACTCTGCGTTTTTCTTGATTCTCCCCAAGACATGATAATTAAAATATTTTTACTCCTTTGTTAAAGAGTTGACGTAAAGCCTTCAAATATGATTCAGTAAACATCTATTTCTAATTCTATTTGTAACATTTCCTGTTTTACAGTATTGAAAATGTCACTTTTTGTGGTGGGAGTCTTATTAGATGGTAAATTCTTCTGCTTCAGTTTTGGGGATCTAAAGAGGAGCATCCATTCTTTTAGAAGATGATAACCTAGCAGGGTTAATAGTACATACTTCTTCACATTTTTTTCTAAAATACTCTTTGTCTTTTTAAAAAAAGTTCTATGAAGTTTCTCGAATTATCTTATAGATTGTTTACTTAGATAGTGTTACATTATAAACATTTAAAATTTTACAGAATATCTTCTGGTTTTTTGATATTTACTTTTCCTGGTATGTATTTAGTTTTATGATCTTGAGCTCTTTATGTGTAATCCTTTTTGGGAGGGGGTGGTGCAAGTAGCTAGCAGATGTGGATCATCAACACAGCATTCTAAAAATTGACTGTCCATCTTAGGGCTTGGTGCCGAGATATGCACAGCTGGTATGTGTGTTCCTGGATGACTCTATCTCAGAGTGCATAGGCAAGAAGCAAGCAGGCGAGCCCTACTTTAAGACACTCCCCTGCAGTGTTATATTTCCTGTTGTCTTATTTCAAGGAAACACTGGCAAACCAATGTTAGCTCAGTTCTCCTTCTGTTTCCATAAAGATAGTCACCACCAAGATAACTTCTTTAAAAAAAAATCATAACGGTTTTATTCTAAACTTAAATTGTATTCTTGCATGTGTTCAATATATCCCCACATCACAATCTAGTGGATGCTTATTAAGAATGTAATTTCTTTAATTAACAAGTAATGTTACTGTTTTTATTTCCTATTGCCCCAAAGTAAATTATCAAAATGCACAGTGGCTTGGAATAGTATCCATTACTTATCTCAGAGTCTTTCCATTAGGAGTGCACAGAGTAACAAGTATTTCTGCTGAGGCTCTTAGAAAATTGCTGTCATGACCTGGTGTGGAGATCCCAGGGCAGGTCCAGATATTCTTCCAAATTTTTTCATGTTATCACTAGAACTAAATTCCTGAGATAACAGAGCCTTGGACTTGGCTTTCCTGCCTTATCAAGGGACTCCTACATCTTCGTAGTCAGAGAGACTCTTATTTATGTTTCAAATTTCTCTGTTTTTTTTTTTTCTGTCTCTGACTTCCAGCTTGTCTTTTGAGAGATCAAGTTATTAGTTGATTAGTTGAGACCTACCCACGAAAATCTCCCTTTGGTTAACTGAAATCATTAGGAACTTTGAGTACATGTGTCAAAATCCCTTTTGCTATATGATTTAATATAGCATGGATGTGATGTCATCTGTCATGTACAGGTCACCCTCCTTGTATTAGTCAGCTTTCCTGCTGTTGGGACAAAACACCAAGCATCTACAACTCAATGGAGGAGCTTAATTTGCTTATAGTTTTAGGATTTGATCTAAGGCAGAAACAAAAATAACATGGTAGAAGGGCATGGTGGGGGCTAGCTACTCACCTCATGGCAATCAGGAAACAGGAGGGGTTGGAGATGTATCCTCTGAATGCATATCCCCAGGGTCATATCCCTTCCAACAGTAATTTTAGCAATAAGTTCATTAATGGATAATTTGAGTTTAGTGTCCCTCTGGTCCTATCAACATTCTAAGAGCACCATCTCTTAACAATATGAAACTTCTGGGAAACATTCTAGGTTAAGCCACCACTTACATACTCAAAATGAATGCGTGGGCAAGATACTATAGGCATTACAGGGACTCTTCATTATAGCTGATATTATTTGGAGTGTCCGCCAAAGGCCTCATGTATTTGGTACCTTGTGCTATTGGAAAGTGGGGCCTGGCTGGAGGGGGCGGATGCTTGGGACTTTTATTTGATGATATTATATTAGCTTGTTGAGATAGGGTGTTGTTCAAGGCAGAGTTTTCAGATTTGGGTCATTGAGTCATAGGCCAGGAAGTGAGGAAGTGGCGCCCACCCTGGGTGGAGGAGACTCAAGCGGCAGCTTGAACTAAGTAAAGGAAGGAAGAAGAAATATTGTTGCGTCCTCTCTCTGGGAAATCCCTGGCCTTGCCTCGAGTCTCCAGATGTGGATTCGCTCTTCACGTCACTTTGCTACTCTTTCTCTCAGTTTCGGTCTGCCGTGCTGTGAGCAGCTCTCTGCCTCTGCCCTGTGCCTTACCATTGCTGGGTGCACTATGAGTAGAATGTGAGAGGCCTCCAGAAACTATGAGCTAAAATAAGCCTTTCCTGCCTTGAGTTATGGATCTTGACTACTTTATCCTCACAAAGAATACATAACTAACATACACATAGCTGTGTTGGATCAATATGGATACGCAGGATCATGAAAGACTAACTAGACCACCGAAGTTCTGAATAATTTATTCTATGAACTATGTGAAATGAAAAAAAAAAAAGAGAAAGAATTGGAAACGATGTTCCAACTCAAATGGACTTTTGTTTTTCAAAGTTCATATTCAATAATCAAAACCGGCAAAGCCTCAAAATGTGGCAGAATCACATTGGTTAATTTGTCTCACTTCCTTCCTCTTTGATTTATCCACATATGCTATCTCATATCGTGGAGTTTCCAACAGTCTCTGCCACAGTTTGATGCTACTGGGCTATCACCAAGCTCTCCCAGGACGATGGGTCTCCCTGCATTTCTGCTAAGTGACCAGTGCCAGTCTCAGACCTGAGGCATTGCTTGGGCTGATGGTTCTATCACCACTATGATCTTACATAACTACAACCTCTCTCCCTGCTACTCTCTTTCAAGAATATTAACAAATTATAGCTTTGATTAACTACAGTTTAGCTGAGACCAAGGTATAATTAGTAATAATGTTTTACAAAAAATAAGACTGGGTATTGCAGTTTGAAAACATGTAATTATCTGTTCTTCTCATTACTCAAAGATTCCAGCTCATGGAATCATAAGTCCATGTCAATCTTTTGTGTGGATTCAACCTTGAATACTTTATTGCCTTCATTTTAATTAGTGTATATATGAGATACACAATGGTTCCATTGAGTTTGGGAATTATGCACACACACACACACACACACACACACACACACACACACACACACACCTTCACATTTCTTTCTACTCCCTCTTTTATATTCATCTTCCTCTTTCTTCATCCCCACCTTAATTTCAGTATGTCATCCTTTGATTGTATTATTCATTTATGCTTTTTGTTTCTCATATGAGAGAAACCATGATGATATTTAACCTTCTGAGTCTGACTCACTTCCCTATGTAAAATGGCCTCAAGTTGTCTTTGTTTACCTACAAAAGACTGTCTCTATGGTTGAATCAGACTCCATTGTGTACACATACCACATTCTTTGTAACCACTGCTTGTATTATTTCTAACTGTTAACCCAGTTTCTATCTGAGAGAAGCCCCTTTGTTAAATCTCTAAGAGTCTATCCATCTTCTACCTAATCAAGGACAGAAGAAACATTTTCTCTTCTGCTAGGCTAAGAAATCTATTTTTTATTTTCCTCATGACCTACATTTTTTCCAAGATAATTACCAATGGGAATGGGTCAATGTAATTTCAGCCCAAGACTCAGAAACATCGCAGTGTTTTAAATTGAGATCTAATAGGGAAATTCATATCTTACAGTATTTCTACATGATCCAGAATAGAGGGAAGACATCAGAGAATAGCTATGGGATTGATTATTTTAACAATTTGGAATATCTATTAAATTCTCAGTTAAAAACTTCTGCCATACACAGTCTCAGTACCAGTTCAGCTGCCTCTCCACATTCACAAAACTTGTGGTTACACAGGGATACTGTGACGGGCCACCACAACTTGCTCCAACATCTGTGTCTCCACTTCCAGCACCCACCTCCACAAAGCAGCAGGAGGATGATTATGTAACGCCAAATTAAAGACAGCTCTAACTTTCCAGCCCCATGGGCTCCAAGTCTCAATTCCCTTCTCTTAATTTTGAGTACTTGTGAATATGCAACATCACTTCCAGATTCATGTTACATTACATGCTTGAAGTTTTTCACAGATGTTGTTAAGAGTCCAAGAAATTGATTATGGGCTAATCGAGGGAGATTATCCTGATGGACCTGATTGGATTAAGTGAGTTTTTAAAAACGTCAGAGAGAGAGAGAGAGAGAGAGAGAGAGAGAGAGAGAGAGAGAGAGAGAGAGTCAGGTTTGAAGAGCTGTCCTCCGGCCTTGAAAGACCACACAGTCCTGCTTCAAACGGATGTAGAGAGTGACTTGGCTGGGGCTGGGTGTGCGGGTTCGTCTCTGAGAACAAAGAATTCTAGATGTCAGAAAGAAAGTAGAAGTGTCAGTCTTAACAACCACAAACAGCTGCCCTCTGATATCATGAAGAGATCTCCAAAGAGGACTTCAAGCTTTAGATGTTATTGGAACCCCATTTGACAGGTTGCTTTCCACATTAGGGAGATTGCACATTGGAGCCTGCTAAAATCATGCCCTTTCAGCATAGAAATTGAAATAACAAGTTAATATCTGAAAAACTACTCAATTTGTGACCAATTATTATGTGGAAAAAAGTCCCCCAAATCCCAACCTAAACAAGACAACAGAACAAAATGCTCACAAAAAACTCAGTACAGTGGTTTTGACCTTATTTATTCCTTACAAATGTATTTTTGAACCTCCAGTTAGTAAATTCTTTTTCTAAGGGAATATTAATCTACTTTTTGGCTTTCTAGTCCTATGGTGTTGGAAAATATAAATTAAAAAGGAGGAAAATAGATTCCAGGAAACAATAAATAATATCCTACATAGATAATATCTGGTGATTTCAAAGCATGTCTGGTTTTAAAAAAGTAAATGTGTGGTGATGTCCTATTGACTCAATAGCATATTATTATCCAAAATCAGTATATTCTGCATGTCTGGTTTTGCAGTTAAAAATAGGGCCATTTATAAGACATCAATAGTGCTGTCTGGGTTCAATTTTATCCAACCTAACCCAGGCTTTTTCATATATCTATCTCTGATGTGAAAAAAGTAACAGGAATATATATCGTTTTAAAACTTTTTGAACTTTAAAGATCTAATATATATATATATATATATATATATATATATATATATATATCCATGCACATAAGAGATAAGTAATGGTCTGTACCCACATGTAGTCAGAATTCTTCTTAAAAAGTTTGTCAAATTAATATTGTACACAATCAATTTCATAGCTTCTGTAAAAGGGATAAACTTCCTAACATTTGACTCATTTTTTCCTTTTATTTTTAATTGAGAGACCAGTCTAGTTGAGTATGAAACTAAGCACTCATATTCTGAATTTCCTAAAAATTTAGTATCTTTTATCATTTTACATTCTAAGGATTCGAAACTTGGGTACAGTTTAGCTAGTGGCTAGGGCTCAGTGTCTCACAAAGATACAGTTGACGGAGGCCAGACAGAGGCTGGAGAGTCTGCTTCTCAGTTTACTAGTAGGCGAGTCAGGAGGAGGCATCAGCGCCTCACCACTCAAGGCTTCTCCGTAGCACTGCTGGTGCTTTCCAGGAATAAGTGCTAGAAGACACACTGCGTGTACAAATGAGTACCTCAAAGAGAAGTCTCCCTGTCTCTGGGCTCCCTAATCTTGCACGCGGCAGGCCATCATATCTGCCATATTGTTTTAATCATAAGTGAGTCACTGTGTCTACATCCGGACCTCACTCAACAGGAGGGAAGAATCACAAAAGATGTATCAGTGACAGACACATTGGAGCCTGCTCACTACAGTGTGATGCTCTTCACAAAAACTGACCAGGGCCTCAAAAGATGCGATTTCAAATCATAACTTGACTTTCAAGGCTGGTCAAGCTGGCTGAATATATTGAAATATTATTCTTATATTTGTCTTTCGAGCCTGCCAACATTGGCTAAGATTGAGATGTGTGCACAGCCTTCTTTTTGTCTTACAATTCATTTAACACTGGGATTTTAGCTCAGAATAAAACCTCGTTTTCCAGTTTCTCCTGGAGCTAGTTAGGATATTGGAAGTGGATGAACAGAGGAAGGCAATGCTGTTTTAGTTCCATTTTTCTTTCCTTCTAATGATTAAAATGTGGACACAGAGCTTGAAGTGGGCTTCTCTGGGTCACAGGCATTAAAAAAAAAACATCCTCTGGGAATAGCAAGGCCATAGGACAGGATGAGCCCGACATCGCCCCTTGAAGGTGCCAGCCTTTAGCACTGAACTATAACATTAGGAATTTTAGATGAATCAACTATCTTTTTGTCTAAGCCAATGTCAATTCTGGTGTCTTAGGGAGGAGGCAAATTCACACTCTCTTTTTTTCCCCAAGTTTTTCCAACTATCTTAAGTTTGAAATACATTTTAAACCATAACGCAAAATATGTATAAAGTTTATCAGAAGTTATTATAAAATCAATTATGACTAGTAATGGACAATCTGATCTCTTCTGTCCTAAATTTTTCCATTTTATTCTATTATGTTATATGTATTCCATTTTATTAAGCCAAATAATGCTGGTCACTACCCACTAAATCTGTTTTCTGATTCATTAATATATCACAATGTGCAATGTAACAAGCACTGCCCGGAGTAATACAAGTGACATTGAAGTAACTTAGGTTTTTGTGAGTTTTTTTGTGGAGCAGGTTCTTCTCTACCACTTACAAAGAACCCTGGGAAAAGATTTCCTGAGAAACTTTAAAGAGTACTAACTATTTTTTAAAAATTTCCCACCATTTTTTGATACATATACGTGCAAAATTTAAGGTTTACAGTGAAGTTTAGCATTTTGTGCACATACATATCTTGTCAAGGTGACAAGGACTTTGCCACTCTCCTTTTGTCCCTTCCCCTCCGCACTCCTCCCTTCCCCCCCCCCACCCTATCCCCCTGGTTCACTTTGTTTTTCAGTTGAAGTTCCATGAGATAGTTGTGATCTGGGACTCTCATATCAGAGACCATTCGACGTTTCACCTTCTGCTTCTGACTCACTTCACTAAGCATGATGTTCTCAAGTTTCTTCCATTTACCTGAAAAAGCTTCCACACTGTTGGACTTTATAGACGCATAGTATTCCATTCTGTATAAATATGACAGTTTGTGTATCCATTGGTCTGTTAATGGGTATTTTGGTGATTTCCATATTTTAGCTATTGTTAGTTGTGCTGCTATGAACATGGGTATACATATATCTCTGTTATGTGTTGTTTTGACCTCATTTGGAAATTTTCCCAGTAGGGGTGTTGCTGGATCGAAGAGGATATTTATTTCCAGTCATTTGAGAGATCTCCATACTGCTTTCCAGTGTGGCTGTACGAATTTACATTCCCACCAGCAGTGCAGGAGGGTTCCTTGCTCCCCACAGCCTCGCCTGCACTAGTCTCTATTTGACTTGTTGATATAGGCCATTCTGTCTGGAGTGAGATGGTATCTTAGCGTTGTTTTGATTTGCATTTCTCTCATGGCTAGGAATGTTGAACATCTTTTCATGTATCTATTGGCCATTTGAACTTCTTCATGAGTGAACTGCCTCTTCATTTCATTTGCCCACTTTTCAATAGGATCCTTTATTTTGGTAGGCTTACTTTTCTTCAGCTCCCTGTATATTCTAGTTATGAGCTTCCTATCTGAGATGTTGGTAGTGAATATTTTTTCCCAGTCTGTTGATTCTCTTTTTACAATGTTGATAGTTTTGCTGTGCAGAAAATTTTTCATTTGACAAGATCCCTTTTGTTAGTAATGGGGATAGTTTCTTTTGCTTCTAAAAGTAGTAACAACTTAAAATTTTTACCACATCTTCTCTGTTAACAATTACAGGAGTTTATTATTATTTAAATTCCAGTTCAAATGTTGTTTAATTTTTGCTGATATTGTTTACTTTGGAAAGTGGACCTAGGATTTTAGGTTGAATAGGTTTTGTGCTACTTATATCTTCGAGAGCAATAGTCTATCAGAACACACAGGAAAGCAAACAGATTAAAATAAAATGTCCTCCTCCGCCAACATCTTCTTTTGTTCCCCCTCTCTTCCTTTCCTTCCCTAGCATCTGGTAATATTCTAAAGTGAAGGGAGAAAATGTAATTACCACTACTGTAATCCAAGCATAATGGTCATGAGATAATCAAATAGTAAATGCTTATGTGTTTGCAGCCAAGATATTAAGAGCACAATATTTTAGAAGCATTGGTATAGTGTGGACTTTGTTTCTATTTTATTAAGTATCCTGGAGCAAAATACTTCTGTATGTCAGAGCAACAATAGCAATAAAAAAGTCATTTCAGCAAATACACCCAAATTTGGACCTTTTTTATTATAGACCATGGGTTTTAATATAAAAACGTACACTTGATAAACATTGTAAATCTGAAATTTCTGTAGCAAACTAGCCCATATTTACTGTCACATATTACAATGAGAAACTCATACAGCTTTAATGCTCAAAATCTCGTTGTCACATCCAATATCTCTGACATTTTAAAGTAACTGATCTATCACAGTTTTTTTTTTCCAAACTAAAATCTTAGAAATATATTTACTTGGCTACTTTGTATTAACCTGACTCTGGCTGGGGAGAATTTCCTTATCTCAAAAGTGGCAGGAATGTGGCCTTGTAACAAGTATCTTAGAGGAAAGAGAGTTCAGAAGGTACAAAATTATTTCTTATTTTGGTGGAGAGTATTTGTGGACATTTGATGCAGTCAAAGATCCAGAGTTGAAAATGATAATAAAGATTCAGATGACTTTAACCTAAAAAAATTAAGGCCCATCAGTGAGTTGTAAATAGAAAGGGGAACAAGGTGAAGTATAAAACTCCTAGTCCCTGCTTTTTCTGTATTAATCACAGTTCCCTTTAGTATTTATCTCCTTGGAAATGGAACCACACACATTTAGAATATCTTACAGAGGATGGCAGAAAACAGGCTATTTAAGTAGTGGCCAAGAACACCCTGATGTTCTCAGCTACAAATTGAAAGTGAAGGTTACTTTCTTGTAGACTTTATCTTAAAGCAGTAAAACAGGTAACTGCAGCTACAACTGCAAGTATTGATTTTGTAATTTCAGCAAATTAAGAACAAGACAGAAAACCTATTAAACCTTTCCACTGATTGCCAGGGTACTTTTTGGTAATTCTGAAGTTGACATTAAAATTACATATACCTGTCTCTTTAAAGTAATGCATAAACATTAAATAGAAGATGCTTTATGTAATTTTGGTAATATGTGTATTTTTACCTCCTGAATGTGGAATTTTCAAAGCTCAATATCATGAATGTTAAAGAGCTTATCTAATTTTCATATGTTGAGCTTAAATTTAGATGTAAATTTGTTACATTTTAAGAAATCAAACTTTCTCAAAGACTGAGAGGATTTTTGTATTACAAACTGAAAGAAACTCTGATAATAACATTACACATCAGAACATTATAACTCCAATACTATAGATTACAAGAGCTACTGCAATGGGATCCGATTATATTCTTTGTGTATTAGAGTGAAAAAACCTATTTAATAGTGTTATGAAATATGCAAACTTTAAAAATGGGTCTCTAAAATTTCTTAAGTCAATATATTAAAATTTACATTGATCATCATGGCAGAGGAAACTCATGAAAAATTTGATATATTGATGGATAGCTTACAGCTAAAACAAATTTAAACTCCACCTCAGCTGCCATTTTTCTTATTCGGTAGATAACAGTGAAAAAAATAGAATTTGAAAAATCTCCTAAACCAAATGAAAATCTAACCAATTGAGACAATGTTAAGGTTATTTATTGATTTCACAGCACATAAACTTATTTCTGGTTTTTAAAAATAAATTTAATATCTTTTCTTCAGCTTGTCACTGTGTTAATGTGCTAGTATTCAAGAAATACACAAAAATGTGTATTAGAAGAGAAAAAACATTTTTCTTGTCTATTTTTAAGAACAAGGAATCCTTTCCCAGAAGCTGTTGATAATATTCCCATTCCCATTTCATTGACATGAATTTCACCAAATTTTATGACTTTGAGACTTTTTGATAAGAAGAATGGAATAACCAAAAGTGTCTTAGAAACTCGATTAAAATTCACCTACCAAGGTTAGGATGAAGACATTCTTCAGAGATACATGATTCTATGCATAAACTGATTCATTTTTTTGTATTTAAGAAAGAGGATTGGTTTTGAGTAGTAGTCAATCAGTGTCTGCCAAGGAGTTCATCTTTAAACTGAGTACTCTGATAAGAGATGTATAGTGCTTTTGAGGAATTACAGATATTTGCAGTAGGGTAATTTGGATGTACACTCATAAACTGAAAGCAGTAGGAAAATTGTCTGAAACAGCTTAAGCAATATAGACAAAAGGTCATCTATTTTCCAAAAGAAGAATAAAAATGTATGACACATATCTTTTGTGATGATATTTCAAAAAAGTTAGATAACTTATCAAAAGTGTAATTGAATCACTCAGACATTCCTTTTGCAGCTTTTGAAACTCACTCCCTTCATCTCCCCCCTTATTTTATTTCTGCTTTATTGCTAGTTTCTCAAAAGTTTGCACTTATGCCATCATTTAGTATGGCTACATTTAATCATCTTGCTCTACAGAAAAGCAGATTTTCTAACAATGACGAGCAAGGTCACTTAGTTTTGGAATGTTATTGGGAAATAAATGGGTTAATCAGGTAATTCCTCCTCCCAAGAAAGAAGGTAAAACAGGGTTACAGAACATGTTTCAACTAAATTTCAAATGGGTGACATTGCAACATGAAATTTCTTAAATACTCTTAAATTTTTGATTCTCTGTCTGGAAAATAAGAGAATATTTAGAATTTTGTGCAGTAGATCACTCTGATCCCCCATAGCAATAGTTGGGTTTCATCCAAGCTAGCATTTTGGAGAAGGCAGGAGTTCCACCTCATTGTCCTTGACACATTTGTTACTCCATGTGTAAACTTTCATTTACAACTCACTATAGGTTTAGCTCTAGAATAAGCATTTTAAAAAGTGGTATGAATTAAGTAATTGTTTCCATTCATCTTAGGTTCTATTGCTGAAAAAAATGTAGCTTAGCATGATGTTCTCAAGTTTCTTCCATTTGCCTGTAAAAGCCTCCACGTTGTTGGACTTTATTGATGCACAATATTCCGTTGTGTATAAATACCACAATTTGTGTATCCACTGGTCAGTTGATGGGTATTTTGGTGAATTCCATATTTTAGCTATTGTTAGTTGTGCTGCTATGAACATGGGTATACATGTATCTCTGTTATGTGTTGTTTTCACCTCTTTTGGAAATATTCCCAGGAGGGGTGTTGCTGGATCGAAGGGGACATTTATTTCTAGTCTTTTGAGACCTCTCCATACTGCTTTCCATAGCGGTTGTACCAATTTACATTCCCACCAGCAGTGCAGGAGGGTTCCTTTCAATGGTCTCTCTGATATGAGAGTCCCAGAGCACAACTCCTATGGAACTTAAAACGAAAAAACAAAGTGAAACAGGGGGGTCAGGTAAGGGAGGAGGGAGGGAGGGGAGGGTGGGAGGAGGGACAAAAGGAGAGTGGGAAAGCCTTTGTCACCTTGACAAGATACATATGTGCATAAAAGGCTCAACTCCATTGTAAACCTTAAATTTTGCACTTGTACATATCAATAAAATGGGGAAAAATTAGCTTAGAGGAAAGCTTTATTTTGGCTTATGGTTAAAGAGGTTTGGGTCCATGGTTACTCAGCTCCATTGATTTTTGTCCTTGGGATAAGGCTGAAAGATCATGGTGGAGTGGGGTAGTGGAGGGAATCTGCTCATCTCCTGAGAGCCACAAGGCAGAGAGGAGGGTTTGTGCTGGTGGGTTTCTACCTGCCTGTTCTTCTTTTCCACCCTCACTTCAGCCTATCGGATGGTGCCACACCCAGTCAGAGCAGGTGTCTTCCTTGAGTTGTCCCAAGTGCCAACCACTTCTGGAAACAATCTCATAGACACACCCAAAATTGTGTGATTAACTAATTTCCTAGATGCTTCTCAACCAAACAAGATTAACCACCGTACCTGTCTTTAATTATAATGGAGTTTGGATGTAGATAGGGCGGTTATGGTAAGAAGTTTACATCCTGGTGCAGAAATAAGGAATTACTTTGTGGAAATAAACTTTCTACTTTAATATTTGACTTAGATTAGCATTTCTCTATGTCTCCCTTCGCCTTTTCTAAATGTCAACGATGGGTATCAATAAAGCATGGAATTATACAAAAGTGGGAAACACAATTCTTTCTCACTAGAAAGAAACAACCCCTAATATATAAAAGATTATTAGAAAATGGGTGTAAAAAGGGAAAACTAATGTAGATTCCTCAGAATATAGAGTAGTCTTAAAGTGCTACAAATATTTTTCCTAAGTTTTATTGTCTCAAAAATTGTTTTTACATATTGTATTCAAACATTATGTAGTAATTATCAGAAAGATAATTTTATTGTTGAGTAACTATTCCAGAATTTTTTGTTACTAGAGGTATGCTATCAAGGTATTAGATTATGAAAACAAACACAAATGTTTTGGATGTCAACATATTATCAGAATCAACTTATTTTTAATCATATATTTTGAAAATTAAAAACATAAGTAGCTCAAGTGAGTCTTATTTATCAACTTATTAGTTGATAAATTCAACATAAAAGTAACCCTCAAGCATCTGTAGATGAAGACATTTTGTCAATGTCTTTAATGAGGTTAGGTCAAAAGGTGGGATAATTCTTGTAGCTTCATATACAGCATATAACCTCTGAAGTACTCAAGTCTCAAGAAAATTTTAAAGTGGAAAATCATATGTTTTAAATACTATCAAATGACATTTATAAATGCAAGATAAAATTAATTAATAAAATACAATTTGATAAAAATTTTCTGAAAAGTTCGTAAGAAAAGTCTTAGTGTGAGGACATAAACACAAACCAAGTGGCCATTATATTTAGCAAAGTTTTTAATTTGGAAAAAATATGTTGAAAACATTTCACTAAGGTTGAGTCTGTTTTATCATTGAAAAGTACCCAATAAGTCTCCATTTTCCATGGAACAATATGAGAAACTAAATTTGTTTGTCAATGTAAGATATTATGACAGCTTGACTATCATTTGTCTATAACACAACACAAACAGTACATTTTTAGAGCACAACAATATGTAAATTGTGATCGTTGACCCAAAAGGAGAAATACGTTTGCTGCAAGTCCTCCGTATAGGTCTATGTCAGATTATTGTTACACAGTACAAGAAGCTGGTGTCAATAATATCTTTTCAAGCACCATATATACCTACTTAGGCCAGGTAGAATTATGGAACAAAAAATAAAGTTAAACATTGATTTCTTTTGTACATATCATTTGATACATTCTGCTGTATTTTAGCATTTTTTTGTAATACATGGGATTAGGAAATGACACTATCAAGTGCTACTCCCCAACACTAAATATATATATATATATATATATATATATATATATATATATATATATATATACACTTTTTGAGCAAGAGCCTCCCTAAGTGCCCAGACTGGCCTTGAATAATGTGCCATCTGCTTCCTCAGACCACACAGTAGCTGAGATTAAGACATAAACCATCGTGACTGAAGTGAACTTTTCACAACATGATACTCCAGAAATTCATTATTATGCTATCATTTCAAAGTTATCATTCATTCTAAAGTTATAGTAAAAGTATCCTGTGAATGTCTACAATTTTGTTTTAACAATCAATTGTTGAGCTTTTTCATGTATATTTAGAAGCCTCTTCTGGTAGAGGAGGAAAGGACTAAAACACACTAAAGAAAACAAAGAAGAAAAAGAGCCTCATTGAAGAATAGACTAATTTAATTAATTTGCAATTAATATGTCTTTATATGTACTTGTACATTTATATATGTGACTTATAATTAAAACAATACTTGCTGTAAAATAGCTAATATGTAAAAATTAACCAAGAAGGAAACTTTAAAAATCTATAAAAATAATATTTGATGTCATATCTTAGAAAAGTATAAATCTGCTAGCAAATGGGATAATAAGTTGAAAATCCAAGCTTCTATCAGATTAATGGAAATTCAGGTGTGGGGGTTCTTAAAATAGACAGTTTAAAGAAATTGTTGCCTACATTCTGACCATTCAAAGGAAGAGGCACAGTGTTTGGAGGGTCTTTTGAGTTTTGGAGACATGTACTATCTGAGAAAAGGGCTCAGGTAATTTTTCCCTTCTCATATTCAGAGTTGAGTCTAGGGCTTCACAACGGGATGCCAGCACTGTGCCACCAAAATACAAAATCTCCATTTCTTTTTTAAAAAGTTTATTTGAAAACGAATTTTTGCTAATTTTCTCAGGCTGGCTTAAAATTTGCTAGTCTCTTGCCTCAGCCTTCTGAGGAGCTGGGATTACAGGTGTGGAACAGAGTATCTGATAGATTTTCTTAAAAAGGAATCTGTAAGGTTTTCAGATAGGAGACAAATGCAGAAAAAAAGGAAATTCAAATCAAGCTTTTGTGTAGGTTGTCTGAGATCTTTAATGACCAATAATACCTCAAATGTGTTTTGCACTTCAAGGTTCTTTAAGGATATTTCAAGAGCTGCAGTAAGGGGAAAAAAAAAAAGAAAAACATTGGGAAAGTTAAAGATTTGCAAAATCTTATCATTTGTTATATTAGGGAAGAAGCTCTCGATTAATGAAGTCAGTTAAAGACTGATAATCTAATCAAAGAGCATCACCCAAATGTAAGTTGCCTACTGCTAAAATAATGTTTTTTTTTTTGTCTGACTATGTTATGGTTTGAATCTGGAATGTATCCCCAAAATGTCATGAATTTAGAAAATGCCTGAAATATTAGGGAACTCTGCTTATGAGTAGATTGATGCATTGATGACTTCCTGTCCTGTTAGGAGATGGGGCCTTGTTGGTGGGACAGTCCCCTGGGGACATGGTCCACAAGGGTTCACTCCTGCTCTCTCTCCTCACTTCCTTTCCACCACACTCTCTCTGTGTTGCTATCCCTACACCAGGTGGTTGCACTGTGCTGCCATTGGCAGCGGACCTTGAGAAAACTGAGATTTTCTCTCCACCTTGAGCTAAAGTAAATCTCTCCTCCTTTAAGCTGTGGGTTTGGAATATTGTGTGCCAGTGATGAGAAGATGAGTCAAGCAATTTAGTTATTAAGTTAGGCAATTACTACCACTGAAATTCTCATGAGAGATGAGATTCAAATAGACCCAGAAGACACAGGAAATTTTATAAGCCGTCGGCACAGAAACCCATGATGTCCTCATTTATTGCTCTGTTGACCCTTTCTCTACACTCTTGTCTAGCTTTTGGACAGCCCCGTAGCCATGTAACAAAAGAGGAGCCTGGGAAGACCGGTTTTATACATCCGTCACCAGTGTGTGCTGGCTGTAGACAGACTAGATGTCTGTAGTCTAGATTTTCCCGTGGTTCTACCAACAGTAATATTCAAAAGACATTGTGAAATAAATCTTTTTAGTGGACAGAAGTTGAGCACGTATGAGACTGGGTTTTTCTCTGGGGAGTAGAATATGCTTGGTAGTAGAAACTAACAGATGTTGCTGTTTCCACAGAAGCTATAGAGTCAGGGCTGGAAATCAAGCAATGGTGGCTGAAGTACTTTTTTGCTATTTTAGCTAAAAACCCTTTCGCATAATGACTCATTATAATCTCCCAGCCTTGGGATTTATTAGTACAGAATCTCTTTTCCAAAGGAAGAAGTTTCCATCAAAGAATACAGATGTACAGCCATTAAATTGGAACTGAGGCTGCTACATGGGCATTTGTAGCTTCTCATGCCATATTTTAACATAATTTTTTGCTTATTAGTATCAATACAAATGTGCTAACCCAATAATGAATGAATTAATGAGAGTTTAGATCTATTAGCAGTAACATCTTGAATTACTTCACCAGGTTAAAAAGTCCAAAAGAATCAAGATGTTTGTAGAGGTTAAGGGGATGATGAAATAAAAAAGCTATAATTATTAAGTTCACTCTTGACAGCAGTTTCAAAAGGAAAGATTGTAGCAACTGTCTAATTTTATGTTAATGGTATACTATAATTTTTTCAACTTAGAGGGATATTAACAAATTAATTAAAAAGGAGCTGGAGCAAAGTAAAATAATCGACTGATGATCATACAATTGGATGATGTCAGAAAATTTAATTGTTGACCTTGAAAATCTCCTCACATGTTTCTTGTACCATACTGTGTTGTTGCACTGCTAGCGTCACATTGAAAGAGGACACAAGAGAAGACACCTTCCAGGCCCAGGGCCCACCGCAAGGATGCTGCTTGTCTGGTGTCAAGACATAACGCAAGTGGTCTTTCACTAATGGGAGATGTGAAGGTAAGTTTCACCATCTATCTTAAAATGTTGAACTGAGGCTCAAGCCTGAGAAAGAAACATGGGAACTCATTAATCATCAGAGTACATCTATATTTAGTTTATTCAGATTAATAAAGACTTCATCATTTGCCAAAAATAACCATTTGGATATTTGTGTACTATTTTTATAAGTTGAGATTTCATTATAGTGATTTCTTTTAACTGAATAAAGAGCAGCCTACAAGAAAAATGAAACTTCATTAATAGTTTCTAATTGACATTCCCTCAGCTGACGAAGATGACATTGGCATCATTCAGTTCCCCCTTCTTCAATACCAAATAGCACAGCACACACTAAATAATACCATGATAATGGTACCTCAGAATTTGCTCTTTATTTTTGCGTGAATATACTTACTTTAACAACTTCACAACATTGTATGTAGCTATCTTCCATTGACCATTTTTTTTTTACTTTAGACATTTCAAAAAATATAAAATTACAGCAAGCATATTTGTGTCATCTTTGTACAAATTAATACGTAGTACCTTAGAAAATTTCAAAGTAAGCTCCTAACTACATTACTGTGGAATATTTTTAGTCTTTCCACTCAAATGTGAGTTAGAACTGATACATTATATCCATATCATTTAAATTTTCAATGGCATAATTTGCTTATTCCGTTAAATCCTTCAGTTGTGTTCTGTAATTCTTTCTACATAAGTTTTCATGTTTCTTGTTCAGCTCATTTCTAACTATGTCACATTTTTGTTGTTATTCTGAATAGATTTTTGTTGTTCTATTACATGTTCCAATTAGTTATTGCTATGTAAATAAAAGCTATTGATTTCTATATGCTCATTTGAAATGGAGCCGTCTTGAAATATCTTGTCCAAATATGATCCTTTTATTTGGATATGATCCTTTTATTTGTTTTAGATCTCAAGGATCTGAAATTCCTAAAATTTTAAGGAGTGAAATACAACAAAACTGACTTGTGTACATGTAGCATTCTGTAATCCAAATCATGTTGTAAGACTGGTTTAATTGCATTTTGGTCAAATATTATTCTCGAGTACTGTTTACAGACAGTTTAATTCTAATGAGGCCTTATATAATTTCCTAATTTTAGTTGTTTTCAATTCGTACTGCTTTGTCTGTTATTGAGAGCTTCTCCCGGTATAGGCTTTAGTCTTGAAACACCTGGAGTGCCCAGTCAGCTTCAACTCTCAGCATACTCTACTCCAAAGATGTTTCCATCTTACAGAATCTATTGTAGACACACAGCCCTGAATTTTCTATGCTTTTGCTATTATTATCTGCTCTGTCTACTCAATTCTTAGAAAAATTTTCTTTTTCCTCAGTGTTAAATGAGAAAACCAGGGCTGGAGGAATGGCTCAGCGGTTAAAGCGCTTGAGGAAGCGCTAAGCCAAGCGCTAAGTACCTGAGTTCAATTCCCCAGCACCACATAAGCTGGGCGTGGTGGTGCACGCCTGTAATCCCAGTACGCAGGAGGCTGAGACAGGAGGATTGCCCTGAGTCCAAGGCCAGTCTGGGCTCTGAAGTGAATTCGGGACCAGCCTGGACCACAGAGCGAGACCCTGTCTCAGAAAAAAAAAAAAAAAGACCAAAAACAAAAACAAATGAGAAAACCAGCTCATATGGAAATATTACCATGGTTTCTTTAAAAGTTTGTACCTGTGTCTGTTGATGGGATTATGTCAATTTGATGGAGTTAGGACCCATACGTCCGTTAGGATTAGGATTTGTCAACCACCCTAGACCAGGGTTTAAGAACTTATCGGGATTAGAGTGTGAGTCGTTTGTGGGCTGGCCAATGAGAAAAGAGCACCCACCCAGATGTAGGAGGGCCGACTGGAACTCCAACGGTATAAAAGGGAGGAAGAGGGACAATTGCCTGGATCTTCCTCTGTGAAAGCTCTTGCCTTCGCGATTGTCTATGGACACCGCAGATCCCCAGCACAGATTCGTTCCCGTCTCAACTTGTGCCTGTCTGTCTGTTGCTGCCTTTCAGTCACCCCTGATCTTCAGTGGCCGATCTTCACCTGAGATCTACAGCAGATTCTCACCTCACCAGCTGTTCAGCAGTCCCGGACGGGAGATCTACTGTGTGGCTGAGCAGCCATCTTGGACCACCTCTATCATTTGACTTGTAAGCCTTCCTAATAGACCCTTTTGTGTTAAGATCTGTAAATTCTGTCTTTTGAAAGGAACCCAAACTAATACAGTACCTATAATATTAGGTATGATTTGGTCGTTTGTTTTTGTTGCAGGCAAAGGCAGCTGGCTACCTGAGTTCCAAGACAGAAGAGAAGGTAAAAGGTTATCTTCCATATTTTTAACCTAATCTATTTTCTGTGTGTTCTATGAGAACAAGTTGAACAGCTTTTTGTTAATTCCACTTTATATTTTCCTTTTCCACTGTTAATTATTTTGAATTGCTCCATAGTGAATCAAACATCTGTCTCAACTTACAAGGCATATAACATGATTCTTAAGTATCAATTTAAATTTAATGACTTTTCTGTTTGCTTCATTTATTTGCTATATTTTATCTGCTAGACTTTCTTTATTCTTTTAAATGTAGACTCTAAATCATTTAGTTGGCCTTGCTGTTTCTGTCAGGAAAAAAATCACTTAAATATTTTTTTTCTTGGAGAATGCTCAGTCTTTGATACACAAGATACATTATAAAAGCCCATTAAAATCAGTATACTGTTGCTTTTCTCTTGTGT
Organism: Ctenodactylus gundi; assembly: GCA_004027205.1. Lineage (NCBI taxonomy): Eukaryota > Metazoa > Chordata > Mammalia > Rodentia > Ctenodactylidae > Ctenodactylus > Ctenodactylus gundi. The sequence continues at coordinate 486,071 of PVKB01000879.1, forward strand.
ATAATCTTTGTATGAAGACTGAGCTGAACTTTTAACCTGATGACAGCACATATAATACCAGCTGCATAAAGTTTTATTTTTCAAAAAGTTTAATGACTACTATGGTTTGGATTTTAAATGTCCTCCAAGGCCCAAATTTTGAAGGTTTATCAATAGCTGCAGCTCTACCGTGAGGTTGTGAAATCTTTGAGAAGTGGGGCCTAGTTGCAAGGTAGTTATGTCACCGAGACTCTTCTTGTTTGTTTCCTGGCTGTCGTGAGGTGAGAAGCGTTTAGTACCACAATATTCAGTCAAACCATAGGTTCATAGGCAACGAGGCCAAGTGACCATGTTCCAAGGCTTCTGAAATATCTTGTTTCTTTTTGCTATAGTGAAAGCGAACCGACATAACGATTATTGGTTGATCTCACTTCCATAAATACAATTCCGATATATTTAGTACTTGTGGGACTTCAAGATTAAAAAGTTCATGTAATTGAACAGAATTTTCAGAACTGGAAATTTAAACAAGTAGGAAAGTATAATCCACTTTCTGGGTAGAATGCAACTCTACAAGCCATTAAGCTCAAATCAAATTGAAGAAAACATTTATTTAGAAATTTATTTTCCATTAGGCACATACATGTCTCCAATTTGCTTGTATTTTGCATTTAAAAGGAGTTACTGTGGTTCAGGTTTCTTTTTTTCTCTCTCTTTTTCTGCGTTTCTACTTTTTGTCAAAGCTTAAAACATTCTATTTCAAAGACAACACTGGAAGTTCTCCAGGGAGTGGTGTCGTTCTATTGAGTAATCTTTGATCAGATTGTAATGAAAAAATCCCTGCAGGTGATATAAAATGTGTACATATATTTGAATACATAAAATATGTATTTTTTATTTCATCCATCGTTGACACTTCTAAATCTGGACCTCTTTAGCATGCTGGCTCCAAAACGATTGGATCATCTTGGGGGTAGATTTCAAAAGACTGACAATTTTAGAAATTGATTGTGAAATAATTACATTTATAAATTCTTTTGTAACCATAGGGTAAATCTCAGTAGTAATAATGAACACTGTTACTATATGAAGTATATAGAAATATTGAAGAATATAAACATTTAATTTTAAAGAGATATAATGATCTGTTCCTTTAAACATGTTTAAATATTAAGCATCATGATAATCACCAGCTTAAAGTACTGAAGATTAATACATATTTTTACTAAGGGAATTGAAAGGTGACTTATGTATAAACGAAGCATGTGACAACACCTCTCTCAAGCTTGAACTTTCCTGAATTTTCTATATACATATGTATGTGCATGCACATAGGTATAGTGTGCTTTTTTTGTAGGGTTGTATTAGGTTTTCAAAGGAAAGCAAAGATACCAAAAATCAGAATTATTGCTTGATGTCATTTCTTAAATTATTTTTCCTGAGGCTACATTTATACTTGGATTGTGTTATTTTCATAAGCAAGAGCTACTGAACACCATGTCTAGAATTTCAGACAGTTGCCGTGGCAATATGGTGCTAAGCAGTCAGAGCTAATAGTGAGCTTCAAGTTCATTTCTATTTATTTATAAAGACAGAAATTAGAGTTTAAAACATCTCCTTATATCACCTGACCTTAAAAGTCACATTGGAAAGACTTATTTCATAGACACACACGTATGCATGCACGCGCGTGCACACACACACACACACACACACACACGCACACAATAATATAATAGAAAATTTATCTTTGTTGAGCAATATATAAGAGATCCAACTTTTACAAAGGTGTAGGACTTAATACAACCTTCAAGCTTTTATTTTACTTTTTTTCTATCTGTTATACTGGGGACTGAACCCTGAGCCTTTGCATTGAACTTCATGTGTTATTTATTTATTTATTTATTTATTGATAGAGGGTCTCACTCTGTAGCCCAGGATTATCCTGAACTCACTAAGTAGCCTTGGATTCAAAGCAATACTCTTGCCTCAGCCATTAGAGTGCTGTGACTATAGACATGTACTACCACACCTGGCTTATATGATACTGGGGAATTAAACTTAAGGTCTTGTGCTATGTCTTGGCTTTTTAAAGTTTTGATTTTGAAGTAGGATTCTCTACATTCCTAAGTTGTCAAGACTGGGTTCAAACTTAGGATTCTCCTGCTTCATCCTCCCAGAGGTCTGGGGTACAGATTGGAATCACCAGGCCCTGATCACAAATTTTGTCATTAAAATGAAAATACATTTATAAATGAATAATTAGTATCATATGGAATACCATATTTATGCTCATTTTTCTGTTGAGAGAGTCTAGAAAGTCGTGGATATTTGACAAATTCCTCTCTCTTTAGGGAGACATCTCACATCCATTGCAGATATATGACACGTGCTATTTTTAATACACTGATTTTGACAGGTTGAAACTATGGAAACTATTTGTCTTGCGTTTTTTTAGAAGCTTCTTCCACCTACTTTGTGATGCACTAAAAGTATATCCCATTGTCCTGTATTCTGAATGTAACTTATCACTATTCTTTTCAATCTTAAAAATGTGCAGAATATTTCTCGAATGTTCTTCTCTGCATTAACTTTGCTCTAATATTTTATAATTTTACATACTTCCCAAAAATAAAATGACATGATTTTTGATTATCACTAATGAATTTTACATCATTAATTTGACATTAAATATAAAGATTCTAATCCAAAGAAAACATTATGATTAGGTTATAAAAGTGTTCCTCTTAGGAGAGGAACTGATTTCACTCTAAAACTACCTGTGTATTTCTATGTAAATGCAATATCTACATGCATGTATCCAAAACCATATATTTCAGACTTTATCCCTGATCCCACCAATTTTCTGTTTACATATTTTTATTTTTATACCTGAGATTTTGCTTGGAAAATTGTTTTGGTAATATTATCATCAAGCACTTTTATCCATGGCATGTTATTTGTTAAAACTCACTTTAAAAGCTTAAATTGCATGAATACTTTATTTAAATATTACATTATTCTAGAGTGCATCATCTCAAAATTTCACCGATAAGAGTAAATTTGACATGAAAAGTCTCATGTGGACATCTCTAGGTCTGATTTATTGTTTGACTAGGTTACATGAGGTCACAGCTGTGTGCCCTAATGTGGACATTCTCAGTATCTTCATGCATATTGCTGACACAGTTTCTATAAAGTCCAAGCAACTTATAATTACTTGAAGGGCTAAAAACATACTGTTTTGAGCATCATGCATCAGCATCAATATTTCAATACATTTTTATTTATTCTACACCTTTTATTAGTTCTTTCTCCATGTATGAAACTATTCTGTTGCTTTTATGTGCATTTTTGTTTTTACTTAGTTAAAAAAAAACAATTCCAAATATCTCTTGGGCACTATTTTCCTTCCTTTCCTTACTATTTAACGTTACAATAATATCTAAAAAAGAAAAAGAAAACTAGAAAGGAGGTTTTTGAGAGTGAATTAGTCCTGTCACCCTGTCAAGTTAACAGAGGCAAGAAATCCTTCAAAGTCAGCAAAGTGCTGGTCACCCAAAACCTTCCCACTCTCGTTAGATACATGGAAGATCATTTCTGCTCTAATTGTGTCTCATTCTCAAAAATTAGCATCTAGTTTAGTCTGTTTAATTTTTCATATCCTTTTATGTTCATTTTAGACTTGCTGCTCCCAAAGTCTCATTACAATCTTGATTAAATTGGTGAAACTTAATTGTGAAAGTATAAAATATACTATCTTCAAGATGTTTAATTACTTATTTCCAGAACATAATATGCTCCCCCTTCAATTATTTTCCTTTATTCTTTTTGAAATTCTGGAGGAGAGCTGCTGCACAGCGAGGGCTTGCTTCACCTGAGAGCCCCAGGAGACCGGAAGTCAGGGTCATCAGCAGGAGGAGATGCATGCCTTCTGTACACACATGCAGTGTCTACTCTACAAAGAGTAGACAAAGAAACCGACTTAAAAGCCAGTAAACCTCACTCAGGGATCTTTGGGGCTGGCCTGGCCATCCTAACCAAGAAGCTGATTAAGATGAGTCTTTTTAACTCGAGACTGCCAGTCACCAAAAGCTAGTCTTGACTGTCTTTTGCGTGTTATTATTCATAGCAATGCATGCTATTGTTAATAGCAAGTAAAAACTACTGAGGCTTCTCTTTGCTAGGGAAAAAAATAACACAGGAGAACATAATGTAGAGATGCAGCAGTGAACCCTGGAAGGATGTAAGAGATAAAATGCAGAGAGCATGGGACTCTCCCTGTACGATAGCATCTTGATGCTCACCAAACTGCTCTGTGTAAAAGACCAGAAAACATTTTCAAATGAGAAGGTGAGGAAGTAGTTGAAGTGAAATCAATTTATTTGATTTTCTCTTTTTTCCGTATTCTGATACAGTATGATCAACTGAATGGGCTATAGTGGGTCCACTTCATTAAAATATAGCATGTGCTTTGAGAACCTACTTCCTATAGTTAAAATCTAGCCTAACCATTTAAACTTGGTAAATTTGAATTGCATGTTTAATATTTGAAACTCATTATCCTTCTATATGTATTAAAATGGAAGTACATGTGTACAAAAATCTTGTAGTGTATAAGAGATATGAGATAATACATACTAGTTCTCTTTTTACTCCAAAAAGCCAGGGAAGTGTTCTACCACTAAGTCCTATCCTTAACCTACACATAAATATTTTAGAAAACCACTTAGTATAGTGTATGTTATTTACTGTCATCATTATCATAGCAATTACTGGAGATTAAAAATGAGAACTAGGACAATTGTAAACAAAATGAAAAAGTAATTCATTCTCCTTACACATCTCAGTGTTAGAATGAATGCTTTTGGACCTTATTTCCTTATACTCCAAATTTCTTCCTATGATATGATCACATCCCTTTCTCGTTTTCAAATCAGAATGTTTGCAAAATATTTAAAGTATAAAGATCCCGAGTCACTGTGTAGGGTTTAGATAGAATGTACGATGTACACTACTTCAAATTAAGCTTTGTAACCAATAAACTCACAGACAATAACAAAACACTATTAAAATACTTGATTCTCAAATTTAACATAACCATTGTATATCAAAAATACATACCAATAAAAATAGGAAAAGAAAAGGTATATTTAAGATTATGCTTTTGAGCTCCTAGTATTGTTTCAATCACACTGCTTGGTATATAGTAGAAAATATACTTGTCCTGAAGTAATTTCATTAAAGAAGAAATATTTACTGATGTCTTCTATGTGAGGGGCACTTTGCAAGATCATTTGTTTTTGTCATTTCATGTAACACTTAGAATATCCAAGCAATATGTGCTTTGGTGTCTGAATTTTTAAAGTGAGAAAAATGAGACAAAAAGACTAACTTTCCCAAAGTTGTTTATTTGTTGACTTTTTAAATATCAAGTGTTGACTATGTCCCAGTTAGCTGATGATATCGAGAATTTAGTGATACCAAAGTAACCCTGCTCCAGAGAATCAGAATTCTCACAATCTGGGGGACATAGATAAGCAAGCAAATCAACAACAGACACCTGTTAGGAGGCAGGGAGAACTGGAACTTGGTTCCTCTCTTGATTGGGTATTCTCTAATAAATAATCTCATCTACACTCAGAGTTTAATGAATGTTTTAAATTCGGATAGTTTCTCAGTACTTCAGACATATATGTTGCATTCTCACCTCTTGTTTTCTCAAAGTTGTATCCCATGTAAATGTTGAAAACTGAACACACAATCGTTTCAAAAAAAAAAAACAAAAGATCTCCTTGACTGATCTACATGGATGCTATAGTGATGGACATTGTATCTTCTGTTGCAAATCTTAGAGTCATTCTAACTTTTCGGTTTCTTTCAATACCAACTCCATCACCAAATTCTGTAGGCTGTTTCTCTTTGACATTACTAACAGTTGCTGACTTCTCAATTCTTCCACACCATTTGCTTGGACAAGATCCAATCAACTGTCACCTGAAATATAGAAATCACCTTTTCAACTGGCCTCTTTGCATCTCCATGAATCTGCCAGGCCATTGTTAGGCATCAGGGTGTTATATAAACATGGCAAATTTGTGGGGCTGGAGAAGTGATACAATGGTTAAATCAATTGTCTAGCAAATGCAAGGTTCAATTTCCCAGCACCACATAAACTGACATGGTGGCGTATGCTTATAATCTCAGTACTTATTCAGGCTGAGGCAAGAGAACATCCATGAGTTTAAGGCCAGCCTGGGCTACAATAGTGAACAAGACCTTGTCTCAAAAAAACAAAATGGCAAATCTGACAATATTACATTTTTGGCAGGGAAGGAGGGATGAGTAGAGATTAAACTGAGAGTCTTTGCACTGAGCTACACCACTAGCAGTTTCTATTTTATTTTTATTTTGAGGTGGGTCCTCACTGAGTTACTAAATTGTTCAGGCAAGGCTTGAACTTGTGGTCCTCCTGCTCCCATCTCCCAGAGTACTGGGACTACAGTCCTTCCCAACCAGGCCTCGTTGAGCATATTGCTTCTTGCCTTTGTTAACGCTTTTTAATGGTTTTTCCATTGCAATGAGGATGAAGAATAGAGCCCTCAACATGGGTACATAGCTCTGAGCGCGCTAGTCCTACCGTTGGTTCTGAAGCATTTTCTGTCTTTCTGTTCATTCACTTCTATTTGCAGCATTTCAAAAATATTATTGCACACGGAGTTAATACTTACTCATATTCTAGATTTCGGCACAGTTGTCCTAGCCTCAGAGAAGCCTTTGCTGATCAACTGAAGTGGATTTTCACTTTTTATCCTTCTATTTGTATACTTAGTTCTCATGGAACTTGAATGCTGGACTTTTTTCATTATTTTGATGAACAATATTTGGTTGTATGACTCCTCTGAAAACCTGACTTGAGGGTAGGGGGGCCTCACTGCTTCCTGGTATCTCCCCATTCCCATCAGCTACCACAGGCAGGTTATTATGTGTTGACTTTGAGCATTTTTGTTTTTCAAAGAGTGGCAGGATTTCTCAGTCCTGAAGAAATCCTTTAAGTCCATCGAGTCTGATTCTTCTCACAACAAAATGCCAAAACTTACAGTAAATATTTAAATACTAATCATTTAATTTTGTTTAGTGAGCAATAAATATACCCTTTTGTCTGTTCTTCTAATTCATATTACTCTATTATTTTTTAGTTTAAAAATCGAGAAGATAATTCCAATTAAAATCATTAACAGAGTATAATGAACTAACAGGGATTTTGTCCAAGGGATTGCTTTTAATGGAGCAGATAAGATAAACTTTTTCAAAAGGGCAAAGTTTGAGATGATCTATAAAAATTAATCATTTGCATTCTTACAAAAGTAAGGCACTTTAAGACAGCTTATTGAACCATACCATGACATAAACTTATTTAAAAGGCTGTAATATTTTCGAAAAAACCCCAGTAGCCTGAAGCAGAGAAATTGCACTCTGGGGACACTTGAGTCTCCAGAGTGTTGGATTTGAATAGGCAAAGAGAGAAGCGTTTGCGATAATGAGACTGAAGCACAAGCACAACAGCGGCCGTAGTGTGGCTGTGGGTGTTGCATAGATTTTTTTTTTTTTTTGGAGAACAAAATTTACAAGCTGAATAAAAGAATGAGCACTCTAGATTTGGCAGTCTCATAAAATGGAGTGGTGTATGTGTGTGTTTGCGTGTGTGTGTGTGTGTGTGTGTGTGTGTGTGTGTGTGTGGTGTCTTACAGAAAGAAAGGTCTGGTGGTGCTAGCCTGCAATCCAGGAAAGCTGAGGAAACCTGAGAAAAGAGCATCACAAATTTGAGCCCATACTGGGAAATTTAGCAAATGTTTTGAGACCTTGTCTCAAAAAAGAAAAACCTAAATGAGCAAGGAATGTAGGTCAGTGGAATCTGCTCTCAATTACTGGGGCAAACAAATTAATCAATCAAACAAACAAAGAAACAAACCAACACATAAATAAAGAAAAAAAGAAAATTCAGCAAAGAGGTATGGCACTATCTTTTCCTCCTCCTCCTCCTCCTCCTTCTTCTTCTTCCTCTTCTTCCTCTTCTCTACTCAATAAAGGGCAAGCTATGACTATGTGACTGTACAGCATAAATTTATTATGGAAAGGAAGATGAACAACAGATAGTTAAAACCAGGGTGAGGAGTTCCTTCAGAGTCAATGAATGAAGAGTCAGGTGCATTTATTATTTCGTAGGACTAGAGAGGCATTATTGTGTCCTTTCTATTACCATGTAGCAGTTAATGGTGGTAAAGAATAAATGGGTCAAGAGGCAGGAGGTAAACTCCTAAAATTCTTCATAATATGTATTAATTATTGCTAAATATGACATTAATGGCTAAAATAATGACATTACTGGCAGGGTGGCAGCGTAATGTGGTACAAAGGGCATAGATCTAGCAAGTCAGTAAATCTCTGTCTGCTATTAACTGGTTATATGACCATAAATAGGTCAATTTGCATCATTTAGCTGTAGTTCTTTGATTTTTAAATTAACCTTTTAAGGTCTTTTTGAGAATAAAAATTCTAAACTTTTATGATGAGAGCTTTATAACAAGACTTTGTCCTAATCTGATTTACATGTTAATCATAGATTTGAAAGTGAAAGGCGAGGCATTGTTAAAACATTCGAGAGTGTATTTCTTGCGTTTTAAATTATCTGTTTGTTCATTAGCGATAGCTGTGTGGAACCGTGACATGGAGGTGTGGTGATTTTATAGCTTGATTTCCTTCTTATCTTCCCCTCTAAACAAAATGGTGCTCACTTTTGTGTTTACACAGATTTCAAGATAGCATTCTAAAAAGTGAAATATTTTTCCATATTAGAATTAATATTTCAGGAAGTATTTATTTATTTACTTACTTACTTTGAGACAGTGACTTGATCTGTAGCACAGTCCCCAATATATTTGTAGTAATGTGTTTTTCACTGATAGATTGATAAATCTCTTTCATGAATGATTTAAAGAAAAAATTATTCAATTGTGGAAAATACAAATATGTCTAAGTATATGTTGAAACTTTGCTACTTTTATACTGTTAATCTTTTCCAAATGATTCTTAATCACTAATTTATAAAAGAAATATTCTTCAAGAAACAAAAATTTTATTTGTATATAAAAACATTAAAGATCAAAACAAAATGTCAGCAAATTTAATGTTAGTTCAAAACCAACAGTTAGATACCATATGCATTTTATTTTTATTGTTTTGAGGAGTATTAGGTTTTGCGGAAGAAATTTGTGAATGCTATGCTGCATTTCAATTACAATAATTTTTTCTGTTAAGGTCTGTAGTCTTTGTTTATTATTAAGAACATATCCCAAAATCCCTCATGAGCTCTTCATACTGTATAATAAAATCTAATCCTCTACTTATCTACACTAGCCTATGATGAAGTGCAGTGTGTAGATTATACAGATTAACAATAACTAATCATAACAGAAAACAATTCGATAATATAGTGTAATAAAAGTCATATGAATATGATCTCTCTAAAAGTGTCTCCCACTTTTATTTTTAAAATTTATATAAGATGCTTTATGGATTTGTTTTGGCATATCCAAATTGCCAGCATCATTATTCTTGCACGTTGGGCCATTATAAGTTGAGTAAGGGTTTCTTGAGCACAAGGACTGCCATACCCCAGCAGCCGATGTTGGAATGGAGACAGAAACTGAGTGACTAATGGTAGTCTACAGTCCATGGATAGTTGGTCAAAGGAGCGACTCGTATCCTGGGTTGGATGGAATGGGAAAGCACATATTTCATCTAGCTACTCAGAGTGGTGCACAATGTAAAACTTGTATTCGTTTCTGGAAATTTCCACTAATATTTTCAGATCACAGTTTATGGCAGGTAACTAAATCCACAGAATTTGAAATCTCTGATAAGTGGTGAGTAGTCTGTAGCTTCTTGTAAGTACAATGTTTATTTTTAAATCAAGATAAAACAACAAAATGTGGTATTTATATATTTAAGCTAAAATATATCAACATAATGATGTTAATGATCAAGACAAGTACAGGGTCAGTAGAAAACAATATTCTACTGAGTTAACTATTCTATGTATTTTTCTCTTATAAAACACAACAGGACTAACTTTTGCTTGGAACGATGTCTCCTTTCTCAAAATCAGTCACCACGTTTGAAACTATTTCATTTATATTTGCTCCTACTCAACTTCCCTCTGTGCCTGGCACACATAACATCTGCTCAGTTCAAGAGCATGATTTCAAATACTCTAAGCTCTAGCACACACGCGTACATCCTCATAAGTTGTAAATAGCTGTTATAACTTGTTAGGATAACTTAATTAAACTTGCTTATTAAAAATCTTTAATTCATTAGTGATAAAATCTTGATTAGTACATTTTTCCTGCTAGGTGACCTTCTAATTTAATAGAGAATGAATTTTTAAATGGGGAAAAATGCCTGTGGCAGAGACTTTGTGCGAATGAATAGAGTTTGCAATACACACAGGGATATATTCTTGCCTAATTAGTAAGGGTGCAAATGAATTTTTATTTCATACACCAGAAGTGTCATTGATGAACCGCAGTGAAGAGTTTGAAATGCATTCAGATTGGCAGTGTGGGACCAAAATCTGTGGGAAAATCACAAGCTAATTCATTGATTGCCCCTTGGAAATTACTGCTGTTAATTGTTAGGTAATTAACATGGAGCTACAATTATATTGGCCTAAGGGGGTGATTAATGTTTCAACATGTCACATTAGCAGCGGCTGGATTTTCAAAGCCTTTCCTTTCTCATGGTTTAGGAGACAGATGGTATATTGTCTATGGATTTTTTTTTTCACTGAATTTTATGCTGATAACAAGTGTGTGAATTTTCTGTTCTTAGACCTTTTTTTAAGGTAAGAATTTAAGCACAAGTTTTGGTAGTGTTTATGAAATATGGAAATATTGACTAATAGTATTTTTATACCTAAATATTGTTGTTAAGCAGGAAAGAAATTTTAACTTTGTATATTGGTGTTACATTATACCCGTCTTAAATTTGAGAATCACCATAATTTAATCAGGAAGCAAATAAACTGTACAGAGTAAATGCATTTAGTCATAGCAAAATTACTGTGTCTCGCTATCTCTGTCATTTCTTTTTTTTTCTTAAAGCTAGGAACACATCAATACATCAGATACCAATTTTACCTCATTAGGGGTGGCATGGATTTTCAAAAGTGATTTTGTGGCCCAACAACGATCATTAAAACTTGATCAAGACTAAAAATGAAAGGGTAGAATGCATCAAATTTCTTTTTTAAAGCAGCAACCTTATGACCAATTTCAGCTAAGATGTTATATTGTGTGATAAGAATGTATTGCCTTTGCCAATAGCTTTTATTTTTAATACTAAAGTTTGTTAAAGTTAGTGAAGTTTGGTTTGCAGCTATCTTATGATAAAAATAATTATGAACACATTTATAATTAGTTACAGCTATGTTTACAACTGAGGAAATCATGCATATAAGATCACTTTGTTTAAAGGCAAATAATTACAAATAATATATATGCAGGCACAAATATATGTAGAGAAATATTTTAATATGCTTTTATTTGAAACTCATTTGATTAAAATGGTTAAAGTTTTGAAAGTGTTTTAATTTTTAATTCAATTCAACGTGGCCTATTAGTTCTTGTGAGAAGATATATTCAGGCTAAAACCTAAATTTTTAAGGTTTCCAAAGGTGATCCTTTTTTATTTCTTTAAAAATCCAATTAAGGTACATTATCTAAAAAGGTAGAATGGATTTCTTGCAGTTCAAAGAACAGCTCCTTTTATACTTTTTTTTTCTGTGAAAATTTGAGATGTCATCTTTCTTGGTAGCCCCATACTGAGGTCTTTGTTGTGACTGCAGTCTCTGGCTTTTATATTGATTTGTACTACTTCAACAAATGACAGAAATCTTTATTATCTGCAGTCAAGCCAGCTATTAACTTCTAATATCCATTAAAACTGCAAAATTGTGAAAGGAAGCCAGTACTTCTAATTTGGCCTTAAAAATAGAGAATTATTGAAATCTTGATTTCAGACAATCCCATGTTCAGATCTCTTTGCATTTCTTTTATATTCAAAATCAATTGCAATTGTTCAAATGCGTATCTTATTGCCAAGCTGACATTTAACCTCAGTTCTTTTTCCTTTGCTTATTATAATTTTACAAAAAAGAAAGAAAAAAAAAGAAGACCTCATTCAATGGTGAAAATGGAATGTACAGTAGGGCCTAAATTAGGTGCATATAGTTTTAGTGGAGGAGAATTTCCATCAAATATCTTTTTTCATCTTACTTCAATGATAGGTTTAAGGTAAAACATGGGATTGTGACACTGATTATAAATTTTAAGTAATAAATTAAAATTTAGTTTGAAAGTTCCCTCTGGAAAGATGGTCCATATCTACTAAATTACTTGGACAATAGGAGTCACTTTACTTCTTTAAGGATAAAATTATAGGTAGATTGTTAGCCAAATATAAGATTGCCTATTAAGATGCATTAAGAGCATGATCAAAGTTTTTTTTTTTTCAAAAATCAAGACAGTACAATTCAAATTTGAAATGCACATGTATTATACACACACATTGACCCCCCTCCCTCCCCCGCCCCACACACAGAGTTAATGGAACTTAGAAATTATTATGAAGATCTCAGTTGTCCTGCATTGGCATTTTCTATTGGCATTTTTGGACTGCTGTGGTTTTAATTCCACAGTTGTGGCTTGGCTTTTATCAAATGCTGCAAGAAATTCCATGACTTCACCCATTTTGTGGAAGTTATTTGCATGTTGCTTTTGACTTTATTTCACCCAAATTGTAGCAATCTTCTATCATTGAGAAACTCATGGGTAAATAGTGGTAATAAAAATGCTAATGTTAGACATCGAGTGAAAAAGTGATGACTTCAGCTGAATCAGTAGGACAAAATAAGCTAGTAATTAAAAATGAAGAACAGCACATTTGGCATTTTGAAGTCTTATATTTTGATCCCAGCCATTGCAGAAATCAAAATTTAATGGTGGAGACAGATATGAAAATAATTATTACGTTGTTAGGTAGGAAGGGCTCTTCCTGAATTGAAAGCAAGGTTCTGGGGAGGGGCAGAGGAAATCCAGAATCCATAAATGTAACTTAATGACAACTTTCTATATAAAGCAGGGTGAGGACTTGCAAGGAGCAAATTGCATTCATATAAGGTACTAAAATTGAAAAGACATGGGGAGTCCAAGAAGTAAGCAGCACAGTCATTATGGAAAGCAGTGTGGAGATTCCTTAAATAATTAAAAATGGATACTCCATTTGATCCAGTGATAACCTGTGCCTGATATCTTCCCACAAGAGTTAAAAGCACCATATAACAGATTTATGTGCATACTCATGTGTATGGCAGCACAACTATTGATAATAACAAAATAATAGAAGATGTCAAACTACCCAGTAATACAGTAGATCAAGGGTCAATGAAAATGTCACATATATATGTATTTATGTATATAATGGAGTATTACTCTTCCTTAAAGATAGATAGATTTGAGACATTTGTAAGAAAACTGACACAACTTGAGGCCATTTAGCTCAGTAAACTGAGTCCAAGTAGAAAGTGAATGTGAAGTTGATGTGCTACAGTCAACTGTTATGTGCACACATTTCTCAGGTTTAATGTAACTATTATATGTCCCAAATACATACCAATATAGCTTTCAATAAAGAGAGAGAGAGAGATGAGCAGAGCAACGAGCACTAAAGTTCACAGGGCGTGATTGTAGCTTTGGATGAGAATCTCTGAGAAAGAATGGAAATAAACACATCAAGGATCTTCTAAACTCTTTTTTGAGAAATGTTTACCTAGTTCTCTGAGAACTGAAGACCTAACAAGAAAGAATATTTTGTCTTTTCAAAGGTCACAAAATTATCAGTTGATCACTCCATTATCCAAAGTTAACAAAGATTATGGTTAGACAATTATTCCTTGGTCAGGAATTTAACACAAAGATGTTAAGTTCCCACTACATGCAAGGCTTTGCATGACTAGATTTTGTGTGATAGTTTTACAGGGATAAATAATATGAAAGGGTGAAATTATAGAATACTGCTTTTACACTATAGAGGAAGGAGCTGGATTGCAAACGATTTTTTTTGGTTTCTAAGAAAGAATAAGTTAATGTAAGATAAAAGTAGTATGACAGAAAAATAAGCAATAACAGTGTTAATGCAAAAGGGATAAGGTAGCCATCTTGCATAGCTCATAGAAGTTCTCATAGAAAAACAGGTGAAGGTATGGTCATCAGGATGATGGAAAACAAGGCAAGGGAGGATTTAGAGGACAGGAATTTCAGAAGGAAAACAAGTGCAGAAGCCTGAAAGCATTTTGACAAAAAAAAAAGCAATTGGAATAATGATCTCGTCTCCAAAAGAAGGAAGGATAACACAGTGAAAAATAGTTTTTTTTTTTTTTTTTTTTTTTTTTTTTTTTTTTTTTTTTTTTTTAAGCAAAGGGGTTTATTGAAAAAGCAAAGCTCTCAAGGAGAGGTCAAGAGGGAGTCTGAGTCAGGATCTCAAGGGAATAAATGACTCGAGCCCTTTGTTAAGCTTTTGCTCAGGTGGTTTCAAGCAGTCCTCCTGTGGTGAGCGTTGTGGAATGATGTATGCTTGCACCTGCTAATTACCTTAGGGCATCCAGAAGATACTGGTAGGTGGAGGATAAGCTGCCGGTCTTAGCTACTTTTACTTTGTTTCCACAGGGGCTGGAGCCTCGACTGGGACCTTGACTCCACTGTGAGTCCATTTCTGCTTCCATGTCTTCTGGAACACCATGTCGTAGTCCTGCCTATCTCTCCTGACCTACTCTCCTACCTCACATTTCTGCCTTCTGAGAAGACCACCCTATTTCTATAGGAGGGTGGGGTGCAGATCTATCTGGCTGCTTCATGCTGAAGGTGGGTGACATTAGGATGACGGACGGTGTCTCTTTCAGAGGTTCTCTGTCTGGTGGCCCATGGTAGAAGGATTGGTTGACATTGGGCTCCATGCACTCCATGCATGGCACCATCTGTAGATGGATGGCCCCAGTCAGATATAGGAGGGTTTAGGGGAAAGAAAATTTGATGGTTAAACTAGGTTCAAATTTTGATCAGTTCCATCACTGGAATTTAAGGTGATTATTTAAGTATTTTGCTTCTCAGGTTTCTCTTTCATAGAATGTAATGATATTGTTCTACCCAAAGTGCACAGCCCATGGGGAAGCAGACTCATCCCACCTCCTGTGGCTGATATCTCATCTATAGTGCAGAACTGTGCCCTGTGCTGATCTACTGTGTTTTCGTTTGCTAATCCTCAAACCCCATGTGTGTTTATTTTTGCAATCAACTCTTTACACACTCATAATTCAAACTTAGGGAAGGCTGAAATGAAATAAATAGAAGAAAGGGAATATGCCGTTTACACTCTTACAAATAAAGGAGAGGATTTCAGTTCTACGTCTGAAATGATCATGTTACGAAATGAGTGACATTATCGATTTAGTTTTTAAATTAAAGAACTGTAAAATAAGGTATATTACAGGCCTGCCAAGTTTGAGTGATTCTTTTAAAATCACTTTGCTAGCTCCAAATGCTATTGCTCTCCTCTGATTTATTTGTAGAGTTGCTTCTAAATAGAGCTTTTCTTGTCCCATAACTAAAACACTTCCTTTGGCTGTAGTATTTCCAACAATCCTTTTCTCAACTTTTTTCTCCTACCTCTTGTGTTGACAATATATCTCTTACTATTGAACATCATTGCCAATTCCCTAAACCTCTTCTTCAAAATAAATCCTCTGACCTTCTTTTTCTAAAGTCTAATGACCAAAACAGATTCCTCACTAGTCCTCTAAGTAATCTTATCTTCGCTGGCCCTGGCTGTATAAATTTACTCCTGCATCAGGCAAACCGACTTCAGTCATGTTTTGTGACCGCTTCCCACAGACGCTCCTTGCATAACGGCATCCGATGTACTTCGCCTTTCCCCCATAACTTTCTCCTGCCTCTTTTGTGTAATAGACTGCCCAGTATATTTTTAATGTGTTCCAAGGGATAAAAAAGTAAGCAGTCTTATTTTATAGTCTAAGTGTACATTTTGTAAGTCTTTCATTTAATGAAAAGTTGTCACAGCAGAAAGGACTGTTACAGATAATATAATCTAATATTAATGTTAAATAAAAGAATTACAATGTAAGAAACTTTGGTTATATTTAGAACTCAGATGCTCATAACTTCCATTTTGTTTTAGTTCATAAGAGATCATCATAAAGTTACAGCCTTGGGGCCCTTGCTACAACAGGAAGAAGGACATTGTCTATTCCTAATACTTATTTCAAATAATTTTAGCTATTTTTGAATTTTAATATTTTAGGATTATATACAAAATCTGTGTTTATAGATTATTTTTAGGAATAAGACCGTTGGGCAATTCTAGACACATAAATGCAGGGCACTGTTAGACTAACGCTAGTAGCCGCGCTGCTAGGAAAGCCATGAGCTCCCATTGGCCTATTTCCATTGCTCTCCAACCCGCTACTCCTTAGGGGGTGTTACTTTATTGTTTCTTTGCAGTAGTTACTTGCTAACTTGCTTGCTTTCTACAGGAATTTGACTTATTCCCTCGTTTCACTTCACCTAATGGATTAAACACACACAACTGGAAAGCCAGAATTTTTATAAAGTGTCATCCAGGTAGTTTTTAATGCTACCTGGCTCATAGTTTGGTGCGTACACAAGAGTATTTCAACATCATTAGAGAAGTTCACAAGATGCTCTGAGAGTTAATGCCAGCAAAAGCATGGGACTATATGCTGAGGTCTCAGCGGCATACACAACCCTGTTTGGATATTTTACTGATCATTAAGCTGAATTAAAATATATTTAAGAATAAGTGTTACGTATTACTTTTATCAGAATTATATAGAATAACTCAAACTATATTTGGTTATGTGGATTAAATAGTTGGTTATATAGATTAACATAACGAAATGTGCTATTTGAAGCAAACAATATTGAAGGTATATAAACATTGCATATTGAAAATACATCAATAGTGTGCTTAATATTTATCACTGTACAGGGATTATTAATATTTTAAACACTTATATTTTGCAGCCAGCATATTAGCATTGCTCTTTAAACTGTATTATGATAGCTATCTTGAAAGCTCTTTTTTATTAACCAACCAGGTGCCATTTACTGTCCCTGACTAATGCAGTTGTACCAGTTCACTCAGCGGTGGTGGTACCTTTTGCACATCTCTTCACACTGTGGCTTACTTACTCTTTAGACTTGTGCATTTTTTATATCTTTTTTGTCTGAGATAGGGTCTCTCTCAGTAGCCTAACCTGGTTCTGAACTCACTATGTAGCCCAAGCTAGCCTTGGACTCATGGCAATCTCCTACCTCAGCATCCGAGTGTTAGGATCACAGGTGTGCACCAGCATGCCCAGTGTTATGGGATGCTGGAGAATTGAACTCAGAGCTGTGTGCTTCCAAGGCAAGTGCTTTACCTGCTCTGCCACTCCTCCAGCCCATAGATTGTTTAGATATTATTGGTGTATTGGTAAGTTAAGAAAAGAAAAGCCATTGGCCAGGGAAGAATTCTGCCTTCATTCCCACTGTAATCCAATAGGAAGAGACCAAGGACTTCTAATGTAATTAAGAATTACCAGAATTTTTTCCCATTCCCAAATGTTACCAAACGGTCTTTGTGAGGAAAGTGAATTGTCATCATCTTTAAGATTTATATTGGGTTGTTCTCCAGAGTGTATCAATGTACATAATGAGATCACAGAGTATGGGAAATACAATGCTTTCTTTCTGCTTGTTCCAGCCACGTGAAATCTTTAAAACAAAAGCAATTGAATCAGTTGTGGTAAATAGTAGAGGAAACAACTCCCAAAGGTCCAAGGTCTCGTGTTTCCTGTTTGTTGAGCACCAGGTGAGCCCAGCACTTTATAAGCCCCACTGAAAAATGCGGTCCTTGTCCCAGAGGATCCCAGACTAAATTGAACAGATAAGGGCAATTACATTAGCTAAACAGGTAGTTAGCTCTAAAAACAGGGTTTCTAAATATTGAAGAATTGCTAGTTTTTTTTTTCGTTGAACGCATTTGTTTCCCATACAGTAGTCATTTTAAAATGAAAAAATAAAAGACATTAGGAAAAGAATCACGAAAAATTTTTTCTGAAGAGATTTTTCAAAAGTAAATATAAAAGTAGACTAAATGTAGAAGATAGGATGATACATTGTTACCAGCATGGCTAGAAAAATAGGAAGCCGCACAAAGTTGACTTCCAGAGATGAGACGTGTAAGAAACGAGTTTGCACGAAGGCAGGGAGTGCTGAGATCTCAGAAGCATGGCTGATTTACTCGAAAATACAAATGATGTTTCGCTAAACCGAATTAATGTCGTCTGCGAGTTTGCCCGGCTTTACGCATTCAATTATACTTTAACAAGTAACAAGGACACTGAAAATTATTTTTTAAAAAGCATTGCTTAGAAATTTTATACCCAATATTTTCTGAAATATCTTTTAAATGTAAAAGAGTTACCCTTCTAATTAGATACTTGTGTTTTAATTAGTAAAAATTTCACATGTCGTAAGAGAATGAATGTTATACATCTCAGTGAACAATAAATCTTCAAGCTGAATTGTATTTTCAAATTATGATTACTTTTTGAATTGCAATAACAACTGTGAGATAAATAAACATTTCCTTATTACAGATAATATTTGGCATTTTGGGTGTGTGTGATTACATTTCTATTTATATATAAAATCCATTTCTTACATTTAATATGTTTCTTATGCCTTAATCACTTTAGCTTTGGAAAGCTTCATTCCTCAATTCCACTTCTCAAATTATGAAAAATCAGAATTTGTAACAGGGATTAAACTAAAAGTATATTTAAAGTGTAAGGAACTCACTGGGGCAAAACTAATCATCATTTAGATTATCAGAAGAAGTTGATTAATAAATAAAGGATTGTATGGCAAGTTCTGTTGATGCTGAATTTGGGTAGCCAAATGTTTTAGCTTTTACAGATGAAAAAAAGAAAAAAAAAAAAAACAATCCCTAAGCAGCTTATGGGAGAAAGTAATCATTCAAATTACAAACTTAAGAATTTCAAATTACATACTTCATCAAGTTGAGTCTATTTGAACTTCCTGAGCAGATTTTGTATAACAGAATGAGATAATTACTTAGTGTTTCAAGCAAATGGAAAGTAGTCTTCCAATTTGTTTTCTGTACAATTGCCACAGCAGATAAGTTGGAATATTGCCGAGAACATATTTTTAGAAAATATTGAATAGAATGCTCAAGCTTATATCCAAGAATAAGGATATTACAGATAATTTTTTCTTAGAAATCTTCCTTTTTAAGATGCATATTTGAAATGTCTTTTTTTCTGGAAATATAATTTTATAAAATACTTTTGGAGAGATGTTAGCAAGAATATAGGGAAGGTATTTATATTCCCAGTCAGGTTCATGAATTAAAGATGAAAACTTAGTTCCACAGAACGTTTCCATAAATGGTATGCGTATGTATGCATTTTAAGTTAATAATCCACAATTATATAGTGTATGTGATTTCTTACTGATTTTTCAAGGATACTTAAGAGTGACAGCTCTGGATTCGAACAACCTGGCCTCAAGTCCCAATTCAATGTTTAAATAATGATTCTGGACAAATAGTTAGTTATTCGAAAGCATAATATTTTTGTCTACACAATGTGTTAACATCTTCTACCTTATAATGAGTATGCTGGCAGAAATGAGGAATGGGTGTAAAACATTGTGAATATAAAACACACAAAAAGGATATAAAATATAATCTATATACCTCATAGATATAACTTCTTATTTTACCATTATTATCAGAATTTTGTCAGCCATTAATGTGTGATATATATTTTTTAAATGTGTGATAGTTTTAAGTCACATTCAATAGTTTTTGATTTAAAGAACAAAGAATTTTCTGGTACATTTTCTTTTCATTCTGTCAAATGTGACAAGATAATTCAGTATTTCTATGAAACTACAACATATTTACCTCTGAGTGTCTCCTATATATACTTCCTCAGTTTCTATAAGCAGTTTGCTGTACTAGTGGGTTTTCAATATGGTTTCTTGGAAATTTGTAAAAGCCAGCTTGTTAGGTTGCTTTAATATTCCAGCGTTAGCCTCCTTGACATCCTGGGGTCTTCCAATGGCTTTTGGGAGTCTACTAAATTATACTGGTACTTTGTTACAATATAGAATACTATAAAACATTAATGATATTTCCCTGACTACTGAAGAAAGTTAAGAAGTAACTATTTTCCAAGTCTGAGTTTGAAATGTGTGACATATTGTCAGTCATCCCTGTCTTTCAAAGACTTATCATGACTTGAATTTTACTTGTATGATAATATTAACTATGTTGCCCTAGCAATAACCTATTATATGAAGATAAATACTGCCATTATGCCAAATGTAAAATCTAGCTCTCTAGGAGGGGAAGCGAGTCCTAGTTTTAAAATATTCATGTAAAAAATTGTAGCAGTGACTGACTAATGAAGAGGAGTTATTCCTGATTTTATTGCTGAAAGTATAAAATTAAATGAAAATAAATTCATTGAAATTAAGGACACTGATTCTGAAATCTGTAATGATAAATTAGGCAAAATGCATTGCAGATGAATCTTGATAATTTATTTTATTATTTTATGTTTATATCATATTCTCTTCAATTATAGTTTGCGGGATGATTATTAAGAGCTCAAATGCCCTTTAACTCCAAGAGTTCCCTTGTTTTACCTGAAAATGGAGTTGTTACTCAGACTTCTGTTTAAGTTTGTTTTTATAGGACCGAGTGAAAGCCAATCTTACTTGTATTTTTTAAACAATTTTATTCCTTGCTGACTGCTTCATAAAGAAATGCTAGCAGATAGGGAGAGTAGCCTAGAATCACCTTTCTGATTTGATATTGCTATATTTTACACACAATTTATGGAACTAAACTTTTTAATAAATATGGCTTAGAACATATTTTTGTTTTCTACAGCTGATGTGTATCATCATGTTGCAACTTGTGGAAATCTAATAATATTTCAAGGAGTTAAAAAGTCTGTAGAAGCACAGAAAAGATAAAGATGAAAAGAATGAAGAATAGAAAATCATGCAGAATATGGATGGACAAGCTTGTTGTACTGTTTCAATGTCAATGTTGACTTGTTTGAGAAATCCTTGAGCTTTAAAGCAAACTTTATTTACCAATGTTATTTAAAATTTCCTTCAAATTTTTCAGTTTCCACAAGACCTTTGGTTGTACGAGAAAAAAAAGCATTACCTGAAACTGCCCCACGGTTATAGAAGGCATTGCCTCAATGTGTTTAAGGCAGGTAAGTACTGCAAACTCAATTGCTAGTGGAAAACTATCATTTATTGTTTAAAATATTTGCGATGTTTTGCTATTACTCTAGGCACCAAAATGTAAAAATGAATAATAACCAACAAATATTTTTGACAATTTCTTAGTATTAATGAGTATTAAGATCAGACTTAAATGATTAATCACTATATGTTGTGGGTTTTATTCAGCAAATTTAGGTAATTGAAAATTTTATAACTATTGTCCCATTTTCCCAAGCTGACAGACGAGTAATTGGCGCACTTACAAAGTGAAACCAGAGCTATCTGGTCTCAGCCCATAGAATTGGCAGCTGTTTTAAAATATATTCTGCATACCTGGGTTTGTATATGTGTGTTTTTTCACTGAATTCTCTTCTAATTTTTGAGATTATTAGAGTAAAACATTTTTTTTGAGACAGGGTTTTGCTTTGAAAACTGTTAATTGTATTTTATAGACTAAGGTACAGAAGATGAAACCCGGCAGAAGATTCCAGGCAAATCTTCCTTCTCCTCCTACCTCCTGCATGCCCACCCATCTCACATTGCTTTCTAAATAGAGAAAAATCCCCGTGTGAGTCACCAGCCACAGTTTTTCCCAGCAGCTGTGGAATGAGTGCCTTAGCCCTAGAAGGAAGAGTCTCAGAAGGACCACAGCATCATCCATTATACCACTTAACACACATACATCATCCAAGATAGCTCAATTATCATTTCAATGTATAATGCTTTCCTTATCTCAGGAAGCAGGTTAAGTCCTCTTCTGTGTACTTTCAGGGCACTACACACACTTAATGCATAGTCTTCATAAGCAACTCTCTGTAATATTCACTAGATCTCTGGATATACAACTGGTAGCACAGTAACTACATTTATCCTATATTAGATCCTAGAGGCAAGTATACCCCTATATACACAGTGAACATTAGTACAGAAAAAATAATCAGAATTAGTGTTACACAGGATATTGCTGTAACCAAATGGAGAACAACTATTTTATTCCATCTTTTGGACTTGACTGAACTTGGAAAGAGATAGAACAATGATACCTGTGTAACCAGGAATTTAAGAATGGAATATACAGAGTCCTAAATTTTGTCTTTTGTGGCACTGAGTAAGGAACTTGTTCTTGCAATGGACCCAGTGAATCAGGAGAGGAGGATCTGCTAGTTGAGTAAATTTTCTGCTCATAGCACCATGTA
Organism: Ctenodactylus gundi; assembly: GCA_004027205.1. Taxonomy (NCBI): domain Eukaryota; kingdom Metazoa; phylum Chordata; class Mammalia; order Rodentia; family Ctenodactylidae; genus Ctenodactylus; species Ctenodactylus gundi. Next base: position 508,716 of record PVKB01000879.1, read on the forward strand.
AGGATACTTCAGTTGACCATCACTTTCCACAGGGACGTTAGCCATTTTTGTCTTAGTAGCTTTTGAGAAATACAACCTTCAGGCTATTTCCCTCTCTGAGTACATTCCAGTCATAGGAATATTCCAGAAGAGTCCACACCCTCTCTCTTTCTTTTCTTTCTTTCTTTCTCTCCTTCTTTGTTATTTTTGTTTACAATGAAAGACCTACAGATTTTCACAAATTCCACAAGAAGTTCTAAGTTTCTCAACTCAAAGTTGTCAACAACATCATTAGAACCATTCCTCTAGTGGAAACTCCAGTTTGTGCTATTTTCCCCCGAGAATGTGTAAGACTCTAGAGTTGCTTCTTTGTGTTCATCTATATGTTAATGCAATATATAATATAATGTAGTGTTTCATAACCAGATACCCTTTTGATTGATTCATTTTTCTTTTTCTTTAGGCAGACCACCACCTGTCCATGACCACTAGGTAGGACTGAGCTACTTTACTGTCTGAAGGGGCTACTGCAACAGTTGCCACTGTAAAGGACCTCTCATCTCTCTATTTCTCTAGATATCAATTTAGTCCTAAATACACAAAAGAGAAATGTGTGTCTCATGTAGGATGGAATCTGGACATGTACATTTTGAAAGAGCAGATTTCAATTATGTGGACCAGAGGAAAATGAGAATCTTGCCAATTATAGAAAGTATTCAACGTTATTATAAACGTTGTCATGTTCTAGACCAAAGGCTTCAGACATAACACTTCATTTTTATAAAGAATGTCTTAGAATATCTCATTATTCTGAAATAAAATTCATGCATATTTATATAAATGACTGTTAAAGTGTGGGTCTCATAGGTCCCCAAAAATCCATGTGTTTAAAGTTTGGCCCCAGTCCATTGGGAGTTGATAGAACCTTTAATAAATGAGTGTTATAGAAGGGAGTTAGGTCACTGGGGACGGTGCAATAATGGGCCATCTCTTCTTCCTTTTGCTTCCAGGACAACTTGAGGTAAGCACCTTAACTCCACTGTATGCTTCCTGCCACAATTCTCTGCCTTGTCACAGGTCTAAAACAATGGAGGCACCTTACAGTGGATGGGAACCTCTATGTCCAAATAACCCTCTCTTCTTTATAATTTATGTTATTTTGTTAGAGTAATAGAAAGTCAATAAATGATGATTTTAAGAAAAGATTTAGGCCGGGGCTGGTGGCTCAGACTTGTAATCTCAGCACGCTGAGAGGCTGAGGCAGGACAACAGCAATTTTCAGCCCAAAGGGGAGAACTACTTGAGAGTACAATATTTATTTGCAAGCATTCATGTAACTAATGACTATAATGATTATAACTAAATGGCACTTATATGAGAAAATACCATGAATATGGCAGTTACAGTTCAAAACTGCTGTTAATTGACTGTTCCAATGCCATTTGCAGCGTGGCCTTGCATTACTTGTCTTGTGAATGGTGACCCTTGATAAGAGATGTTGTGAACTCTTGGTAAATTTAAAAATAAAATGAAGTTCAATCTTCCTTTGGTTCATCTGGTGGTACATCCTGGTAATGTCAAAAAATATTAAACTGTCCCAAACAGTCTGAATTTGGTTTCCAGACTAAGATAAATTACAAAAGATTTTTCATACACATAAATATCTGACAAAAATTTTAAAACTGTGTGACCCTTTTAAGATGTTAGAACATCTGAGATTTCAGTTTCCATCACCTAATAAAACGCCTTATTTTAGGTAAAATGCAAAACACTTCCCCATATTTTTAATGTCCTTATAGAGAATAGTGGGTGAGGACCAATGGTTTAGATGCTGTGACAATCTTATTGGCTTAAGGTAAATATCCAAAATTTCAAGTAAGAACTCAGTTATAAGCAGTTTCCTTAGTTTGAAAACATCTTTCAACATACCCATCAACAAATAGCTTGTATTTATTTATTTGTTTGTTTGTTTTGACACAGGATTTTGCTCTGTAGCTCTGGCTAGCCTTGGACTCATGGAAATCTTCCTGTCTCGGCTTCCAAAGTGCTGATATTACAAGCATGCGCCGCCACACCCAGCTTTATATGGTGCTGGGGAATTGAACTCTGGGCTTTTCACTTCGTAGGTAAGTTCTTTAACTGCTGTACCATTCATCCACCCCCAAACAGCCTTTATATGTACACATTCCCACATGCGACCGCACGATGTACAATGTGAAGACTTTATATTCCTTAATTTTCAAATATATATTGTGGGTATTATTATTATTTATTATTCAACATTAATTTTAAAATCTTGTAAAGACCTGTTGTAAACATTTTAAAAATATCTCATTAACTTGGGAATGATTGAAATATCTGTTGATACATGGAAAACTGAAATTTCCTGAAAGGAAAAATGTTATTTTGAGCTGTAAGTAATGATCATAAAAGCAAATTTAATTTATTATCAATCATACATTAAAACCAGCTGAATGGTAGAATAAAATTTAAAGCATCATGCTGAAAGTCCCTGTGGCAGAAATAGAGGACACACTGTGGCAGCTGACAAGTCAGTGTGGAGGTAGATCAAAGGGTGAAGCGCCCTACAGGCTGTCAGAAATGTTATTGATTTATCATTGATCAATTTCATCAATGTGAGTGGGGCTGAGAGGGCAAATTGCCTTATCTGCTCTCCTATGTAATGTCACATTTCCCTCACAGTCCTGTGAATAACTCTAAACAACTCATCAGCTGCAATACAATCTGTACCTTCTTCACACGATTCTCTTTAGCGAGTGTTACCTCAAAAAAGCCCCAAGTTGATTTCCACGGAAGCATTACTTGTTACCGACTTTGATACTATCTTAAGCATTATTTGGTAGCCTGTCATTTTCAGATTATCTTTTCATGAGAGTCTTAAAATGTTTATTTTGTAGGTAGGAAAGCTAGAAACTAAAAGAGGTGGTGTTCCACTCGAAGTCACAATTAGGTGTTCTATTGTTCGTAATATTAGATGACAGCAGCTTGGTTTTGGACAGCTTCCAACAAAGCGAAAATATCAAAGATGCCTCATACATGAGAGAGGAGTTTGTCTTCCTTACCTGATGTTTCATATAATCATTCAAGGTTTTAGGATGCTGAGACCAATTAATTCCCTTTTTGTTTAAAAGTTCTTCTATCTCTTCCACTTTTCAGGCATACCAGCCCAAAAGAAGACAACACACAGAACAAGATCCTCATTCATATTTCAAAGCCGATATTTTGAGTTACAATTTTATGTTTGCGTCCCATTATATGGAGTAAAATAATAAAACAGTGGGGACAAAATAATAAAACAGATTTCTTGTCAGTTAACACATCAAGTCAAATAGATGATGGACTTTACACTACTAAATGATACGTTCAAGGGCCATTTCTGTCATTTGACACCATACAAGTCAGCATGAAAACTGAAGATGAAAGTTTACTGCATAGATATGCGGAATGTAGAATCCCATGAAGGGAATTTTTTTAGATCTTATTTCTTCAGCAAATGGTTGAGAACAGTTTCTCTCAGCTACTTATATGTTGCTGTCACAGTGTGCCCAACATCCACAAATTAAGGGAGGAAAGATTTATTGAGCTCCCAGTTTCAGGTTTCAGAGAGTCTACTCATGGCAGCAGGGAATGGCGGAAGCACATGACAGATGCTGGTGAGGTCATTACAGCATGCAGAGAGAAACCAAGTGAAATGGGCCAAGTCAATATCTGGAGACTCCACAACTCTGGGGCTTCCTCAGGAAGAAGCTATAACAAGGTTTCTTCTTCCTTCCTTTAATTAATTCAAGCTGCCACTGTCCCCTATACCCTTAGGGTGTGGGGAAGCCCCTCCCTCACTTCCTGGCCTACACGTCAACAACACACACCTGAAAGCTATGCTAAAGGCAACCACTAATCTCAACATAGTGACACAATCCTTTCAGACCAAACTCCAAGCATCTGCCCCTTCCATCCAGGCTCTACCTTCCAATAACACACAGTTTCACAGTAATCCCCCTACATCCAAATATATGAGTTCTCTATACATCCAAACCATAGCAGAGTTGATTCAAATTTTACTTCTCTCAGCTTCCTAAATTAACAAATTAGAAGCATTTTTACAGTCAAAATTATGATGGGGAAACATTTATACTCCATACCAAACTCTTACAAAGATTTTCAAATGCGTGTCTCAAAAAAAAAAAAAAAAAAAAATCTGGGAGTTTGCGTTAGAGTTGAGAAGGAAGGAAACTTTTTTCCAAAATCTTTCTAAGTAATTCCTTAAATAATGAACTTAAATGTATTTGTCAAGAAGAGTAGATTTAAAATTTCTTAAATTTAATTTCACTGTAAATGCTTGATTCAGATTAATACCTCTATCACTCTTTTCCCTTCAATTTTAGAATATATTTTTGTGAATGTTTTGAACTTTGCCTTAGTCTCTCCTAAAAAAAATTGTACTATTATTTCAACCAGTTTATGTAAACAAACTATCATTTAACTCATTTTAAAGTTATATTTATTTTTATAACCAGAGGACCATCAGTTTGGTTGGTATTAAACAAATTTAGCTGGCCATAATCTAACATAAATAAGTGCATGTTTTTTGGTCCACCTGGTATTTACCTTTTAAGTCAAGCTTATAATTTACAGCAAATGATAATATAACTATTATCTTGTTTCTACTTCTGTCGTTTGTATGTGTGAGATGAATGCATTTACAGGTAATCTCTACTCTTCTTCTACTTTCTCTTTGCATTGAAGTTTTCATTCCCAATGTCATGCACCTTGTCCTAAATGAAGACTGTCTGGACAGGAAGAGGTTCCCCATTCCTGGTTACTTCAAATGAAGGTAGGCCCAACAATAGCTTCCTTAATCCTACACACCTTCTTAAACTATTTTTACTGAGTCATGATTTTTTTGTTTAAAATAAAATATCGAATAATTTTCTATTGAAAATGTTCTGAAGAATGTACAACTCTTGCTATAAATTACTCTCCAATTACTTCAAATCTCTCTTCTCACCTATATTTTGTTCTAAATATTATACAGAGTCTTCCCAAACTCCGTGATTTAAGTCATGTTCTTGTATCTATTTAAAACATCATTTGGATTTCTACTTACACGTTTAATTTGGTCTATCCTTAAATACCATCTACAATGTCAACAATTTCTGATTCAGACAGATGTGAGCTCTCTCTTTCTCTCTCTCAAATTTAATTATATTTATTTTATTGTCTATACTCACTATGGTTCATTTGAGATTGAAAACATTCAAAATGTCTTCCTGAGGATTTTGACTACTTAGTTGCTGAATACAGAATTTACTTCTCTTGAGTCACAGGCTCATGCATAGGTACATTGCATATAAACTCAAGGAGCAAATTGAATTTACTATTTTGATTATTTGAACAGTTACTACCTAGATAAGCACAGGCTTGGTTTTCTTGTACCTTTGAGGGAAGTCAAATAAACATTGCATGAGAAACAAGTTCTTCCCAGGAGTGGAGTTCCAGCTGGGATGCCCATCAGAAACTGCTAAAGCAAGTTCCCAGGAAACCTTGCATTCTCCAGTGAAATCAAACTCATCAATTCTGACATCAGTTCCATCATTTTCAGAGAACTTCAGAGGCAGAGATTTTTTAACAGGAGTATCTGAGATTGAGTCCTGGAAAAATTTTAAATATCTTGCAAGAGCAATTCTTTTGTTGAAACAGTTAAAGTTTTCATGCTCTTTGATGAATTTCCTAGTTGTACATTGCATAGGATAGAAAAATTATGCGTTTTATGAGTATTCCCCATCAGGCTACGGGGAAGCCTGAAGCTCTGGCTGGGATAATTTGATGTACAGCTTTTGGCTTCCTCAAGCTGCTAGGCAGCATGAGGCAGTGATGGCTACAGCATGCGTTGTACTCCATCGTCTGTCTCTGTGTGTGTTTTCATCATTCACACAGCAGTGGGTACATGAATGCCTGCCTCAAGGACTTCCATAAGTGCTTATACTCTGTCGAGGTGAAAAAGCTTCTTGGAAGAGAAAAATTCTACCTTCCTATAACAGAGTAACATGAACTTAAACATAATTGTGTGTGTGTGTGTGTGTGTGTGTGTGTGTGTGTGTTTGTATCCGCCCCAAAACTCTATCTCACAAAATTAAACTATCAGTGACTTTCTAAATTAATAAACAAAGCTTCCAGAGTCTTAAAGTTTTGAGAATTATTTTGAATCATAGATATGAAGATAAATCAGTTCAGCAATTAAGGCTCTTTGAAGCCCATACGATTTTAAAAGGTATATGGTATAGGTATTACTTATTGGTTCCATTGGCAGAATTCCAGGTTGACTTTCAATTTTTTTTGCAATTTTACAGAAATTAAATAGGTTAGTGAATTCATCATTGCTTGGGCTTAGCATTTATTTCATTCTCTTTCCCTGGGATATGCAAATGCATGTCTCTTTGCTAATATCTTTCCTCCATTCTCTTATCTGAACACTGATTCAAATAAGTCATTAAAATTGATAGCAACATCCACCACTCCAGTAATAAATTGCACTTTTCATTTTATGGAGGTCCTATTATCTCTGGCCCTGACCCTTTCTTACTTCTCATCTCGAAACGATCCTGATTTATCTCAAATTCTGGTGCAATCTTCTTTTCATTTTCTACCCTTAATTTTCTTATCATATTTTTACACTTTCAACTTCATTCTATCATCTAAGAACTTCCATCTACCTCATGTTTTACACTATACATTTTCATCTTTCTTGGATTTGATTAGTTTTTGGCGTCCACATTGACTTTGTATTGTAACGAAAGCCATATGTATTTCAGGATGATATGCATAGCCCTTGAACGTGATTTAATACACCTTTCAGCATATTTCATCCAATCTTTCCTTTAACTTTTCCTCCTTTTTTCTTTTGCTTAGCATGTATGCCTCTACTCAAAATATATTCTCTTATATTAAAAATTATACTTTCATCCTGTTATTTTCGTATTTCATTTGTTGATCTGGTACACCTAACCCCATATCCAACTTTGTTACTTTGATTTAACCATCGTCATACTTTTTGTGTGTATTAATATTATCTTTTGCTTAGAGTTACTTTTAGAATTAAAAAGAAAGCACATTTTCTTGGCCTTTAAAAATATTGTAAGAAACTATTACAAGCAGAGAAGTAGTAAGTGCAGGAAAACTGCGTTGGTAGAAACTTTGTTGGAAATTTTAGCTTTGAACTTCATACACAGAAAAGCGTTAAATGCTGGATAACAGAACCAGTTGCATTGTGTCTCCTTTGTTTGACCACCTGTATGGTTTATCAGTCCCCACAGATTACAGGACTGCAGGGGGGCCCGAGAAGTCATTCAATCTATTGCCGTGGACTAAAGGTTCTAAGGACTCATATTTGTGGACTAAAGGTTCTAAGGACTCATATCCTCCACGAGATACCTTTTCACTCTAGTTCTTATGAGTTAAAGTGATATTTGGAATTCTTAGTAAATATTTGGGAAGGCCACAAATGTCAAAGGAAAGAAAGAACTTGTATAGATAGAAATTATAGAAATGTCACTTACTGAAACATTTGAACAAGAGAGTGTTAGAATAATCACAGTATTTAGTAATTGGAAAAGGACTGGTTTCTGGCTTACTGCAGAATTTTTAGGGCAAACTGTGTAATGAATTTTAGTTTTTTTGTTTAACGTTCATAAGGAAGAAAATCCTCAGAAGCAGTGAGTATAGAGATATTTATATTATAGGGGCAGCAAAGAGTCAAATGTGTTGAGAATAGCACACTTATGACTTCCTGTGCAGTGTTGCCATCTTATTCAGTGATAATCTATCTCTCAGATTAGTATTCTCAGAAGAAACAGGAATAATCTTGGAAGTTATTGCAAGACTTTCTATACAAAGTCATTATGCATTCAGCTAAGCAACGATAATTTTAAAATAAGTCATTTTGACACTAACGATACTCCCCTCCCCATTTTTTTGACATGTACAAGTGCAGAATTTAAGGTTTACAATGGAGTTGAGCATTTTGTGCAAATACATTTCTTGTCAACGTGACAAGGGCTTTCCCGCTCTCCCTTTGTCCCTCCCTCTACCCTCTCTTCCCTCCCTTCACCGCCCCCTCCCCAGTCCCGCTCTTTCCCTTTGTCTTTCGTTTAACATTCCATGAGATAGTTGTGGTCTGGGAAAACTAAGGATACTTCTGCTCACTCTCTGATTCATACTGTAAGTGGATAGGCTTCCGAGACCAACCTTTCAATAGATATCTAGAGTGATAGGATTGGGTGTACTGAATTGCCTCCTATCGTTCTTACGGAGAAAAATTTGTCAAACTTAGATCTTTATGTGTTATATAGTTCTATCTTAGGGAGATTGAGTCAGGCTTCAGTGATCCACTGGCTGGTGATCCGCTGATCAAAGCAACAAAGAAATATGAACAATAATCAGATGTAATAACAATCATGGTTTTCAACCATGATATCAAAATAGGTCTCATATTGCTCACTTTTTTTAGACAATTTACAGCTGTATTAAATTTGTTTTAAATAATAATAGCCTCAAGAGTGATGAGAGTTTCACACAAGAATATGAGAATGATTTGGGATGAATGAATACACACCGGCATGCATGTATTTATGATAATTTCTACAACAAAATTGTTCACTTTGTGCAGATTATGTTATTGAAATCATAAAGAATGCCCATAAATATTTTACAGCTAGGAGTAATTCCAATTACCAATTAACAAGGAGAAGCAATATTGGAACACATTTTTAAAAATTTCAACATAGATACAAGATAAATATTCATTTTTTGCTTGATATTCATGATATCTGGGCATATGAGAGAGGGAGCAGAAGGAAAATAAGTGGTAGGGGAAGAAGGGAGTGTAAGGCTTTCATGATATGTATGTGCACAAAATCCTCAAGCTTAATATAACCATTGTATATCACACACACACACACACACACACGCACTAATGAATATTGGGGGAATATTAGTGTTTTACCATCTAACAAAATTGTCAATAAACCAAAATACTTTTCAGGATTAATAATCAGAAAAATTAAGGTAAATAGAACTCATAATTGATATTTGCAAGGTAGCATACACTAACTTTGGTACCAAACATTTGTATTCACAGGCACGTCAACTTTATAACCCAAAATGTCCCCATTATTTCCTATCATCACCAGTTGGATTAGACTCTGTTACTACCTCTTTTTGTGACAGTAAAACCATCACTTTAATTCTCTGATTCTCAGTTTGTTTATAGAATTAGGTAATGGTGTTTATCTTGAATAATTGTCCTGAAAATCACTAGGGTAATGTTTACACAGAATAATAGCTGGTACATGTTTAATGAGTAACAAATTTTTGTTCTCCATTACATCATCACCACCATTTTTACTGAAAACTATTGCAATTATCAGTATTTTCTTGCTAAGTAACATGCTCCATTCTTCTCAATACCATTCCATATTCAATTTCTAAATCGTTGTGTCCCAAATTTACAGAAGTTGCGTCCTTGATCCAAATTGTTCTGTCCTTAAGCTACATTTGAATGCTTTAGCTCAGTCCTCTTATTTCTCCATGTTGCCGTACATTTTATATTTTCAGACCTACATTTTCATACACATTCTGTGCAGCAGCCACAACTCACTGCCTGCTATTCCAGAACATACCTCACATTTCCTCACCTTTATGCTTTTGTTTACACTGCCCCTCTATTATTCTGTGTAACATCTTAGAATCTGTGCAGGCACTAGCTCATATGATCTCAGATTGATTTCCTGGCCTTTCTCTTATTGGTACTGAGTAAGAGAGGACAACATTTGTCAGCCTTGGATAAAAAATCCAATGAGAAGCACTGACAAAAAAAAAACAGGAAGGTGGAAGAAGATGAGTTGTACATTTTTTTCTTTCTGTTTTTTAGGTAGAGTCTAGGACAATACCTGAATTGTCTTTATATTCCTTTTTCAACCACTTGGCCCCTTTCTTTGTGGTCTTTGATTCTAGTGGAGACTTTGTGTGTGAGCTCTGTGTGCACTCAAGCTCTTCTTATGTTTCTCCAGCCTTAGGATGTAGTTAGCATTAAGAGATGAAAAATTAACTGGTCATTTACACACAAAGGAAAAGCTCAGATAGTGGTTAGACTGTGTATCTTTTTCATCATTTATATCAGAAAATATATATTATTAATTTGAATCTTATTTAGATGTAAGCATATAACAGATAGGCTTGATGAATTATTCAGAAACTGTTGTATAACAAGGGTACATGTGGGTGATCCTATTCTAAGAAACTATCATGTGACTCAGAACATGTATATCAGGTTAATATGAATGAACAGAGGACAAGAGGGTCCCAAAAGTCCTGAGGGAGATAAGTAGCAGGAAGGGTGAGGCATTTGTTGGGTAAACATTAAGTTCAGGGGATTAGAATAAGGAATTAGAAAGAACTTTCCAATCACTAAGGATTTTCTTTTTATGCCTTCAATTTGGTCAAGAGACTAAGAAACCTGACGCCATTTTTCACCTATGGAGTCCAAAAATTGGTGGACCAGCAATGCATTCTCATCCATTATGACAGTTCATGAAGGTGGCACACATCAATTTTGATTATTCATGACTAATCTGGGAACACCTATTTTGACTTTAAATTATTTATCTATTATTTCTGCCACACTCATGACTGCAGTGATATAGTGGTGTCCATAGGCACAAAATTAACATTTGTCCTTGGAGGATTACTCACCCACGCAACCTTTCTCTTCCGTATTTCAAGTACAACAAGCCAACTCCACAATCATTGTAAGCAGAAGAGAACAAAGATTGATTCTATGTTCCCCAAAGAAATAGTCCTCTGCGTTGAGAACTTGGCAACCTTAGAACTTCATCTTGCTGTGTTGCAAAAAGTCACGTGTATGTTCCACTAAATATAGGGATACTAGCACTGAACCGCAGGCCACGGCACGCAGTTAGGATAAACTTCATTATCTACATTCAAAGAGAAAAAAACACAGCTTTTATCAAACTTGTTCTGATAAGAATGATGCAATTTCTCCAAAGACGTTTTCCTCTGTGAGCAAAGACGCCACTTAAAAAAGATATCTCACCCACCGTATACTTTAAAGAAATGTTGCTTCCTTTGAGCTACGGAGTCATTGGTTCAAATTTCTTCTACTTTTTATTTCTCTCTTCAGGGAACATTCTGGGATATGGAAACAAATATATACTAAGTATTTAACTGAAAGAACCCAAGTTATATGTTCAGATGGTCTGAAATACACAGTCTTTCAGCCAAGCAATTTGGAAAACGTTCATTGGTTCTTGAAAAATATATGAGATTTAGCATTTTATTTTGTTTTAATATTGTAGCTAATGTCATTGTGGCAGGGGCTAATTTAGATTCTTCTTTGGATGTGTGGTACAGAAGATCAAATCTGAGGCTTCACACATGAAAGACAAGTGCGTCACATATGAGCTATACCCACGTCCCAACATAGATTTTCTATGAGGTTGACCATGCTTACCTTAATTTATGGACACAGTATCGCTTGCACGGTTTCTCTTTGTCTGTTATCTCCTTAACGGGAGCAATGAAGGCAAGATTAAGACTAAACCTAAGAGAAAGCAAGAATATTAATCAAAGGGAATGGCATGTGTGATTCACAATAGATTACAGAATTAAATGACTACTAGAAAAGAAGTGGTATGACAGTGGAACAGAAGGAACGTTGACTTCCAGTGAAATTACCTGGGAAGGTTTCATTAAATCGCATTTAATCCAGAGATGAAAACATGGGTGATTTTTAGTTGCTTGAAAATCATGTGAAAAAATAAGTAAGTCAAGTGAAAAAAGAAAAGAAAAGAAAACAATTCAAATGAAACAGCGAGAAGACAGCATTAGACATTCATTACAGGGTTACCCCATCGGTTCCTGAAAACTTTATTCTGATGAGGACACAGTATTTCAAAATACTGAGCAAGGTCCCCAAGTGACTAACCCTCTATTTAGACATCCAGACGTTGAGGGTCTCAGGAGGTGTGCTGAAGGTAGGAGAGCCTAGGGGCACAGCTCTTTCGGATGAATCAATTCACTGAATATTTGGATTTGGTAAAGACAGAAAGGTTGAAAAGTGTGAGTGATCATGAAAATTTATTTTAAAAGTCAAATCAAGAAGAATTAATAACTAATAGAAGTTGAACAGAGAAAAAATTAAAACATTAATAATAAAGTACAAATGTTCTACATGATAAGTGAAATAAATATTCACAGAAGAGCAAATAATTAGAAATATGAAGTTCATGATTCTGTAGTTTAAGAGAAAAGTTGGAGTGGTGACGGATGCTTGCAAATACGGCAATATTTTAGTTGCTGCTTTCAGTCACTTTATCTACATATCTGACACAAATTCCCCCCAAAGACTTCTGTTCATGCATGAGGGACTCATTCACCAGAGGACATCTTATGAGACCCAGTCATAACTTCACAATTACTTATTTGTTGTGCCAAACAGTTATTTTAAAAAATATGTAAATCTCAGCCTATTCGAATTCAATGTCCTCATTTATATTTTCCCAGTTAAATCTACCCTGAAACCTGAAAACAAAAAAAGGCGGTGCCCAAGCATGCCATTACTGTGTGCCTTGGTAGGAACATACGAGTCGCAGTAACACACACAAAAAGTGCAGCTGCAGCCTGTGTGTCATCCTAGACTGCTGTCACTTGGCCTAACCTTCTACATTTAGGATAGTGGAGATACGTGTCTACCAGAAGACACCCTTTCCTCTAGAACATGTCTAGTCAACTACCATACGAATAATCTCCCATAGGATATGTAAATGTGAAGACGGTCATTTCACCTTTAATCACATTAGTCTGTTAGTCCAATGATCCATTATTTTCTACATTAAATTATCCAAGAGAAAATGCAACTCATATTGTTGTTTTTCATGATTACTACTTTGTTGGAGTAGTACTCCTTAGAGACTTTTGTATGACAAAAAATTTTAAAGGATACCTCATCTAAACTGAGTGATAGAGGGGAAAGTGTCAATATAAAGAAAAAAGAAGATAAGCTAGAACTTCCAACCAGGGGGTAAAAAAGGATGAAACTCTGGAAAATATTAAAAAGTGGATAATCATAAAAGAACAGCAGAAAAATAATATTGATGGTAAGAACATTTTAACATGGAAGACTTACTAACTTACCTGTAGTTTCTGGAGGCATAAAAGTGTTACCTTTCTCACCGTCTTGAAATATATTCGTTCTTTCAATGTTTTCTCTTTCTATTTCAGGCACATGCATAAGATATTCGCAGCTTTCTTTCATACCTGCTTCTTTCACTGTTCCTGTATAATCTTCCTGGGAAAACATTTCTAGTCCTGGGATATGAACTATCGCTTTTGCACAATAAGTCCCAAATCCATGCTTCCGGTCCTCTTGGTTATTTCACTCCAATCCTACCGTTCATCTTTAACCAGACAATTCTGTGAGACCACACAATGCCAAGCTCCCAAAATGATGGCCGCCTTCTTTGTAAATAGGCTCATCTTCCTTCGTCTATATTATACAAACCTTCTTTAAATGAAGGCATTCCTTTTATTTCACCAGCCTGAAATGTGCTTTGCCCTTGACTTCTTTCTCTCTCTCTCTCTTTTATACTGACCTCACCAAATCTCAACTTCAAATTCTCAATATGTTCTACATTTTTTCCTGTACTTCTCCACTTCTACTGTGTCCATTTAGTTCTTCATTAAGTTTTGTGTGGATTATTGCGGTCAGCTTGATAAAGAGTCTATTGCTACCCTCTTCCTCAAACTAATCATCTGGCATATAATTGGCAGATATAAATTTCCAAGGTGTAATGTACAACACCCTCTTCTGTTTAATAAAATCACACAAATGTAAGTCAGGCCAGAAACACACATACTGAAAGTTTTCAGTCATATGTGGAAGCTAAAATTAAAGTTAAACTCATAAAAGCAGAGAGAATACTTTTATCAGAGGCTGAGGTACGCAGGAAAGGACAGGGTGAAAATGAGGATAAAAAGGCTCTTGGAAAAGAGGGGTAACTTCTAAAGTTCTCTAGCACAGTAGGCACCTATGCTTATCAACTGCAGCAAATTGCACATTCTAATTAGCTAGTGGAGAGGATTTTGAATGTTCTAAACACAAAGAAATGGAAAGTGTCTGTGATGGTGACAGGGCAATCATTCTGAGTTTGTCATTGCATATAGTATGCACGTATATGGAAATACCACACTGTAGCCCCCTAATATATTAGACTAATTAAATATCTTAAAAATGTATATTAAATAAATAAAGCAAACAGAAACCTTTTTAAGCCTCTAAGCCTCATAGAATTATCAATCTATTAATAAGTAATACATGAACTGCTAATGTATGACTGTAACTATATTTTTCAGGAAAATTTGTAAGTGTCGTTTCACATCACAAAAATAAATATAAATATCTCAAAATTTTTATACAACATGACTTATTCTAGCCTTTTTACTCCTGTGCACTGTTTTCTTTTCTTTTCTTTTTATTTTATTTTTGAGACAGGGTCTCGCTCTGTGGTCCAGGCTGGTCCTGAATTCACTTTAGAGCCCAGGCTGGCCTTGGACTCACTGCAATTCTCCTGTCTCAGCCTCCCAAGTGCTGGGGTTACAGGTGTGCGCTACCACGCCCAGCTTATGTGGTGCTGGGGAATCGAACTCGGGTACTTAGCGCTTGCTCAAGCACTTTAACCGCTGAGCCATTCCTCCAGCCCCTGTGCACTGTTTTCTATTTTGGAAAATATCTGTTTATAACCTTGTTGAGTTGTTTTAAATGTCACACTCACGTGAAACTCCTTTCAAGTTAAAATGTTAAATTTGACTTCCCTAAGCTCTGGTTTGTTGTTAGAAGCTACACATTCGTACAGACAATTATCTCTCACAACCTCTTAAATTTTGGTCTTTATTATAAGAATATTATCTTAAATATCATATGGTTTTCCTAATATGAGAAAATCAGAATATAGGCAATTTATAGAACAAAATGGGTGCAATCCAGGGAGTCAGGGGGCAGGAAGAGGGAGGGGATGGTAGAATTACAAAGCGGAATGGATTGTAATGATGCCACTATATATGTGTGCACACAATTCTCTAAATCAATGTACCCATTGTGTGTGTGTCAATAAAATGCCTCTAAACTCTCTTTCTTCTGAGTTATTTCATTGGTATATTGTTAATCTCTAAGTCCATTAGAGTTTCAGTGAATACTTTCTTTTGTTTCACTGCTAGAATTAAATCAAAGTACTAAGTCAAAATCCTTTGAAAATAATACATATTTTGAACCATAATGCATTGCTCAAGGCAAATTTTGTAGCCAAAGCTGAGCCAATAGATGGAGTATTTCTCCACTAAAGAGAAAAAAAAAAAAAAACTGTGAAGTGTTATACTGTCATTTAACTTTGTTTGGTCTTGCTAAGAAGGTAAAAATATGAGCTTTCTTTCTATCAGGATACCATTGATACTTTTCCTTTTTCACATGAGAGAAAGGTTCATATTTATCAATAATCAAATGAACAAACAAACAAAAATCAAGAAACATACTATGCAGAGAGAGAGACAGACCCATTCTACAGATGACACTTTCTGCCACAATGCCATTTGAACCACAGTATTTCAAATTTTTGAATGAATACCTAGCCAAAAAAAAAAAAAAAAAAAAAGCTGTGTTACACAGAAAGGATCAAGACGCTGTCATGCACAGCCTCTCGATGGTAAAGTCCAGGTGAGTATGGAGGAACGAACAGCTTTTCCTCGGAGCTGCCTCCACATGGGACAAATGATTCTTATGCTTGAAGTAGATTTAACTGTCCCCAAACAGCAATCTCACTCTCATACAGGAAATGAAAATAAAAGCAAGCCAGCAGTCAGTCAGAAACAGTCACCACCTTCTGGGTGCAGCCACTGGAGAACTGGTAGGATGTGGAGCTCGGTAGGGCCTATGCAATTATAAAAACATCTGAATGGGAATACTAGAAAATGATCTTTAACTCTGGCGGGATGTTGGAATGGCTTTTTTGAACTCTTCTCATTTTTCTTCAGTTTCTTTTTTCTGACTCTCCAAGATAACTTACGACTTAAAAGTTTCATGCCAGGCTGGCTGTGTTGGATTTGGAGGCTTATCATAATTTTATTTTGTATATGTTGAGAGGTTTTAATAAATTGTGTCAACCAGAAGAACAGTGGAAGTCATTGTTTCCAATATGAAATGACAGCCTGCAGGCCTGAGCTGTTATTATTTGAGATTCCACTGAATTCCAAATTTCAGCACCTTTTTCTTTCAGACTTGGCTATTTTTCTTTCATATAAGTTTGCTAATTACAGAATGTACATCTTGATGCTTAGATGCCGCAGAGAAGTTATGAAAATGTTATTAATGGGAAAGCCAGGGCATTGGAAACTTGCTGACTGTGTCTGCTCATGAATTGTTTCTCTCTCTCCTCTCTCTCTCTTCCACTCTCTATTTCTCATTCTCTCTTGCAGGTGTGTACATATATGTGCATTTGTGTTTCACTTTATTTTGATGCATTGTTTACCAGTTATCATTACAGTGTTAGCCATGGACCTTGGCCTACTATAGCATAGTTTTTTTGTGAAAATAATAATAAATCATATAGCAAATCAATTTGTGAATTCGGAATTAGTACACCAATAAAATATTCTCTATTTTGGAGGCAGCATAGTGGAAGAAGGCTAAGCTAAGGTCATGTGATATAAATTCTGGCTCACATTCTAATACTTACTTGCTTTATGAACATAGATGAGCAAACAAACCCCTGAACCTCTGTTAAGTTTATGTTATGATTGCTCCAAAAGTATATTTATTTTAGTTTTCATTTTATAATTTCAGCTAGGATTTGCAACAGTAAATGTAACAACTATTGCCATTTATTGAACATATATATTCAATTAGTAGTTGTCAGGTTAGAATTAATGAAGCATAAATATTATCTCTTAATCATGCAATTAATTATAAATACTTGATATCCAGATGTTGAATATATCTACTAACTTGTATTTAGCTTTTGCAGTCTAAATTATTTTTATGTATTAAAGAGAAATGTGTTCATTTAGTCATGCCCCCTTTAGATTCTATGCCACGAGTGACACAAATGTGAAATTTGTGATAAAATTGAGAGTTGCATCAAAGGACTGAGCAGCTGTAATTGACAATGATGGTAACGGGTAACAGGTAATGTGTAAGTAATTATCAGCTTCCAGGTATTTTTTCCTAACAGTTCACATGAATACATGGTTTCGCCCTCACAGTATTCCTAAGAGATACAACATTATTATTAGTTTACATGCTTTTACAGATTAGGAACTTATGGGGCTTAGCTCAAATAAATAATAAGAGATTAAATATGGATGACAGCAGTCGAATTTCAACTGTGCTCTTCCATCTGAGAACTATGATCTCACTTGTTAACCTAATCTTAAAATATTTATCAGTCTTACTAGTTTCTGCCCCAAATACTTTTTATACTAATATTTTAACTCTTGTGTAGGCAGATTTTTAAATATTCCAAGGGTAATTGCATGAGAACATTCAAGTGAGTATATTATTTTGTGTTTTTGATAGTTTGATGAGGTGTGATAAAAATATAGCGAAGGTCTAGATAAAATTTTCACAGTGAAAGATATTTTGCTAGTGATCCCTTCTTGAAACACCTCCCCTCACTTTGAACACACTACCCCCTTGTTCCTGCAGTTTCTGAAGCAGTTCTAAAAGTTCTCTTTCATAAATGTCTTCAGCAGCAGTGATCAAATACACAGTGATTTCTCCTGCCAATCACCTTCCTATGAAAAAGCAGGCTAGTAAAAATATTACAGTGTGTCCTTATCCACCTGATCCACTGGTTCTGGTGCTGCATGACTTTTGGCTTTTCCCTAACATCAAGAGGACCATGTAAGGTAAGCAGTTTGAATTGATTCAGGACATCAAGGCAGCTATGACACTGCCACTAAAGACACTTATGAAAAAGTAGATTTCCAGTACTGCTTCGAGAACCGACAAGAATGATATAATACCTGAGTTGAAGGAAGGAGAAAATGTTCTGAGAGAGGTTAATGTCAATATGCCCTTAATGGGATAATTAAAAAAAACTCTGTTTATTACATTCATACATGCTTTAAAATAATATGTTTCAAGCTATGCGCAAAATCTGTAGGTTCACAGTTCTGTACTTAGACAATTCGAGCCAAAACAAAACTAAAATACAAAACAATTTCTAAAATCAGAGTTTTCAGATAGTTTTTTAAAGAACAAAAGTGATATCTTAAGGAGAAATTGCCTCTGTTATATGTGATTTTAAAAACTTTTTTTCTGAAACATTTAAACACAGTTTTGAGTCAAGGTAGATAAATTTAGAACTAATGTCTGCATTAGTCTCTTGGGATGCAGTTCTAGCTAATGAACTCCGAGTTCAGCAGCTACAAAGATATGGCCGATTGACTTAACAGGAATATTTAGAAATCTCAAAATTATTCTAATACAATTAATACTTTACAATCACTTTTCATATTTTTCAATAGCCACTTACTGACCTCTTGTCAAAATTTTTGTGTGACTCTTTCTAAACATTCACTTTCCATTACTATTTGACTTTGAACAAATTTATTTATCTCTTTCTTTATTGGAAAAATTATTGGTGTTTGACATCTAAGCCCACTAAGTTTTCCTCACAACCCAAAATATAAAACTGATATTCTCTTGATTGCAAGTGTGCCAAAACCACCCACTCCATGATTAAAAAATTATTAAGCAACTTTACCTGCTAATAACAGTTTGAGCTTATTACTCAAAACAAATCGAAGATAGTGGTGTTTCCAGGTTTTACTGATAAACGAACTGGTACTGAGATATTTAAGATGTCTCCTTAAATCAAATGATTAATCAGACATACAATTAGAACTAATTGTAAAGACGCTCTCATTTTGAAGTTCATCCTATTTTTTTATATCATGCTTCTTCTTAAGATTTCAAATTAACTAAAACTCATTCCAGATTTTCACTGTCTTGGGTCTGATTATTTTTACAATGCATATAGCATGGGAAAAATGCATTTTGCAACACTTTTAATTCTTCAAGATATAATTGACTTGTCTCATTTGCATTAATCATGATTTCTTAAAAATAATTCATATTTCAATTAGATACGCAAGTAGCATTTTTAATCTGCGTTCAGAGCAAACATTATAAAATTAAATCTCAACTGTTATAAATGTGTTTGCCATTGTCCAATCCCTGACTTCCTTTCATGTTTGTGTGGAGACATTCTTGCACCTTCACCTTTGACAACATTTTTAGGTTTCCAGAATGCACTAATCTAAATCAATAGAAAAGCACAGGAAAAAAATTTTTGTTAACGTTATTTTTTCATGGAGGAAAAATTCTCTCTCTGTAGTCCAGGCTGGTCTGGAACTCACTACATATCCCAGGCTGGCTATGAATTCATACCAATCCTCCTGCCTCAGCTTTCCAAATGCTGGAATTACAGATGTGTGCTATCACACTCAGTTTATGTGGTATGCTGGGACAAGGAGCCCAGGGCCTTGGGCTTGCAAAGCGAGTGCTTTAACCATTGAGCTATACTTGCTACTCCTCATCCTACGGTTTTAATTTTCCACAAACACAGAGAGGCTTTTACTTGGTATATTACATACTAGCAGAAAGGCAATTCCTGCATTCAAATTGAGACAAACTTAAATGATACTGAAATAGCCAAATGCTACTTTTTAATATAAAATGTGATGGATAGATTTGATAGAAAAACAAAAGGTTCTTTTCCAAGTTGCACTAACTTACTTGAAACATTCTAGACAGCAAAACTGCAATTTTTGTTAACACTGAAATAAATACCATTAAACGTAGCACCTTAGAATCAAGGCATAGGCTGTATTCAGAATAGGTGGCTAAGACTCCTTGAACCACATTTGAATGTTTAAGACTCTGACTGTCATACCCAGGAAGAACTTGCTGCTTTTACATGCCCCGGGTTAGTTTTTAAACTCTTGACCTATGCTCTAGTACTTCTAAAAGATGTGTCTCAGATTTTCATAGAATGATGAGTATACACTACCATACACACATATACACATACCATTAGGTTTTAATTGTTAGTGAATGTTCCCCTATCCCAGCAAGATACTCAAAACCCCAACCAAAATTAAAGGCTGTATGGAAAGCTCTTAAAGGAGGCTCTCTAAATGATAATATTCGACATTTATTTCACGTTTCTTTCTACATCATAACAATAGTAACAATATTGTGTAGTATGTTTGGTAGAATATTCTGTCTTATGAAGTAAGAAACAAACAACACCAAGGCAAAATCTATAAGCATGCCTATTGACCAAAATACACAAAAATGTGTGCTCTGTTTTTGATCTGGAAATACACTGTAAATAAGAATGCGTCTCTGCTGAAAAAAGTAAAATCACACGAGAGAGGAAAACGCGGGAAGGCAGGAATGAGAAAGTGGTTGCCTTCAAGTCTGAGAAGATTGATTGCACATACACAGGAGGAAAGTTTCTGGGATGACCGAAATGTTCTGCACCTGAGTTTAACTCACTTTCCTAAGCATCTTGGTCTCGAGTTGTGCCCATTTGCCTGATTGAGGCCATCACACTTAGTGAAGTGAGTCAAATGCAGAAGGTAAACTATGTCATGGCTTGTCTAACATAAAAAATGCACAATATAGGCATTCCATAGGACGGAAAGGGTATGACAATGGGAATCAGGAGGGCTAAGAGAGGGATTGGGACGGCCAAAAAGGGGAAGGAATGGGGTTGTAGTTTTGACGAGATATAAATGTGCACAAAACACCTATGCTCAATGTAAGCACATGTATCACATATATGTGCTAGTAAAGTAGACAAATAGAGAAAAAAATGCACTAAATGTAAAGTTGTTCTTATCCATCTGTGTAAACACATGAGATATGTTGTTTAATTATATATAAATATATAATACTGAAATACAAAGAATGAAAACTGAAAATGAATAACAACCATCTCAAGTATAAATAGACCCCTTTTTCTGTATTTTAATATTAAATTGTTTCAAATTTTGACAACTAAAATCAGTGTAATGGTGCAGTATTGAGTCTGTTGGAATAACAGCCCATGGAAATTGTAGATTATATATTCTTAATTTTTAACAAAATAGTTTATTATCAAGTCAAAATTTTTAAAAAGTCATAAGGATTTAATCACACAATCGCTTTCAAATGGTTTTATTATTCTTTCCATCTTTATGTGATTACTTTGCATTACTTTTAAAGACGCGATCCTCTTGGTGACTCAAAACGTGTTTTTCACAAGACCTCTGTGTGTTGAAAATATTCGTGTTCCTTGAGACTTTTGCACTCTCTCCTATGATGCTTGTGAATGAATTTCCATACACGTTAATGCATTTTATTTGATTAGAATTCCAGAGGAAGCGAGAGAAAAAGGGCAAGATCGAGTAAGATAGGAAACTATAAACAGCACAATTTGAGCAGTCTTAATCCATTTGGTGAATCAATTGCTTTGGATTTCTATAAATAAGAAAAATACCTTTTTTCTCCCCATTTTATTGATATGTGTAAGTGCAAAATTTCAGGTTTACAATGAAGTTTAGCATTTTGTGCACCTACGTGCCTTGTCGTGCCTTGTCAAGGTGACAAGGACTTTCCCACTCTCCTTCTGTCTCTCCCTCTACCCACCCCTCCCTCCCTCCCCCGCCCTACCCCCCTTCACTTTGTTTTTCGTTTTAAGTTCCATAAGAGTTGTGTTCTCATATCAGAGATAGACCATCAGAGATATTATCACTTATTTGAGAGAAAAATTTTAAGAAATACACAAAGTATTCTTTTGAACTATATTCTTTAATATTTGTTAAAATCATGAATCTATAAGAATAAATTCCAGAGCTGGAGATGTTCCTCAGTGAGTCCTAACACTTGCCTACCAGGCACAAGGTTCAATTTCCCAGCGCCGCATAGATGGGGACCTGTGGCACACACGTGTAATACCAGCACCCAGGAGGCTGAGGTAGGCTGACTACTGTGAGTTTGAGACCAGCCTGGGCTACAGAGTGAGACCTTATCTCAAAATAAATAAATAAATAAATAAATAAATAAATAAATAAATAGCTTTTGTGAGAAATAGTAACATAAGTGGAACTCATTAAAATTGCAGGCATCATCTACTTTTTAAATGAACTCATCACTTGCTCCCACTGCTTTAGCAGCGTTACATGTGCACTTTAATCCCTGTAAAGGAGGGCTCTGCATACTCCTAGCTGCAGAAAGAGAAAGTCTAGGCTAGAAGAAGGAACCACAAAAGCTGCTGCCGACTGTGCAGCAAGCTGTCTGAGTTTTACATGAAGAGGTCAAAATTCTCTTGGAGTGTCACTGTCCGAGGACAGCAAGCTTACCATAATTAGTATCTTGACTACTGAGAGGATGGTTGTAGAAGCAGCTGTTGTTTAAGGTAGCAGGCACATCCGCGCACAGCACTAGGTATTGATTTGTGCAGTGACATCCTTCTAACTGTGTCATCTGAGTGAGAGAAGCCCCAAATTAACCAATAATAAAGTGTTAGAAGTTGTAGTAGCTGCCCTCTTGGGAATTTTTCTAGAGAGGATAGGTGCCCCCTCCCCCACTCAAGCCATCAATCTTACTAAAGGACTCTCAGTGACATTAACTTGGCCACAATAATGTTGTACCTCATGTTAGTGTGTATGTGTGTACCATGTTTTATACTAGATCTCTCTCTCTCTCTCTCTCTCTCTCTATATATATATATATATATATGTAGTAATGTGTGAATGCCTATATAAAATATATATCCATGAAAATAATGTGTACAATTGGAAAACATCTTCCAGCATCTTTGATAATACTAAGTTATTAATTCAATACAAATAGTTTCAGAGGCAAAAACTGAGTTGCGTAAGAATTAGATGCAGATATACTTATTGACAAGATTTTTTGTTATTGTTTTACCATTTGACGTTATTATATTTTTTATTTCAAATATGAGTCAAGCTACACAGTGTATGAAGACATCACAAACAATACTGGCATATTTATTTAATGACATTCTATTATCAGTAAAGATAGAGGACAGAAATGTAAAAATTTGAAAGAAAGATTATAATCGCACTTACTTTATTCAAGTTACAGTCAGGCCATACTCATATTAAAAAGTTTACAAACATTTGCAAGGTCTTGGTCTTTTTGAATTATTATTTGATATAAACTTTCATAACTTTTTGTGCTTTTTCCTCTGAATTTTGTCTTCCTTAAGTAGCATCGACCTACAGTTTAGCTTTTGTGTATTCAAAGTCAATGTCCCATCTTATCATGAATTCTCTTATCTGATAGATAGGAAGTTTGTCTGTACTGACCTTTGTAACTTTAGAAAACAGTTCTCTTTTTTAAAAATGTAAACGTTAATGATGGCAGTAGTAACACAGCCATCAGTAAACAGCGTTCCAGCTGACATTGGTCTTCGTAACTCATAGGAGTCTCAACAAGACCCTGAAGCCTTTCCCATGTTTTAATATGTGATTCAGATCACTGGTCTAGCACTTTAATACTACCCAGTTTTATAATACTATGCAGGGTAATATTACCAGTTTTTAAAATTTATTTGTAGGTTCTAAGGATGTGATTAACTGTTACTGAATGATCTGGCTGTTGATGAATACCAATGCATAATTTATACTGCAATTGTTATCAGGTAAGGAAAGAGTAATAAAGACAAATATCAACTAGACTTTAGAAAAATATGGACCTTTCAATTACAATCACAGAACACCTGGGTATTGAGACTAAAAGATGATAAAAATATAATTCCTGTAACTGAGTAGTTTTTTGGTGGAACTGGCTACCCTCTGGTTGTCTGGTTGCATTGTTGGGACGTGTCTTATCCTCATACTTTCTATTGGTGCTTTTCTGACGTGGGGCTCTTGTTCTTTGGATTCTGACTGGGTTGGTCAATGTGAGCCAGTTCTAGAAAGGTGAGAAATAAAAAAGCAGGTCCTGGATGCTGTTTTCATTCTTCTGTTTTTATCCCACTGGTTTAGACGTTAGGTGCTCTTTTTTTTTTTGGAGGGAGTCACAGATGTTCTCTGTTGACCTGTATGGAATGGCTCAACCTCTCTCTGGGCTGCATTAATGTCAGTAAGTGACCTGCTTTTCAAGTTTTGGCTCATGATGGCTTCATGCTCTGTTTTTTTTGGTTTTTTTTTTGAGACGTATCATACATTGTTTGTTCCCTTAATTTCATCTACACCATCATGAACAGCACCATCACTGAACTTTTTTGTTTAAACAGTCTGCACTCCTATCAGATCTATCTATCAATCTATCTACATACACATACAGATATATCACAAGTACATATATATGTATGTACATACATATTTATATCACATGCACGCAATATACATATCTCAACTTTGCTGAGATATGGCTCCTTATTTTGAATTGAAAACAGGATTATTTTCTTAATTTGCAAAGGCAGGATAATTGTGCTATATACTATAATGTCAAGTTTTAATTTATTGAGCATGTATGTGCCAAGCTTTCCAAGCTGAATCTTGGAAACTGATTTTACCAGAGACCAATGGTCTTTCAAAAAAAAGTGGTGTAGGGATGATTTGTAAGTTCTGATTATATTTCCTGAGGCATAAAATTAGAATGTTTCAGCCCTTTTTATAGATATTTTGAGATATGAGCTAGCCAAGTATGTACTGGGTTGTCTCTCAGATATACATGATCCTACGTAACATCCTCTGTGTAAAACAACCACATTGATGGCTGATGAGCCCCAACAATTTGTTTTTCCTAATCTTGTGACAAATATCTGAGTGAAGAGGCATCTGAAAAGACCCCAGCCAGAGTCACTACTTGTCTGCAGCCTCAAGAGAGTCTCCACACCAGAATTGCACAGCTAACTCACTGTTGAATTCTTAACCCACAAATATCCTGACACATGATAAATGATTGCTTTTAAGTTGCTTTGCTTTGAGTAATTTGTTACATAGCCATAGAAACTGAAACATGAATGTGAACCAATTACTATATGGGAATTGGATGAAGAATAAGACTCTCTGAAGATTTCTTTAAGGTACTTTGCTACATACTTTACAACTTCCTAAAATACTTATTAGAACAAGAATTTCTAAATTTCAACAAAGACCTTCTAGATAATCAATATCTTTTTTTCTTTCCTGAAAAGACTGGAACATCATCTCTTCCTTTCTATCTTTTATTCTACCCTCTTCCATCCTTTCTCTCTTTAAATTTTTATGCACTTCAGGTAGGATCACAAAAACAAATCCCTTGGTTTCAATTGGAAAGATAAAGCAATTACCTGAATAGACTCCTTCAAAAAATATATTTTAGGGTAAAGTCAAGATGGCGGCAAAGTAGTTCTCCCCATTAGTTCTCCCCTCAGCAAGAAGCCCGAGGTATATAGTAAATACAACCTCTGAATGGCTTAGCTTAGGAAAAGAAGGGAGCTCCAGACATGAAGGGAGATAAGCAGGAAGGTTGGAAATCTCACAGAGACTACGGAGGCCCAAGAGCATTGCAGAGAGGCGACCGTACCAGACAAGAAACTGCAACAGGGCCAGGCAACTGGGGACTACTGCCTTTCAGCCACAGCCACAGAGCAGGCTGGAAGGCTGGAAACTTCAGAGCTAAATGACATCTGGCCTCTGGGAGAAGTCTATGGCTGCAAGATACAAATGCAGTGTGGAGCCTCTTTCTATGTGGTGCACGAGAGGCTATGTCTCAGTAACATTCTAGAGCAATGTTAACAGAACCTACTTAGATTGAACTCTTCTGGGAAGCAGGCCATGGTCAGGACACATCCCAGCGAATTAGGAGACTCTTCATTGATGACTGGAAGGGAATTGCCACAGGAGGCAGCTGAAGAGAAGGGAGAACAGGTTGCATACCGCATGGATGACACTGGCCCAGAAAGCAAAGGTCCTGAACAGTAGATGTCCACTTCTTCCATTCCTCGCCCTGGACTGAGAGAAACCAGGTCAGCTGGGAAAAGTTTGCCAGAGATCAGAGTATGGAAGTGCCTGGTTGGAGGCATTTGGGTTTCTGATCCACAATTGCTGCCTGTTCCCAGAGCAGAAAGTACTGGACTTTTGATTCCTACCCTCCTCATATGAGCTTGACATGGTACCTTGGTGTGGCCACTGGAGTGGGGCCCTCAAGCTAGAAGTGTATCACTGAAGCTGTGGGAGGAAGGAAGAACAGGGTGTGGTCCCATCATTGTATGTGAAGGTCTGAGCAGGGATCCGCAGCATGACAGTGTGCAATTGCTTCTCTCTCGCTCTCCCGTATTTGGTGACCAGTGAGTGCCAAAACCACAGTACCTGGAAGAAGACTACTTATCCAACTTACACGCTTTCTCTGTACTTCGTATTCAACTCATTGTTCTTTATATGTGTCTAAATTACATATTAATTTCTAGGACAAAATGCCTGATATCCACAACTTCAGAATAGAAAGGTTTATTTTCGCTCATATTTTCAGAAAGTTTCATGGCAA
This sequence comes from Ctenodactylus gundi, assembly GCA_004027205.1. NCBI lineage: Eukaryota > Metazoa > Chordata > Mammalia > Rodentia > Ctenodactylidae > Ctenodactylus > Ctenodactylus gundi. Next base: position 535,333 of record PVKB01000879.1, read on the forward strand.
TGGTGAAGGCACATGGCAGAGGCTGGAGAGCTCCTTAACCCACGGCAAACTGAAGCCAAGTGAAGTAGGATTCAAATGATGTCTGGAGACTCATGCAAGGCTGCAGCTTTCCCAGGAAGGAGCTGCAGCAAGGTTTCTTCTTTTTCCCTTCAAATGATTCAAGCTGCTAGTGTTCCCCCACCCTGGGGGAGGGAAGGCACATCCATCATTGTGCAGTCCATAAGTCAACAACACATGCCTAAAAGCTCTACCCTGGACAACCCTCAGTCTCAACAAATTGACACAATCTTTTCAGGTCAAGTCTCAAGCATATTCCCCCACCAGACAGGCCCTACCTTCCAATAACTCAGTTTCACAGTTATCGCACTATACCCAGAAATATGAGACTTCAGAGGGACATCCGAGATCCAAACTGTAGCATTCCACCCCTGGCCATCAAAAGAATCGTGTCTAACTTCTTATGAAAAATGCGCTCAGTGAAGTGAGTCAAAAGCGGAAGGTGAAACATCGAATGGTCTCTCTGCTATGAGAAACCCAGATCACAACTATCTCATGGAACTTAAAATGAAAAAACAAAGTAAAACAGGGGAGTAGGATGGGGAGGGGGGAAGGGGTGGGTTGGTGGAGGGACAAAAGGAAAGTGGGAAAGTACTTGTCACCTTGACAAGATACGTAGGTGCACAAAATGCTCAACTTCATTGTAAACCTTAAATTTTGCACTTATACATATCAATAAAATGAGGAAATAAAAAGACCATGATCCATGCTCCTAGTTCTTATGATATTTGGGTTCTTCACCGCATCTCAGGCTTCCCCTTTAAAACTTCACACACTGCCCTCTCAAGAGGCACACTGCATGGCCTCCAAAGCCAGCTTTCCTCTGAAATCTGGGTGGAAACTTCCATGACACAATTCATTTGATGACCCAATTTATTTGATGCATTTCAAGGTTCTAGAGAAATAGATACGATCTAAATCCAAAAACCAGAGAAGGAAGAAAATGATAAGGATGTGAGCCACAATTGATAAAATAAAAACCAAAAAAACACAAAAGTTTAACAAATAAAAGAATAAGTTCTTTGAAAAAATAAACAAGTTTGGGAAGACACTAGTAAAACTAACCCAAAAAAGGAAGGGAAAAAAGTACTAATGAAATTAGAAATGAAAAGAGTAAAGTCACAAAAGACATTGTTGAAATTCACAAGATTGTAAGAAGCTAATTTGTAAACATATACCCCAGTAAATTGGAGAATCTGGAAAAAGTAGGAAAATGCTTAGACACATATGAGATACAAAAATTGAACCAAGAGAAATCCTGGATTGACCAATAAGTAATGTTATTGAGGCAATAATAAAGTCTCTGACTACAAAGAAAACCAGAGGGCTTGACATCATGACCCACTGGGATTCACTGAAGAATGAAAGGATGGTTCAAAATGCACAAATGAATTAGTGTAATATCACACAGGAACAAAAGCAGGGACAAAGAGGTCACTTGATCGTCTCCATAAATGAAAAAAAAATAAAAAAATCAACATTCACTTTTGATAAAAAGAAACCTTGAGAAAAACAGATATAGAAGAAACTTAGCTCAAGATGATAAAAGGCATTCATGAAAAACCTATGCTAACATACTAAGTAGGGAAAAACTGAAAGCATTTCCCCTAAATTCAGGTATAAGAAAAAGGTGTTCTCTCTTATCGCTCTTATTCAACATAATACTTAAAACGCTAATCTGAACAGCCAGGAAAGAGAATAAAGTAAGAGAAATATGTATTGGAAAAGAAGAAGTCAAACTGTCCTTACTTCCAGACAAAAGGATCATTTAGATAGAAGACTCCACAAATTCCACCAGGAAACTCTACAACTAATAAAGAAATTGAACCAAGATGCAGGATACAAAACCAATACACAGAAATCAATGCTGTTCTTGTAGATCAACATTGGGATCACTGAGAAAAGGTGAGAAAACCCCATCTACAGTAGCCACAAACATTGAATACATAAGACTCAACATACCTAAGGAAGTGAAGTACCTCTACAACGAGAACAGGAAGATGCTGAAAAAAGTCATTGAAGAGGATAATAGAAAATAGACAGGCAACTCCTGTGACTGGTTAGGGAGAACAAATGTTGATAAAATGGCTGTACTACCAAACTGATGCAATTCCAATAAAATGTCAATAGCATTTTTCACAGAACTAGAAAAAAATTGTAGAAATCTAAAAGAAATTCAGAATAACCAAAGAAATCTTCAATAATGAGACAAAAACTGGAGGCATTATGATCTTGGAAATCAAGTTTTCTTGCAAGTAACAGTGATGGAAAAAAAAAGGAAATATGGTATTGGCACAAAAGCAGACAGGTGAGCCAGTGGGACAAAATTAAGGACCCATAAGAAGTCCAAACACCCTTAGCCATCTGATCTCTGACAAAGCGGCAAAATCATACAGTGTAGAAAAAATAGCTTCTTTAACAAATGATGCTGTAGCAATTGGATATCTACACGCAGAAGGATGAATATAGACCAACATCTTTCAGTTTGAATTGAAACTAAATCAAAGTGGATTGAAGACCTAGATATTAAGATGGAAACACTGGGCGGCTGGAAGGCAAAATAGATAAAACTCTTGAAAACACAGGCAGAGGCATGGACTTTCTCAATCAAACGCATGTTGTTGAAGAAGTAACACCAACAATCATCTATTGAGGTTATGTTGAATTAAAAATCTTCGAGACAGCATAAGAAAAAAATCAACAGAATGAAAAGAGAACCAGTAGAATGGGGAAAAATGCCACTTCAGCCCAAACTCCTTGGACCGAAGGCTAATTTCTAGAATGAAGGTAACACTAAAAATATGCTACCAAAAATAAAAGATCCAATTACAAACAGGTAATTAACATGAACACAGTTCTCAGAAGAAGTACAAATGGCCAACAAATATATGAAAAAAAAATGTTTGGAAGTTTTGATATTAGAGAAATGTAAATCAAGACAACACTGAGATACCATTGTACCCCAGTAGGAATGGCTATTATTAAGAAATCAAAAACAACAGATGTTGGCAAAGATGTAGGGAAAAGGAACCATTCTACATTGTTGGTGGGAATTAAAACTGGTACAACCATTATGGAAAGCAATATGGAAGTTTTTCAAATAAATGAAAATAGTTATTTCATTTAACTCAACTATACTTCTTGTGGGTATCTGTTCAAATGAGTTAAAAGTATCATATAACAGAGATTCATGCATCTCCACAATAGCAGCAGCACAACTTACCAGAGCCAAGTCGTGAGAATGGCGGATAGATCCAACAACATATCAACAATCAAAGAAGTGGTGTATTTATATGGTGGGGCCCTATTCTGTCATAAAGATAAGCTTGAGTCATGTAGAAACCTGGAGGCAACTTGACACTACTCTGCTCAGTCAAGTGAATCAGCAACATTAAATATCACATGGTTTTTCTTATATGAGAAACTCAAAGTATAAATAAACAAATTAACAAGATAAAAGAGTGATGGTAGAAAACAGATATAAGTTTGTTAGAGAGAGAGTGGGATGTGAGAAGGGATAGGGAGGATGGGGAAAGGAAGGAAGAAAAATAATGAATTTGCAATATATGTATACCACTTTCTCAAGTTGACTGTAACTATTATACAATCACAAATACATATTAATATAAATAAGAACTTAGGAGGAAATAGAAAAATACAGCTCCATAGAGAAGTATTAATTATATAGATATTCAAAAGAAGCCATATGCACCTAGTGTGGTACTGACCCTGTGGCTCATATATATAAAAATTAAATAAATAAGGAAGAATATGAAAGGGGATGCTTGTATTTACTAAATATTCTGGCATTTGTCTTAAGAGTTTTCTAAACTTTAAATGTATTTTTATAGTTTTATTTTATATAGAGAAAAATTTTGAGAAGTTAAAAATCTCACTTGAGTTTACTCATGTCACTTATGTACTCAAGTGATGCAGTTTTAATCAAATACTACCAAGTGTTTCACTTAAACATGGTGTTTTTATTCCTCTAAGACAAAATAAGCAAATGGTACACGTATAAAATTTATTCTTAGTAAAGTACAGAAAGAGGTAAGGGAAATTAGTGACTTTTGAGTATGTGTAATATTCAGTAAGTAAGTGCAGGGATATATACACAAATGTGTGCACAGATGCATGTTAAAATATAACTTGTAACTTTTATGAGTTAAAATAAAATTTACACTTTAACATACAGAATAGTTTTATTTACAGAGAAGGCTTCTTTCTTTCCTTCCTTCCTTCCTTTCTGTCAGCCTGTTTTCCTTGCTCCTCCTTTCTTCTATTCATTCTATATTAGTATTCTTTAGAGAAACAGAAGCAAAAGAAAGTAATAGTGTAACTACAAAAGGAGATTTATTAGTCAGGCTTACAGAGAGGTGGTAGGGTCTGCAAAAGTCGTCTGTGCACCAGAGATCCAGAGAATCCAATAGCTGCCCGTCCCAAGTTATTACAAGTCGCAGAACAATGGAGTCTAGGATGCAGCCGCAGTCACCCCCAGAGGTTTACGGAAGCATCGCCACGGACCGCCTGCTATGGGAGACTGAAGAAACTGGGAAAAGATATCCTAAGGTGATGGCAGCGAAGGGCACGTCTGCTCAGAAAGGTACACCGAGAAGTTACACAGAAAAGGAAAAGGAAAACTGAACCCTCCTGGGGAAGTCAGGGACAGAGGAGACGATTACTGTTCTACCTCTAACCTTAAGCTTAAGATTTTGGAAAAAATGGTCCAATGTCAGGTAAAAAATGAGGGGATATCAGAGTAGAAAAGGAGAAAAGCATGCCTTAACATCGGCGCATAAACAGATCTAACATATGAGGTAGACTGCTGTTATTTTACTAGAACCTAAAAATTAAATAGAATGAGAAAAATGTGAAATAATTAAAAATTATAAAAATTGAAAAATGAGTATTTTCTATCATCTGTTTAATGTTTTAGGTTTCATCAAGCAGTGACATTACAACTCAATTATTAGTTATGTTTGACAAAAAATAGAATCATTCAAAGAGAGAAAAATGGGATTAATAATCCTGTACTACAGAACTAGAAGTTCATAGGAAATAAATACTGGAGCATTTCTCAAAATATTCATAAGGTTATAAAGGGAACTCTAAAACTTAATCCAATAAACTCAAATTTAACTAATTAACATTAAAAGTTATTTTACTCATAACAATTTTTATAAATATGTAGAGGAAATGTTAATAAAAATAAAGTAATAAAACATTATAAATGCAAAGCTCTTAAAGTTATAAGATCCATGACATTTTTACATGAATAATTATGAAAATTATTAATTATTAAATTTGGCATACTAATAATTTAGTTGAAAGTGGAAGAAATTTAGAAGTTAGCTTTTCAAGGCTGGAGGAATACCTCAGCTGTTAAAGTCCTTGCCTAGCAAGCTCAAGACCCTGAGTTTGATTCTCCAGCACCACATAAGGCTGGGCACCGTGGCACATGCCTGTAATCCCAGCACTTTGGAGGCTAAAGCAGGAGAATTGTCATGAATTTGAGGCTAGCCTGGCTCCACAGTGAGTTCAGGACTAGCCTGGACTACCGAGCAAGAGCCTGTCTCAAAAAAAGCTACTAATTGCCAATCAAAGTCAGTATAATTCATTTCGAACCCACTGAAAACATGAAAAATGTTCTAAAAACGTCCCAAACAAAATATTAGTATCACCAAAAGTTTTAAAAAGCCTTTAAATCTACAAAATATCAGACGCACGGAGAATTTAAACAAATATGCTTGAAGCTCCATCAAAGAAAATGAGCCTAAAATGTTGCTAATAAATAAAATGATCGTGTAAATTTGTGGTTTTAGTCAAAACTTTTCTTTTCAGCCAATATGGCCTCCACAGTTTTGCCATGGAGATGATGAATTGGGTGCAACGAGAGTTGAGGACGCGTTAAAGATATTTTGGATTAGAGGAATCTGTACTTCAACACATTTGGAAGAATGGCAGTTGAGTGTCAGTATGGAGAACTAACTGAAGTGGACAATTCTACAAGTACAAGAAGTGTGGAGAACATGACTTCAATAACCTAAGAGAGGCCTCATGTGATTGGTGCCGGTGAGGTTAGAGAGGAGGGCAAAGATAGGAAAAGAGCAAGAATCTCAAAGTTGTGCTATACCTAGTATGTGCTAAATAAGTACACCTTAAATTAAATTCATTCTCTTGTAGAAATCCTCTCTGCATACATGTTTGCATCTCTGCGTCTTTGCTATAGTGTTAATTTGCTTTTGCTTCTGTAGGTTCTGTATCAGGGAAGCTTCTTTGGACAATGATTTAGCTTAGATCTTTGCAGGTTGGGAAAGACTCCACATTGACTTGAGCCCCAGCTATTACACAAGGAAGCAGACTGGGGCTCAGGAAAAATCTAGGCTCCAATCTTGACTCTGTTGTGAACAGGCAACGTCGGCTGATGTCAGCAGAGCCCAAGGAGGCAGCTCAGCATTCTGACTGTCAGGTTCTTCTTAGCACAACCACTGTCACAACCTACTTTACACCATGGCTATCAGAATTACACTCCGTGAAAGAGTGCACATGAAAATCTTACTTTATTCCTCTGTTAATGATAATTCTTTCCAATTTCTTTTTAGTTGTGATGTTGGAGATAGTATGTTGTATCTATTTATTAATATACACTACCTAGATACAAATATATTTATTTTATATATTAAAGCTACAATCAAAGGTTTTACATATTTCTTTACAAAGTTTCCCTAAATCATCTTTCAGAGTTTTGCTGCTCAAATTTGATAATTCCCTTGCAGAGAACAACGTAAGTAATTTTTTTAAATTTCAGATATAATTTCAAAGTTTACAAGAAGATGGCAAGTTACCATTTAATCCTTAGATTTAATCAATTAATTAATTAGTTCGTTACTAAGGGATTAAAATGAGATTATAAGTTGAAATAGCAATTTTTAATAGTTTATTTTTTAGCTAACCATGAAACCTTCACGTGTGTTCCCTTTTAAGTTTTTAGCCATTATAAAACATGCTATTTATGTAGATTATTTGAGCAAATTGATAACACATGCTAGTGCACATTACATAGCAATAATGACTCTTTTCATTTTTTTCTAAAGTTTCCTCAACCGAAATATATTTGAATCTCTTTTAAATTCACCTTTGAAGTGATGTCAAATACGTCACTAAAATATAATGTAAAATATGTGTCAGAGTGGAGAAGGTAAGCATACATTGGAATATTGAGGTATCACTATTTCAGAATTCCTTATCTTGGGGTGTATGTAATAGAGATACTACATTTGCTATGCAGTTCTGTAGTGGAATCTTACTGGGTTAAAATCGGTCCCCAGATTTTATCTATTAAACTTTCCTGGAAGCATAAATGGTGTTCTAACTGAACTTACTGGCAGCTGACATGTTTTCAGAATGAAGGATGACGGTAGCTGGATAATAAGACACAGAAGCGCGTACGCACACACACACACATATGCATACATTACATACATATGTATATATGCCATTAGTCTGGAATCTGGAACACTTCTGCCACGGCATGAGCTTACATTAGCGCTTCTACGTGGTACAATTATTCTTAAGTATTCTTTTACACAAGAACTATCAGAAAGTCTTGCCATTCCTCATGAATGCTAGCTTGTAAGATATAGTTTCACAATTTGGGGTGAGATGCCGAATGAATTCTATGATCCTCATGCTAACATGAGATACAGCTGCACATATAAAGCTACTAGCTTCCATGCATACTTATCCTTCCTATCTCCTCACAATCAGATATTTTAGTGAATACTTTGTCTTGGATGGATTCTCATCCATCACATTAAAAGTTTTTAAATAGCTTTAGGATACAACTTTTCCAGAAAGACCGTCTTTACAACATTTGACCCCATAAGTCCAGACTCCAGGGGGATGAAGTCCGGAGATGTACTTAAGTAGCACTTTGAGCCCAAAGAGATTTGGCACATTCAGCTAATAAAAAATGACTGTAAAACCCTCTGTAAACATGAAGTGCCATATAAATGCTTATTAATAAGCAGTTTCTTCAATTTATATTTATTTTTAGTCCAAGAAGCTTCTTAAAAATACATTAGAGTTTATTGTGTATAATGTCTTTCAAACAAATTGTATTCAAGACATTTTAGAGAGTTAAATACATGTCAGTGTGTGGTATAAATTATAGAAGGACACTTTGAATGGTAAATGAATTAGTGAGTTCAGTCAGAAGGCCAGAGAAAAATGGGTTGTGTAAGCGTCTGGTTTGAAATATCTAGACTCCCTGGAACCAACACTTTAAATCCCAGCAGGGCAGCTCTGTCCTTCATCCTTCCGAGATAAGAAGAGTCCATTCAGTTTACAGTCTGCTGGTTTTTTGAATGATCTTTTGGAACAGTAGGAATGTCTGCTCTGTGTGAACATTTTACAGAGTTCAGGACAAATTCAAGAGAATTTAAGCAGTATTATTTTATGTGGCCAATATTTTAGTGGTAAAGAAAGTCTAACTTAGAACACAGCAGGAGGAAAAGCTTGAGAAGAATATTCGGGCCTGGAAGATAGACTTCAGCATCTGATTAGTTTTTGCTACTAAAGCTTGAGAGTGATTTTAAACATAGGGAAGTTGATTTCAATATAATTGTAGAGATTATAACAATGTAGAATTGGCCTAAGCAGTAAAGTTGATATTTTGAAATGCTTTATGACTTTCAAATCATTCCTCTGAACACACAATGAAAAGTATTGATAATCTAAACAAAATATTCAAGATCTTCAGAGCAAGAGAGAATAATAGACCCCTGAAATACAAGAACGCCAATGACAACAAATGTGGCTTTCTACACATTGAAGCACAGTATTTCTAGCAAATGAGTTTCAGATTTTCTGAGCCTCTGAAAAAGCCATCAAGTGTCAAACATGGTATGCAAGAGTTTGGAAATTCAAGCAAGTTAATACAGAAGCTACAGTCTTTCCTAGATAATGACTTCTGATGGCTTTTCCTAGATTCTTCTCAGGGTTATGATGATGCTTGGAACACAACTGGGGATGGAGATATAACCAGTCAACTTCTTTCTCACCTTTCTCACTGAGAGACATTCTACAAGTCCTGACAAAAAATAAAGTGATGCGAAAATCTAGGTATGTCTTTCAATTTTCCGATCAGATAAGATCATTGACTGGTAGCAGTGATACCTTTCTATGAAAAAATTTTAAAGAAAAACTAGAAATGGCTATTTCTCTTCTCCAAGACATCATTTTAAGTTATACCCTTAATTGTCCATTATTCTGAACCTTCCACTTCTCTTATGGATGAATCTTACTGCAATCCCTATGTTTTGCTAAGACATCCAACAGATGATCTAGACTTTTGAATCTTTCCTGTAAGGAGGAAAGGGACAAAAACGAAATTGAAGCCTGAAGCTAGTCTCTGGCCTTTCTCTAAATACTTCTTTGTTATAATGCAGTTATATGGTTAGGCACTGTTAAAACAATGATACTGCTGCTGCTACCTATGTGAATAAAGAAGGATCATATTATCCAGCCAGTATATAATATATCTTCATTTCAATTTCTCACCTGCACAATTCTTGGACGTTTTTCAATAATAAAGTTTTCTCCTTTAAGAAGGTTTACTTAACTTACCTAACTGGCTTAGTGTCTTCCCAATGACTCTAGGAGCACCTGTGTATTCCTAGTTCTGTATCTTGGATTTTACTTAGAAGTCACCATCAACCTCTCTGTTTATCTTCCTTCTGTACGCTACATCTTAAGTGTTCTGTGAATTAAGGATAGTATCCATTATGCAGCAAAAATAATATAATACACAAAATAATTACTTATTTCAATGTATAATTCTCTTTTTGTCTTTTTGACATTCAAATACTTGTATCAAAGTGGACACACATTTTTAAAGAACTCTTAACACAAAGAGCAACAATACGCATTCAGATTACATCGTAAATGGAATAAACAGATCATGAATATTTATGAGGTTTGGGAATGACTTGTATTATACACTCCATGTCGTTGAACCAAATAATTATGCAAAGATAGTTTCATTTAAAAATACCAATGCCATATTTTAGTTTGTGTTTAACAATTCTAATGCATATTGATAATGGAAGGAAATAGCTTCTATTTAAAAACAATACATTTAAGTTGGAAAAATGCCATTACAGCGTATTGCACAATGTTAAAATGGGTGGAATTGTGTTAGGGTAAGAGCTAACAAAGGTCCAAATGCTGACTAATGTTGAAAGCTGATCATGATTGCCTGGAGAGAATGCACTTCTAAATTGCAGTCTGATAATTCTTTAGGATTCAGTTTGAGGATTTCTTCTGTTTGTTCAGTTTGACCTATGACAAAGTGTGCTAGGAACTTTAAATACACCTCACTATGCGTTAGGGGCAGACATATATCTATTAGAAAGTGACTTGAATACCAACATCTATGGTAGTTTGTGTAATTCGTCTTAAAAAATGTCTGTGGTCTCCATGTTCAAATACTAGGAATGTAGGCACATAAAATGTGTGTTGCTAAATGCACAAAGGGCCACAAAACCTAGTCAGTGAAATGAGTGCAAATACAAAGTTCTTCTAAATATTTTTTCAAAATACAAGATGGTTTCTATAGGTGGAAAATTTTTGCTATATCAGAGGAAGTGAACGCCAGTGACTTCCCAAGATTTTTCTCCTTTCTTCTGTTTTTGTCACAGAGAGGTATCACCCTAACAGCGATCAATACAGGACTATTCATTGGTACTCTAAAATTCATATTGCCTTTTTATCCCTGATAAAATCTTAGTTCATTCAAATGCTTTACTGATACAAGGTATTTTCCTCATATAAATCTAGAAGCAATGTAATACAGTGTGTTTTAAATAATAAATATGCACTTGTGGAAAACTTCTGATAGAGTTTGAAATATGTTTACTTTTCTGATAGCGAGGCATAATTTCTCAATAATTAACATTAATGAAAGCAGACAAAAATGCAGAGAATTGAGGAATAATTGTTTTTAAAGTACATTCTTCTGAAATATGGAAGTAGATTTTTCTCGCCTCAAAATGTAATTTTTATTCCCATTACGGAGGCACTAAGGATTAAAAAAAGGCACACAGGTCATAGCTCTCTTCTGTTAGGGTGGTATTCCTTTAGGACAATTCACATCTGAGGCCTCCGAGGTGAACTTGAGAGAGAGGAGGAGATGAACCCACAAAGAGATTGCAATCGCATTTATCAAGCTGTAAGATGATGTCGAAATGGAACATTTTGTTTAGGTTGCACTGTTTGTATTTGCTCCGTTCCAACAACGTTTCAATACTCTATTTAGAAATCCAGACACAAAGCACAATCCCGCACGGAAGCAGGCGGCATGAGGGGGAGTCCCAGAACTCCAGCACACTGTGGTCCTTTGGCAAGATGCTATCACAACTGCTGAGGATGGAGGTCACGTGCCCCAGCAACCAGAATCGCAGCGTGGAAGTGCGTAGTGCCCTAGAGCTACAAATGTCCCCAGAAAGCACCTCAAGTCATCTTCCCTGCCCATCCCTGCCCCATGCCACCAACCCAGGGCTCTAACTGATGTGCTCAGGAACCTCATTGACAAAACCTCTACACTGTAGCTAGAAAGTTCTGTGACACTGTAACTGTCACGCGTCAGGAATCTAAATCCGGGGGCCCTGGGATGTATGTCTCCCTTGGTCATGGACACTTATATCTGGCTTTTGAATAAAGTATTTCCATCCTCTTTGCCTGAGAGCTATGTTTTTGTGTTAACAGAGTCCAACCTGGGCAACTCAGTACATGACGTGACTCTCTCTTGAAATGAAAACTAAAAATGGGCTGGAGTGTGACCCAGAGAAAAGTACCTGGGTTTCAATCTCAGTACCACTAAATCAATAAATAAGCAGGTGCAGATGGCCAAGTTAAATCAATGAATCAATCAATTAGTAAAGAAAAGCTGGGGGCTTAGCTCACTGTGAAAGTTCCCAACTTTATTCCCAGTAAAAAAGAGACAGAGAGACAGAGGACCTGGTCTCATTGCCCACAACCCCAGCGCTCTGGGGTAGATCCCGAGGTAAAAGGATCGAACATTCCAGCCTACCCCGAGTCATTTAGCAAGGCTCTCTCTCTTTCAGACTCAAGAGTAAAAATTGCTTGGGGATGGAGCTTAGTGTAAAGGACCTGGGCTTGAACCCTATGACACAAAAAGGAAAAAGGCCTCACAAAAATAAGTAACTAAGTAAATAAATAAATAAATTCAGAGAAGTTTTTCAGGGAACTGGAAAATTTTCTATTCTGTTTTGAAAGACTTAGAGTTTCTGTGGAGAACAAGTGAAGTCGTGTGTGTGTCTAGGGCATTTGTGCTTCATTTCTTGCTGTACACACAATCAAACTACATTTCTTGGTCTCATTTGCCACTAGATGTTCCAGTGACTGCAACTTAAGCCATAGACTCAGAGCAGAAGTGCCACATATCAAGATATCCCAGTGACTGGATCACCAGACCTTGTCAGGAGTGGAACCCACTAACGACTTAGGAAGTAACTTGTTAAGATGGAAATACTTGAGTAAGAGGCTTTTGCCCTTATCCAACAGGTAAGGATAGTAATATATGTTTCTTATATTACCAAAAATGTCCATTTTACTAAAAAAAGGGTGAGATTTCACGGTTTAATCATTGTTAGACAACATCATTCTACTTACAAAGTTTGACATGGACAATTAGACTGAGAATAATTAAGACCAATGAACATTAGCACAAATGTGGAGAAACATATGCTCTATTTTGTAGTTTATGCTTGCTTTGTATATATGCATATATATTACATATATAATGAACGCACATGGGCATATAACACAGAGTACCTATACACCATATTTTGGACTTACAGAAATCAAAGGGAAGTAATCAAATTATTTTATTACAGGTGACACTGGAAGGCTTCTTTGTGGCAGTGTAATGAGAGCATTGCAAACCTGAATTCTGAGAATTGAGGACAGTGTGGCTGTCACCTGGGACCATGGAAATATTTGCAATGTTGAAAGAGGGACATTTCAAACAGAAGCACTCAGTGGAAGGCCATGAGGAGGACACGTGACTGCAGGTGCTATCTGTTAGCCTGGAAAAGGAGGTCATTCCACGCATACATGGGAAGTGGGAAGAGAGGAAAGGGGCATTGCAAGCATCACTTCTAATAGAAGCACAGCGATTGGTTCGTGTACATATGAACAAGAATCAAGGATACCCGGAACAAAGAGACTAAAAAGTAAATTGTGAGAAGTCTTGAAATAAGGTCATAGATGTGGGAAGATAAAATAGAACAGACAGGATTTGAAATATTCTATTAAAAGTGTCAGTGAAGGATCAAGGTTTTATTAGAAATATATTCTGCATGGGGTTAAGATCTCAAGAAATATTTGTTTAAAAGAAGGATGGTGACATTGAAAGTATGCTCTGTCCTTGTCAGTGCATTACAAACTATTCAAGTCACTGATGTACTTGACCTTAGCTTTTGTGGGTTAAAATAATTGTTTCTGACCCTTGAGTACCTGAAAACAAAAACATCCAGTTGTTTGTGAGAACGTTATCACAGGTGAATATTTCTGGAGTTTTATAACTCTAAATTAGTGTGCTTTTAATTCAAACAAAAATACTCAGTGTGTTTAATTCTGAAAATGATCAGGATATGGAGGAACATAGTAACATGAAGCAATGTGGTAGAATCATTAAGAACATTAACTTTGGTTTACGCAATTACCCTTAGAAACAGATCAATTTCTGCAGTAGTGATTGTGATATTTTGAAGGGGTTGCTTTAACTCTCTAAGCCTCAGTTTTCTTATTTATAAAATGTAGATAATTGTTTATCTCATGGTATGGCCATAGAAAAAAAATTGTATTCTCAAAGAAATTGATATTATGAATCCATTTACATGTTAGGCGGTAACAAAATTAATTCTTAATGTTTGTTCATGTTTTCTTCTCTTCAAACAACACATGCTAATAAAATACAATTTGGGGAAAAATGGAAAACTTAGAGTTTTATGTCTCTATAAAGTTGTATTACATGTATATCTGCCTAAACTGTTTTTTCATAAATGAGCATATATGTGTATATGTACCTTTTTATACTTATATGCATGCTTACTTGGTCTCCACATACAGGCTTATGTAGAAAAAGAACAGGAAAGATGTAGAATCTAACTGTTATATATACACGTGCTGAAATGAAGAAAATAAATACTACTACAAGAATATAAAGAGCCGAGCAACAGAGGCCAACAATTGCTACTAACAGTAATATGGCATTGGAACTTACAACAAGTGCTGAGATTCCGGTTCCTAAGAATTAACTACTTTTGGATCTTAGTATCGAGGCCTCAGAGCAAACATAAATCTGAATTGCACATGGAGCGAAAGGACAATCTCCACAGTCATGTATTTACTTTGTTATGCAGAAATATGATAAATTCTAGTAAAACCTTCTAAGGTATGGTCCTCAAAACTAGAATTATAGTCAGACATGCACCATTAGCTTTGGTACAGTTAAACTTCTCTTAACTTTCACTTTTCTAAAATCAAATTTATATTTGGGCTTTCGTCTCTCTCTTTTCTGTCTTTCCCTTCCATTTCTATTTATCTATTTTTCATATCTATGCTTTAGACTGTGACTCCAAAAATAAAGACCAATACGAATTCAACCATAAAGTCCTTTTGAATGCTATAATTTTGGAAAACTGTATTTGCAGATTTCTCTTTCTTATTTGCTTTTTTGCTATATCAATATGTAATTTGTTATTGCTAATGACTACCTAAAACTACTATATCAATTGAGATATTATTGTGTGATGAAATATTTCATTATTTCATTAGTTTTCTGATAAGCTTTATGAGATTGTTAGATAAACTAAAGTTACACAGAAAAACCTTTGCAGAAATAAAACCCTTTGGAACTCTTTCAGTAACAAAAAGAGAGATGATATTATCATAAAATACAGTGACTACTATACCAGTTATTTTACCAGATTCCTTGAAGGAGAACAGAAAAATCAACAAAATTTAAAGTGCAACTTAGAATAAAATATACTATGGACTACAAAAATAAGGTACTTCTCTGTGAAGGTGTGATTCCTTTATAATCATACACAATATTTTCTACATCTGGAACTCAAAATTGTCTTGTTCCACTTTGACTGGCATAAAATTGTCATCAGTAAACAGACAGATAATCCAGCTAAGGTAATTAATTGATTAGAGGAAATTTCATCTCAATAGTGACCTTGAGCTTTGCTGCTGGAATGCCTTCAATCTCGTCATGGGGCTCTAGTAAAGATCTATCGTCAAATCAATTACAAAAACTATGGACCATCTGATGCTTCTCTTGAAATTAACTAGTGAATGTAGGTCAGCACACCTTCAAATGACACAATGAATTATTATGTTCTCAATGAGCCAAGAAGGAAAGCACTCATGATTGATGAAAGGTGATATTTAAATGAGAATCGAGCATTTCTGGAATGAAGCAAGCAATAATAACCATGAAAACTACCAGAATCTTACATCTCTTAAAATAATTTCTTCTTTTTTTCATCTCTGCCCATTACGAGTTTTCTTCTTACATTCCTAGATTGATGACTACTATTCTGGAAAGATATCTATATAATGAGATCATTATTTTACTGTTTGAAAGTAAAACTGTGCTCAGAGCAGATTTATCAGTTGTGTTTTTATTACTATGTAAAAATATACAAAATAAAACATCATAGAGCTTATACATATCAATAAAATGGGGGAAAATAAACCATCACATATTAACTGATGCCATGTGATTCTGAGTATGATAATTCAACTAAAATTTCAAAGACACAGTTCATCATGAATTATAGTAGCTGAGTTTACCAAATAAAAATTAATACTATTTGGGTACTGGTCCATTCTGGATAATACAATAAAACCAAGAACTACATAGCAGATGCAACAACCTCTCTTCAAAATATTTTTAATACTTATTATCTGGCTGATACTTTAGACGTTTATTATTCTTATATGCGTCTAAAATATTTTTTCGTTGAGATTGGTGTTCCAAACCTAGACTCTTCTATAATGGTAAGTTTTGATGCAAAGCTCTATATATTTTCTGAAAACATAAATAACAACATATTTTCTTATAAATAGCTATATGGTATTAAAGGCATGAATATTAAATTGAAGAATAACTTTTCTGGCTTTCAGACAAAATCCAAATACTTACAATAATGATGCTTATACCCTCACACACACGTGTGTGTGTATGTGTGTGTGTGTGTGTGTGTGTGTGTGTGTGTGTGTTGCTTTGAATGCAATGCTGTGGCTAAGCATATAGGCTTGGCTTTTAGACCTTGATCTCTGTCTTCATGACTGTTTCATTGCTTGGACATAATACGCAATCCTCACAAACTTAACAGAGGGAAGGTTTGTTTAACTCAGGATTTCACTAGGTCCATTCTTGGGCAGCTAGCAATGGCAGGAAGAGTCTGATGGAGAACAGCGACTCAGGACATCACAGGGGGAAGAATCAAGGCCTACAGAATAAGCCGGGCAAGAGTACACATCCTGCCAAGCCTCACACCTATAATAGGTCACATTCCTGGAATCCACCACTCCTAACCAGGCCCTGTCTCCACACAGCACATGAAATCTCAGGACAGTACACAAAATTCAAACACAAGGCTCATGTTTACTGTTGTTTCAGATTTTTGTGAAAATGAAATTAGAAAATGTATATAAACCATTAATCCAGATTCTGCAAAGTGAAGAACATTAACTACATTAACTATGATGATGATAGAGTCTGTAAGTATTCCTTTATTATGTTAACTCTTTAAACATTATAATTAAGTCAGTTATGAAGACTTTAAGATGATAATGTAGTAAGTTTTATTAACATATTAAATTTAGTTTTCCTCATGGATTTTGGTAAAATCATTAGTAAACTTATCATAATACTTCATGAGTCTTTGTATAGTACTTGGTTACCATAACTTTGTATACATTACAAGGTGGCAGAAAATCAATTTAACAATTTTACTTGTAGTAATAATGAAGTTACTATATTAACTTTATAAGGAACAACATGTATTTAAAATGTACATCTCTCACTTTCAGAGGCTGAGTCAGGAGAGTTCTAAGTACAAGCACAGCCTGCACAACTCTGACTTTTAAAGAATTTGTCTCAATGTCAAAAATAAAAATGGGTTGGGAGTAGAGCTTAGTGGAAGTCTCTGGGCTCAATCCCTACTACTATATGAAAAAAATGAATACATAAAAGTACAAAAGTATACATTTTTATGCATGCAATGATGTTAATGTGTTTTCAACTTATTAACATGTTACCTAATACCAAACTATAACAAGTCACTATCTTCATCACTTTCTTATTTCAGGGGCATGACACCTGACACCCACACTTAAAAGAGAAAGAATTTGTTTCAGCTATTTCACCGGCCTCAGTTCATATGTGGTTGGTCACGTCAAGGCAAAAGTGGCAATAATAGAAAGTTTGTCATGAAGAAAATCTGTTCATTTCATGTCATTCACAAAACAGAGAAATTGAGACAGAGAGAGAAAGAGAGGAGAGAGAGAAAGAGAGAGAAAGGAGAGAGAGACAGAGAGAGAGAGAGAGAGAGTGAGAGAGCGAGCTTGGGACAAGAATATACAACCCTTCTTGGCCACCCTGGGGATCTCTTCCTGCAACCATGCCCCACTTCCTAACAGCACGTGAAATCATCAGTGATTAATCAGCTGATGAGTATGGTGTTCCCATAATACAACAGGTTTACAGATACCCGAGGCCTTCAAGGGATATTTCAGAATTAAAACACAACACTTATGTAAAAATTACATTTCAGTTACATTTCAGCTTAATTTTGTCAATTTGGCTTCTAGAGTTTCTAGTGCTTTAGCACTGGTATGACTGCTTTCTCCGGAAAGAAGTCAGAATTGTAGGTGAGATTGGGTCTTCTCTCAAGCACCTTCCCCTTCCTGATTCAAAAACAGCGCCCAGCAGCCAAGGACCTCTCCATTCTGCCTTGCTTTTTACTCAGTAGCGTTTCTGCTGATAGGATCTGAGAAGCTGGAGGGTGTCGTAAAGCGCCCTGTGGAGTGTTTTTCTCTCCAGAGATCTTAAAGGAAAATGTAGCCCTTATCTTTATAGTCCTGGTCAGTCAGGGGTCAAAATGAGGAAAAAAGCTCTTCAAAATCTCATGAGAAGAGCCAGGAGAAAGAGGAGTAGGTAGTAGAACAGAGTTTTTCACATAAACATGATTTCACTATCGGTACTTGGGATTAAGCATTAAACTTTATATGTCTGCCGGAGTAGTAGGAATTGTTATGAAATGCATCAACATGGCAAAAGGAAGAGAGATATGGACATTTATTTTTAACTTTTTTCCATAGATAAAGAATTCTCACTGGCCAGATTTTGAAGATAAGCCAGTCTGTTTGGGATATGTAGACACAGACATATGGAACCTAATAATACTGAATATTTAGATGATATTTGAAAACAATAGTTACAGAAGAGTGAGAGACAATGAATAGCTATTCTCAGGTGTGTGTACAGATCACAGATTAGAGCAGAGATTTCATCTTCATAGCTCAAACCAGTCAATTCTATTGGAGGAGAAAGCATTGATGTACAGCAACCAAGGGTCAGATCCTGATAGCCACAAGCTGGAATCGTTAAACCCTCAACACATTTCTGTTTCAGGTGTTACCACACACAATTATTTCTTACAAAGAGCAGCATTTAACATGAAACAAAGCATAACATTAAAAGCAATAAGCCACATTCAGTGGTGAAAGCTAATATTTCAAAGAAAACGGAGTTAAGGAGAACAAAGTTCTGTTTCAAACAAAGTTATACCCCAGACTGCCTGAGATGGCAGATAGAGTAGAATAAACAAAGACCTGGGGAAATGTTGTCATGGACACCTGTACACAGTGCGAGTCTCATGACGGTGTAGAAAGAGAGATTGTGTATGTATATATAGTGATAAGGAACTTTTAGGCTGTTATATTTAAAATTTGGCTTATTTGATCTATACGATATGTAGTTGATTACACTTGGTTTACTTACCTTTTCTCAATTTACCGTTTGGTATTTTTACACAAGTAACAATGAAGGGTGTTTTTAGATTCATTTAGAACCCAGAATAGCCTAAACTGTGTAAATACAGCACATTTCAGAATAGGGCCCGGATGAAACTAGTTCTATCATGGAAGTGTTTAAGTGAAAGTACTTCTCACTGGCATTAATGTTCAATGAAATAAAATACATAACGTAAATGTAAAAATCATAGTTAACCTAAGGATGAGCTTAACTGAAGACCTAGGTTAATTGTAGTGTTCTCAATTGGTATTTGAGAAATGAATTACTTAATACAATACACATTTATTTCCTTGTGGTGTGCATAAAGAAGAGGCATGGGTTAGCTGGATTTTCTTCACAGGGTGAGTTAGACTAAGATCAAGGTGCTCACAAGACTCCAAATTTATATAAAGCGATCCTCCTCAAAGTTTCCTGTGTAGGGCCAGAACTCCATGGGATGATGATCCTTAACTCCTAGTGACCCCCTATATTTCCCTGCTACATGGTCCACTATGCCAGTTTTCTTGATCAGAGCTAATAGGTGAGCATCTCTGCTTCTTGTGTTCTGGATTTCGGTGTCCCCCAAAAGTCTTA